>CM075986.1:28446208-28502791 GCA_038087875.1 Malacoraja senta | reverse complement strand
AAGGGTCTGTTTCCATCTGTGTGGCTCTATGATCCTTCCACCTTGGTAACTGCTCAGTGATGTACAAATGCCCAATCTGTTTGCTGGAGCCCCTCCTTACTGCTCATTACACCCAGAACTCGCCAGGATCTCCCCTGCAGTAGCCTTCTATCTGACTCTTCTGTCTCCTCTGCTTCACCTTTGTCTTTTGTGCTTTGGTCTGGGGTGAATTCTGCCTCAGGTGTAGTGGGGACAGACTGCAGGTGGTCACAATGATGTCCGTGTGTGCAGAAAGCCCCAAAACAATCCACTCGGGATCCAATCACTAGGATAGGGAGTACCAGTATCAGCTTCGGAGATACTAACTCTCCCTTGGAACATGGAAAGGACGTTCGAATAAGCTGGAGTAACGCAGCGGGTCAGGCAGCATCTCTGGAGAGAAGGAATAGGTGAGGTTTGGGGTGGAGACGGCTTTGTCATGACCTTGAGATATTGACAACACATTGGGTCCAGACTTCAGCTGTAAGTGTGTAAGAGTCAGCTGGGGATTTTAAGATGGAAAGAGGAATCGACCCAAAAGATAGAAAGGAGTGGTGTAAGAGATGTGTGAGTCTGCAGTGCCTGTACTTACACAGCTTGCTCTGCGGCAACCTGGGTTTAGATTGCAGTGGGATGGCAGCACGGATTGACGATGAGACTTCACTCAATGTGCTCCTTTGTTGCAGCCCTGCTGAGGTGCACAGCAGTGAGTAGTTTTACACAATGCAACTGATTGTCTCCATTCAGAGCCTGGCTCAGTTAACCATTCAAGGCCAGAGTCCACATATTGGAAATGTAAATGCTGGGTTCTGTTTAATCACCTACTACCTTGAACAGACAGACACAGACACAGACAGACACAGACAGACACAGACAGACACAGACAGACACAGACAGACACAGACAGACACAGACAGACACAGACAGACACAGACAGACACAGACAGACACAGACAGACACAGGCAGACACAGGCAGACACAGGCAGACACAGGCAGACACAGGCAGACACAGGCAGACACAGACAGACACAGGCAGACACAACAGACACAGGCAGACACAGACAGACACAGACAGACACAGACAGACACAGACAGACACAGACAGACACAGACAGACACAGACAGACACAGACAGACACAGACAGACACAGACAGACACAGACAGACACAGACAGACACAGACAGACACAGACAGACACAGACAGACACACACAGACACACACAGACACACACAGACACACACAGACACACACAGACACACACAGACACACACAGACACACACAGACACACCCAGACACAGAGCCAGGGGCACGTGGATGCTGCTCCTCCTGCTCAAACCTCTCCCTGCTCCTTCCTTCTGCCTTCCTCCTCTCACCCCGCTGTCCTCTGTCCCTCCTTCTCCATGCTGCCTGTGTTTGCTCGCCTGTCCTTCTCTCTCTCTCTCTCTTTCTCTCCCTCAACTAGTGGTGACAGTGCTAATGACAGAGCCAGCACTGGGCAGGCAGCGGCTTCCAGCTGGGAGATGGGCCGAAGGGCCCGGCGCTACATCAACCCCGGGCTGAACCGCAAAGCATGCGATCGCTTGAAGACACAGCCCCTGACGACCGCTGAACGGTAAGAGCCCTGTGGACAGGGCAGGAACATCCACCTTCACCTCGGAGACAGTTTGGAAGCCAGCAGCTCCACACCGCTCTGTGAAACTACAGACACTGGAAATCCGCAGTGAAAACCATGCTGGAAACACATCAGCAGGTCAGGCAGCATCTGTGCAGAGAGAAACCGTTAATGTTCCAGGTCGTTAAATCTAACAAAGGATCTTACACAGGAAATGGTGATTGTTTCTCTCTCCCCAGATGCTGCCTGGCCTGACGAGTGTATTTACAGCATTGTCTGTCTTGACTTGCAGCACAACTTTCTTCTTACTAGTGGATAAATGTAGCAGGCTGCGAATATCAGAGCTACAGACTATAGTAACGGAGCTTCATTGTATGTGATCCTGTCTCCTCCACACACCCCAGCATATCTTACTCATTACGGGGATTTAACCCTGATGGATAATGAGGCTCACGTGGGTGTCGAGATAGAAAATAGTGGGTAATCTGGTCGACTGTAGCGGCATCACAATTATTCCTCATCCAATTCACATGCAGATATGGACCCTCTCGCGACACCTTGAGCAGGAATCCCTGCATTGCTTTGCTCTCTGCCTTTAACCTGGCGCTGGAGATCAGTTCTTGGAGCTTGTGCTGTGGTTCAAGTGATATCAGTCAACTCAACACTGAGCGGAACTGTCAACAAATGAAAAAGCAGGTTAGGCAGCATTTGAAGAAGGGCACAAAGTGCTGGAGTAACTTAGGGCAGCATCTGTGGAGGACATGGATAGGTGGTGTTTCACGTCAGGACACTTCTTCACACTGATTGTAGTGGAGGCGAGAAAACTGGGTGGGGTGGGACAAAGCCTGGCAAGTGGTAGGTTGATGGAGATTGGGGTGGGGGGCAGTTGATTGGCAGATGGGTGGACAAATGCCAAAGATGAAGAGAAGGATGAGATAAGGAGAGGTGAGACATGAATTGTGAAAGCCAGAGGAAGGGATATAGGTGGAAGGGGGTGTGTAGGAGGGTGTGGGATAGTTGCAAAAATGGGTGCACATCCAGATAGGGGAGGGTCTCACGGCCTTTCATCTCTGATCTTTGTCCACTCATAGCCAATAACCACCGCCCCCTCCCCTGTATCCACCTATCACATGCTAGGTTTTGAAAACCCGACCCCCCCACCACCACTTTTCCCACTTTTTCTTCCCCCCCCCACTAGAATAAGTCTGAAGAATGGTCCCAACCCGTAACGTTGCATCTCATGATCTCCAGAGATGCTGCCTGACCCGCTGAGTTACTCCAGCACTTTGTGCCATTTTTTGTAAACTGACATCTGCAGTTCCTCGCGCCTACTTTGAAGAAGTTGTTCTCCTCTCTTCAATGGGAGTTCTGCGAGCGCCTCTCTCACTGCCCCCCCACCCTCTGTGATTCTCACTGCCTCCCTGCTTAGTGTGTAGAAGGGTTCCAACCTGAAAGGTGTCCATTCCCTCCATTCCATCCACGGCAGCTGCTTGGCTCACTGGGTGCCCCCAGCACTTTTGCATCTGCAGTCTCCCATGTCTCCACTTACTGAGCAGAAATTGTGCGTTCCAGCAAAGCTTTGTTAACTCGCCTCGCTTTGTCTCTATCACATGTACACAGCTGCGAAGGCTCAGGCACCATCACTTTCTACATGGCCAATGGTTCATTGGTTTTTCTGCTGTCATGTATGGACAGCACAGTGGAATTATTTTTGCACAACCCTCAAATGCCTGGTCACCGTATTTAGTTGCCGTTTACAAAGAAAAATAAAATGTCCAAAGTCCGGTCTACATGCTGGATGTACTGGAGCACCCATGATGCATGTAGCCCAGGTGACCCCCAGGCAGCTGCAGGCCCATGAACCACCATCCCTCTTCTCGCCCGACCCCCTCTGTGTCCAGAGGGCGCTTCCTGCAGCCGACCTCGACGTACAGAAGGAAATGCCTCTCCCACTGACCCACTCCTCACGTTCGTCATCACCCAGAGATCCATCCACGACTCTCTGGTTTCCAGGGACATCACTGGCAGAGTAGAGAGAGTGAAGGTATACAGGCAGTGCCATCTGCAGGGACCTTCCCAAGCTGTGACAGAGGGAAAAGCGTTATTTAACAATGCTGCTGTGCCTGTGAGCCAGAGCTCTTGTCACAGTTCACTGGGCCAATGTGGTGAATGTGGAGCACTTCATGACCTTACCTCATTGTCCCAGCGTGTAACTCTCATGCACCTCTTCAATATTCCCACAGCTTCATAGCCCACTTTCCAAAGGGAGGTGTTGTTTTTTTTTACAGCCACAAAGAAAAGTGACCATGTGTTTCTACGCTACATGTTTACAGTGAGAATCGCAGAACAGAGCCATGGGGAGAGAAATCAATACTCTGTTTTCACAAAAGAGATGAGAGAAATCTGAAACTCCCCTCCCCCAGTTACGGTGAATGCCGGAACATGGCGATCTCTGTTGATTTCTCAGAGTTTGTGCATTGAGTGTTGTCAAAGGCAAGCAGGGGCGGGGTACAAACCAGGGTGACTGTCTAGGTGGCAGTCTCGAGCGGGTCTACTCCTCACCCAAATCTACTTACTCTGATTTTAAAGTCTTTAATGAATTTTCAGCATCATTAAAGAACAGAAACTGATCTCTTGAATTAACTTTGCGTAGACAGTGCTATTGTAGTTAAAGAAGGTGCCATGGTTGATCCTCAATCTAAATGTTTCACGCTTGTCTGTGAACTCTGTTGAAAGAGGCACATATGTCACGCTTCTAACACAAGGCAAGTAGAGAGTGATATCATCAGAGGAGTTGGAATGGAAGTTGTTAACAGAGTCCCCAGGGCTACAGGCCAGTGACAGTAAATAACAGATATCTTTTAAAAGTACATGATTACATGTTGAGAAATATGTGAGTTTTATGTTCTTCAACAACTTTCCTCCACAGTTTGTCCAGTGACTATTGTTTCAGTGTCTCTAAACTCCTTTAATTACAGGTCGTATGTGGTGAATGTAAACAAGGACATCAGTGAGGGTGAGTACTTCACCGATGCAACCACGGCCTTTAATCAATGCAGAAGATCAGTGATGTGGACTCCAGGCTATAAGAGAATAGTGTATAATTAAATAAAGATGAAACTACTAGAGATAATTGGAGAGTGGACCACACATTACAAGGAAAGACACAAAGTGCTGGAGTAACTGGAGAATATTGAGAGGTGATCTTCCAGGTCGAGACCCTTCGGGCGCTGCAACCCAAAACGTCATCTATCCATGTTTCTTCAGCGATGACGTTTGACTCACAGAATTACTCCAGCACTTTGTGTCTTTCCTTGCCACATTATATCCTTCACTGTCAATTCTAACCGTGTATCTGGTGGGAAGCTTACCCATAAACATCGCATTGTCTGAAGAAGGGTCCCGACCCAACACGTCACCAGAGATTTCTCCAGAGATGCTGCCTGAACTGCTGAGTTACTCCTGCATTTTGTGCCTATCTTTGGTATAAACCAGCATCTGCAGTTCCTTGTTTCCACCAACTATCTCTTGTTTTTATTCTTCTCCTCTTTAATTTCCCTCTTCACCAATGTTAATTGTAATGTGAACATCAGCATGTTGAACACCTCACACCCCTGCTGTCCACCAGTGTAGGTCCAGTTCCTCCACTGCCTGACGGGTGGTTTGTTTTTGTTGTTTAATCAAAATGTATTCAATTATTAGAAATAATATTACAATACAATAAAACAAACCAGAACCCACCACCATAATACAAGACAAACAAATCTACTGAATAAACTACTATACAACAATGTTACAATCCATGTCCAGGATGCATTCCACCCCCCCGCGGTGCCCAACGGTCCCAGAAATCCCCCAGGGTGCCCGTGGATAGCGTGCAGTCCCTCTCTAACACCACCCGGGCGCGGACGTAACCCCTGAAAAGGCAGCCGGCTCGGGCAGAGCCCTCTTCCGCCTGGCGCCGTGACTCAGCTAGGCCGGGCCCAGGATCAACCGAACCAGGACAACCTCGGCCCTACTCTCTCCCCTACGCGCAGGGTGTCCAAAGATGAGGATGGTGGGTGAAAAATGCAGCCAGAAGGCAAGGAGCAGCCCCTTTAGGTATTGAAACAGTGGCTGCAGCCTCACGCACTCCATATACACGTGGTACACAGACTCTTCCAGCCCGCAAAAGTGGCAGGCGGCTGGCGAGTCTGTGAACCGCGAGAGAAACAGGTTGCAGGGAACTCCTCGGTGCAATCCACTCCACCCCAGGTCCCCGATGTAGAGGGGGAGAATCCCTGCGTAGAGGGACCCCCACCGGGGGCCCCCCTCGCGACCGGAAGGCAACACCGACCGCCACTTAGTGTCCAGATGGCCTGAGGGGTGTTGGCAGGCTGGTAGCTGTCAGCTTGGTGTGGGGACGGGAGCTTGGTGTGATTGCACAGGTTGGAGTCATCCCTGTACCACAAGTAGGAACCTCAACCTAGAACCTTTCTTTGGGGACAGCACAACTTTAACAAAATTAACTTAACCTAAGTGCTCAAAGCTGATTACACAGGGACTTGGTGAGACTGCAACTGGAGTAGTCTGTGCAATTTAATCTCTTAACCAAAGAAATGTTTAGATGTAATCATCCTCGAGGGAAGTACAGACTAATTGTGGGTTGGCAGGGTTGGGGTACGAGGAGAGATTGGGTCGACACGGTTGAGTGCAGTGACTATTGAGGCAGACAAGCTGGACAGACTGGTTGTAGGGAGGAGGTGTCACCAAGCTGGGGGTCAAGGATGAGGTCACAGTCTCAGCATCTGGGGTCAATAATGTGGGACGGAGATAAGGGAAAGTTTCTTCCCTCAGAGTGCGGAATTCTCCACCACGAAGGTGATGGAGACCATGTTTGTTGAATACAAGGAGATGTTGTTTATGTCCAAAAATCTAACAAAAAGGATGTGGAGAGCAGCCAAGGTTGTATGGAATGGCCGATGAGAGCAGATGTGAAGGGATGAATGGCCTACTCCTGCTCCTGTTTCTCCTATGTTTTTAAACCTGATCGGGTATCTACACCTGGACAGTTGGGCGTGTTCTCTGTCTGGTCTGGTTTTGCTGGACAGATGGTTGGACAAAGACTAGAGATGAAAAGACAAAGTCTGCGACAAAAGGATTGAAGAGTTTTGAATTGTGAAGCTAGAGGAAGGAATGTAGGTGGAAGGGGCCGCCCTGTACCACTCTAGGGTGGGCCACGCTCCAATTATATGCTGTACAGTTCTGTGACTCAACACCCAAATATTCATGGCAACCTTTGGACCCAGAGGCATTGGGCTACACTGCATCACAGGCAGACATAGAGTAACAGTGATGAAGGAAAATCGCTGCCTACAATGGCTGCCCCACCTTTCATTGATCATCATTACTTTTTTGCATATCTCTCACTCATTTGTTCTTTATTTCTCTATATCACTGTCCATATATCTTTTTTCCCTTTTCCCTGACTCCGTCTGAAGAAGGGTTTCGACCTATTCCTTTTCTCCAGGGATGCTGCCTGACCCACCGAGTTACTCCAGCTTTTTGTGTCTATCTTTGGTTTAAACCAGATCTGCAGTTCCTTCCTACGCGGAGTAACAACCCTTGGTGTGAGTCACGTAAGATGCACAGTCACTGGCATCTGTAAGTCAAGGAGTAGGGCGATGCGAGGGATTAAGGTACCTGAGTCTAAACTGCAGTGTTGGGGTGTTCATTTACACTGTGATAGGGATGGGACATACTTCTGTGTGCTATGAAATAGCCAAGAAGAAATTCAACTTCTTAACGATGATTTTTATCGGCGTTATGAGGCTGTTACCTGAGATGAAACATGATAACAAACCTTTGCTGCTTTTCTTTTCACTTGTCGCAGTGTTTGTGCAGGTACTTCCTGGAGTGAGTCACGCTTGTTTGAGTGTTCCTCTGTCCAGTGTGAATAAAACATTGTGATGTGTGTAGAAATAACCTCACTCTCCAGTGTTGCCAGGTGACGTCCCATCACCACTTCCCATAAGCTCACCTCTCACTGGTCACTGACAAACCAAGCAGCCTTTCACAAGTTTGTAAGGAGGAACTGCAGATGCCGGTTTAAACCGAGGATAGACACAAAAACCTGGAGCAACTCAGCGGGTCAGGCAGCATCTCTGGAGAAAAGCAATAGGTGACGTTTCGGGTCAAGACCCTTCTTCAGACTGAGAGTCAGGGGAAAGGGAAATGAGAGAAATAGACGGTGATATTGAACAAATGAATTAAAAAGATGTACAAAAGTACCGCTGATCAGGGAAAGATGGAGCCCACAATGGTCCATTCAGACAGACGGTGAAACTCAACAGGATGAGAGTGAAACTAGTGGGATGATGAGGGTGGGGGAGGGAAGGAGAGAGAGGGTTACGTGAAGCAAAATAAATCAATATTCATTCCTCTGTGAAGCTTCTGGAATGCTGCTTGCTCCCAGCTGGGTGGATTTAAAGAGCCACTCACACTGCCCCTCGTCACCCCTGCACTCTGCAGCTAGCTGCTCATCTCTCCCCCTCCCCAGAAAACGTCCGAATTCACCTCTGCAGCCAACACAAAACCTGCAGCCCCCGGGCTATCAGAGCTTGCATGGTCTCCTGTCCGATTTGTTGCAAGACATGGGACAGGCGGATGAGCAACAGAGGCCCTGTGACAGTGGGTTAGAATGCCGAGAGAGATTTAGTTCAGTTTATTGTCACATGTACCGAGGTACAGTGAAAAGCTTTGGTTGCGTGCCAACCAGTCAGCGGCAAGAACATACGTAATTACAATCGAGCCGTCCACAGTGTACAGATACATGATTAAGGGAATAACGTGAATATAATTAAGTGCAAGACAGTGCAATAAAGTCCAATCAAAGATAGTCCGAGGGTGACAAATGAGATAGATAGCAGCTCAGGAGAGGGTTAGAAAGGCGCTGGGTCAGCTGTTCCTGCCTCAACCTTCTCCCACATGGCAGTCACACAGTAAATGCAGATCACAAACGCTGCTGAAAATATGAAATTAAAAATACGCTGGGAATACAGCTGGTAGCTGCCTCACAGCACCGGAGATGCGGCTTTGATCCTAACTCTGGATGTTCTCTGTGTGGAGTTTGCACATTTTCCCTGTGACCACGTGAGTTTCCTCTGGGTGCTCTGGTTTCCTCCAAAATACCTGCAGGTTTAATTGGCCTCTGTAAATCATCCCTAATGTGCAGGGAGTGGATGAGAAATTGGGATAACATAGAACTAGTGTGAGTGAGTGTGTAATTGTCAACGTGGACTCAGTGGGCCAAAGGGCCTGTTTCAAATTATCTTTCAATCATTCAATTAATAGGGACAGCAGGGGAACTCTTGGCAATGATTGTGGGAGAGAGAGGTGAACAGAGAATATCATGTAATGCCATAAATATATCATGGATGCCATGCCATTATACCATGGATAAATGCAATGAAAAAGGATTTTAAGTGAATTGTTAAGGGAGAAACTGAAAGGCAGTAAAATTACAGAAGCAAACAGATTGTAGCTGCCACACAGTGATAGTCAGAAGCAAGGTGGGTCTGTTAGGGATAAATGTACTGATGCTTAGATCTTTGGAGGTGGCACAGAAGATTAACAAAGCCATTTTAAAAAATCCTGGGCTTCATAGGTACAGGAGTTGAGTACAAAAGCAGTGGCTATGGTGAAGCTTGATGAAGTTTTGGTTTGGTTACGATTCATGCCACGTTGTGGTGGGCGTGCATTTGAAGACCCTGGAGCAGATGCAGTAATTTACCAGAACTTTGCCGAAGGGATGAAGGATCGCCATGATAGGGCGGAGTATCTGGAGTTGTCTTCCTTGGGCTTGGAGAAGAAGGGAGGTTGAGCGTAGACTTGAATATAGAGCAGTACAGCACAGAAACAGGCCCTTACACATGCAACGTCCACACCAAACATGATGCCAAGTTCAAATCATCTCCTCAGCCTGCAGTGATCCACATCCCTTCATCCTCATATCTAATAGCCTCTTAAATACCTCTGGCATATCTGCCTCCATCATCAGCCCTGGCAGCAAGAGTTGGTGACTTGGGCTTTACTGGCTGTGAGGTGGTGGAAGCAAAGACATTAGTGATTCCAACTGGAAATTGAATTCTTGAGTAAAATAAACTCGGAGGGCAATTGGATAGTTTTATTTTCCTCTTTACACCCCCCCCCCCCCCTCAGCCAATTAGCTTACTTCTTGTAATGAAACCTCATCTGATGTGCATTGTTCTCCCAGTAAACTCCCTCCCTCAAGGAGCTCTGCCCATGGTTCTCCACATTGCTCCTTGTGCAAGGGTACCTAGCCCGTGTCAGAAACCTCGCCTCAAAGACCTGCCATGGTTCACTCTGAGTTATCCAGTCAAGCTTTGGTTCCAGAGATAAATCATGAGAACTGACTAGATTGTAATTGTAATTAATTTATTAGCCAAGTGTGAAACATACAAGGAATTTGATTTGCTTCCTTAAAATGGAAGCTTGCAGTCTGCACTGTGCTGGGATGCCAGGCAACAGGCTGGATCTCTCTGCTGCATCTTGCTTATTGCACAGTCTGGCAAGTGGCAATGACAACTTGTGCAAAGGCATAAAAAGACCAGAAGTTGTACCGTGTCCATGCTGACCAGCACATTAACACTATCCTATACCCACTAGGGATAATTTTTACATTTACCAAGCCAATTAACCTACAAACCTGTACGTCTTTACGAAGATCTCAGAGAACACTCACGCAGGTCACAGGGGGAATGTACAAACTCCGTACAGACAGCACCCGTAGTCGGGTCTGAACCCGGGTCTCCGGTGCTGCATTTGCTGTAAGGCAGCAACTCTACCGCTGCGCCACCGTGACCCTCCTTGGTGATGTTCGAAGGCCATTTGCAAAGAGTTTCCTGGTTCTCTGCCAAAGATATGCTGACTTGCATGCCTACTGAGTCTCTCAAACCTGCTGAATGGCTGTGCTGTCCAAACACCATGATGAGTGCAGCGTGGCACTGTCAGCAGAGCGACTGCCTCATGACTCCAGCAATTCACGTTTGATTCTGACTCCATTGTGTCCATGTGAAATCTGCTCCTTGTCCTTGTGTGACTTACTCCTGGGTGCTCCAGTTTCCTCCCATATTCCCCCAGCATGCTGGAGGGTAGGTGAATAGGCCACTGCCAATTCTGTGGCTGGTGACTCGGGGTGCAGTGATGGGATGTGAGAAAGAATCGGCGCAAGGAATTAAGTGAGGGAATGGGAGGTTCTGAGACCAACATAGACAGATAGGCTGAATGACGTTCTTCTATATCATAATAGAGTATTGGCGTATGAAAAACAGTAGCTGATATTAAAACGGTTATTACATTTCAATCTGGGGGTTAACCTGAGTTAACAGTAGGCCACATGGTGGCGCAATGAGTTGCTGCCTTACAGCGCCAGAGATCCGGGTTCGATCCTGACTACGGCTGCTGTATATACGTTCTCCCTCTGACAGTGTGGGCTTTCTCCGGATGCTCCAATTTCCTCCCATATCCCAAAGACGTGTAGCTTTGTAGGTTAATTGGCTTCCATAAATTGCCCCTAGTGTGTAGGATGCGAGTCTGGGGTAACGGGTGTTCGTCGGTCTACAAGAACTCGGTGAGCCAAAGAGTTTGTTTCCACATTGTATCTCTAAACTACGTAAACCAACTAAACTAGTTTTTAACCAAGGAATTTCATGGGCAGAGGGACAAAGCCAAATTTACAGAGTCATGAGATTCTTGGTGGCATGTTGCGTAACGGTAGAGTTGCTGCCTTACAGCACCAGGACTCGGGTTCAATCCTCACTACAGGTACTGTCTATATGGAGTTTGTATGTTCTCCCGAATTACCTACAGGTGTGTAGGTTAATTGGCTTTGGTAAAATTGTAAATTGTCCCTAGTGTGTGTAGGATAGTGTTTGTGCGGGGATCACTCGTTGGAGCAGATTCAGTGGGCCGAAGAGCCTGTTTCCGTACTGTGTCTCTAAATGAAACTAAAGTAATTCAGGATGGAAAATCAGACACTGTGACCAGGCTCACCAGCGAGTGGCCAGTTACCCTGATCTGTCACCAGTCCTGTGGGTTTTTTTTCTCCTCACATTCCCAGGGCTCCCAACAATGGGTGAGAGTTGGGAGTGATATAATGTGAGAGACCAAACCCGAGGCAGCGTAGCGACCGAGGGGGAGTGGGGTGTCCCCCCTCCCATTAGAACTGAGCTTTTGCATTTTTCAGCTTGAAATTGTGCAATCTGGTGCATACTGTAGCGAGTCTTTTAACTTACACTTGGATGTGATATTTATGCTTTAAATTGGATTAGCTATTAATAAGGTTAGGCTAAATTACATTCTTAATTCCATTCCACAGTAGAGCCCAGGCTCTGATCAACACGTGCAGCACATCAATGATCTTAGTGTATTCATGTATGGAAATCTGGTTATAATCAAACACTTGGCCCATGTTGACCAACCTGGGTCTCACTGCACACCTGGTACTACTCCTGACCCTGACTCCAGTTGCATACCTTCTCTCATTCCTGACCCTGAGTCCAGCCTTACACCTGGCCCCCTATTCTACCCTGATCATAGCTGCTTACCTGCTTAGGTTCCCAGTGCTGAACACTCCCATTGTCCCAGCTTTGACTGCACACCCAGTACTATTCCACAACTTGACTCTGGATGCACACTTGGCCTTGCTCCTGGCCCCTCTGCACTGGCAATATATCTGGCCCACACATAAAGCCCCATATCTGACCCCCTGGACAACCTATTATGTTCAAGTCCACAGGTGCTTTTCTAATGCGGTAATCTTTTATGGGGCACTTCACGGACCAAATTATGTATAACAAAGTTTGCTACACACATTGGCTTCCTTGTTATCTAACAAGCTAGTTACTTTGTCAAAGAAGTCATCAATTGGTTGAACACAATTTCTCATCCATAAAATGATACTCACTCAGCTGTATAAGTATTCTGTTACAAATTTCCTTCATTTTCCTAACAAACTATCCTGGTCATTTTCACTCTCAATATTTTCAGTAATTTGCTGTCTTCCTCTCAGCTGGGACTTTTCCAAAATGCAAAGTCCTATAACTATATATTTAAGCAATAATATTTTATTTAATGTTATCTTGAGAGTACATCATATTTTCTGTGGTATTCATAACACAACAATGATAAAAGATCTTTGTTTTGATTGCTCCTACCAACATGCATACAGTATTATATTACAGTTAATATATACTGAGGGGAAATTTTTGTTCCAATGCTCCCCATTCCCAATTACTTTTACATTGTAGTGATTGAAATCCAAGTGAAGTTTAAATGGCATTAGAAAAGTAAAACCTCCGGAATGGATGATATTCATTATGTGGTTGGTTGGAGTCAGTATCAGCACAATTACTATATTAAACTTTGAATCTTCAACCTGTCAAACATTTTGGGGGAAGGGGGGGGGCAGTTTAGAAATAGTCAGTGAGGTAAATAAACATAATAGTTGAGTGGCAAATGACAATAGTGCTACCTTCCCAATATTTAACTGAAGGAAATAATGGGTTATCAGGGCTGTATGTTGTGACAGACAGCCTGACACCTTGCATAACATTTTAGTATTACACTTATCCCATCCCCCTGGATATTCCGGATTAATAAATTAAGGTTTTGTCAACTAATTACAAATCAGGCTAATTACAAATCAATAACATTAGCCAACTCCAAAACACGAAGTGCTGAGCATTGGGATCCAGACATCACGGACAATTGGCCTCAGTTCCCTGCTCACATCTGGCAGTGCTCTCCTTCTGAACCAGGGGCCGCGGAGTGTTTTTGAAAGTGGGGGGCTGAGCGCTCACTGCTCACTGGCCTTGGGGGTACCCGGCGAGGGAGTGGAGTGACCGAGTGTGGGGAGGGTGTGGGAGGGGGGTGCCTCCCCTCCCACGGTAGGGACTTTTTGAAATTTGATGTATGTTAGTGCATTTGAGAAGTATGATTTCAATGTTTTTCGTTTGAAGTATTTTTAAGATGTAAATTTTTCCACACAAAAGGAGGTGGGTGTATGGAACAAGCTGCCAGTGGAGGTAGTTGAGACAGAGTGTGAGAAAGTCTGTGATCAGTGTGTGAGCGTGAGAATTTGGCGAAATGCGTGATTCTCACGCTCAATGCATGAGAGTTGGCAGCTCTGCATTCCCATCAACTTCTGCTGGGTTCTGTCACTCATCCACAAACTGGAGGCATGCATCCCCCTTTTAATCGACTAACCCACACATCCTTGCTTTGTGGAAGGAAACTGGAGAACGCAGCAAAACCCACACGGTCGCAGGTGATTGGGAAAACTCAACGCAGTGCCAGAGGTCGTGATTGAACCAACGACTCTGGCACAGTGAAGCAACAGCTCGACCAGTTGTGCTAATGTACCATCCATAACATTTATATGTGTATATATGTTGAGAAATGAGCTTTTGCAACAAGTGTGGGGTCTGCTTCACCCAGCCTCAGAGTGGACCTCCTAACCAGCCCCTAGAGCACGAATACCAGTGCTCGCAACCTCATGGTGGCTCTCCATCTCAGAGCATCTTCTTCAAGATCCCTGCCTTTGCATCGTGATTGGCCCAGTGTGATTGCAAAGCATTTCCTCCTTTCTATCTTCACCTTACCAGGATTCTGAATGGTCCTTCCATAAGCTGGGGTACCGTCTGATTGACATCCACCCCACTGTGGACATTGGACTTTGTCTGACATGCCACAATGCTGAGAACTATATTCTACACTCTGAATCTTCCCCTTTGCTCTACCTTTTGTACTTGATTGTACTTATGTATGGTACAACAACTTGTCTTGATAGCATGCAGAACAAAACTTGCTTGGTGCAGGTGCGAATAATAAATCTAACTAATCTTCCTCTCCCTTCCAATCCTGAGTCTCTCCACCATGATCTCCTCCAACATCCCTACATGGCCCACAACCTGCCTAGGTTCCGCTTCTGGCGGTGCAGTGGCAGGGAAGTTGGTGGAATGGCCAAGTTTAGAATTTACAGCAGGACGGGGAAAGTAATCCCACTAAATGTGGTCAGGATAGCCCCAGGCAGCCATTCTTTCCTCCCTAATTAGAGTATGGAGTTGGGTTCTTCTACATTGCTATCATATCCCCTGTGTGAATTGTATGCAAATGTATACAGGCATTACCTCTGCTGCAAGTAGGACAGAAATCTCCATCCCTTCACTAACTCATCTCATGGTTTCCTTTCACAGAGGATGAGAAGATGGATGCGAGGTCAAAGCTGAGTGTGGCTGCAAAGATGTCCCTGTTTAAAGTAAGTGCTGTATTGTAGAGTATTCAAGCCCATTTAAGCCCAGATAAATGTCTAGTAGAGTGGAGGATGCGTTGAAATGTGGTCATGAAACCAAAGGATCAGGAGTTCTCAGGTCTCCATTTGAAGGTGAGTAATGACACAATAAACTTTATTCATCCCCGGTGGTCTGCCGACAGTCACAACACAAAAGGTGCACAAGAACTTGAAATTAAAAGTGAAAAAAAAGTGACTATTGTCTGGCTGCCGTGTACACAGCTCCTTCACCAGAATAGATGAACAAACAAACAAACACACACTTATCCCTTGGGCAGAGGATTCTAAGGTAGAGTGCCCCCCCCCCTCCCCCACGCCGGGTCCCCATTGTCTTCCCATCCCCCCTCACGCTCAGCGACCGTGAGGCCCTACTGCCGCTGAGCCTCCCATTGCTGCCGCTGAGGCTCCTTCGGCCCAGAGGTGAATGTGGAGGGTTAGGTTATACAAGGGGAAGCTCCAGCTGGTGACAGGAGCCACTAGTGACACAGGGTGGGGAGGGATGCGTCACCATCACAATTAAATCACATCAACACCCACAGAGCAGGGTGGCACGGTGGCACAGCAGGTAGAGTTGCTGCCTTACTGCGCTTGCAGCGCTGGAGACCCGGGTTCCATTCCGACTACGGGTGCTGTCTGTACGGAGTTTGTACTCTCTCCCCGTGACCTGTGTGGGTTTTCTCCGAGATCTTCAGTTTCCTCCAACACTCCAAAATGTATGGGTATGTAGGTTCATTGGCTTGATGTATGTGTAAATTGTCCCAAGTGTGTGTAGTATAGTGTAAATGTGTGGGGATCGCTGGTTGGTGCGGACTCGGTGGGCCGAAGGGCCTGTTTCCGTGTTGCAGCTCTAAATTGAACTAAACCAGTGCCATAAGTAATGTAACATTGGTCCATAGTATCATCAGACAATGCCAACCTCAGGCAAGGCTTTGAGCCAAACACTTTCTTTCCAGATATAAATGAAGCCACGTTGGCAAGACCACGAGTAAACTCAGTGACCATTTCTCTCAACACCTTCGCTTGGTCTGCCAAGGCTACAGGGTGGCCCGGTTGCTAACCATTTTAACTCCCCTTCCCATTCCACCACTGACGTTGCTGTCCTGGGCCTCCTCCATTGCCAGAGTGAGGCCACACACAAACTGGAGGAGGAACAGCAGCTCATAATCCGTCCACTTAGGCAACTTTCAAACCAATGGTATAAACACCAAGTTCTCCAATTTTAGATAACTTACCAACGCTTCCCCACATCTTATCGGCCTGTCCCACTTAGGCGACTTTTTAGGCGACTGCAGGAGCCTATGCAGTCACCACATGTTCGCCACATGTTTGCGGGTGGTTGCCGGGGAGTCGCCTTCATGGTCGTGAGAAGTTCCCGCATTCTGGGACTGGTTGCGGCCTCATTATGGTCACCGCAAATTTTTCAACATGTTGAAACATTAGCGGCGACTAGAATGAAGCCGCCATGGAGAGTAGCGAGAATTCCCGTGCCGTAGGTGGGTCGCCAGGAGGTCCTAGTGTGTTGCCAGGAGGTCAAAGGTTCTCGTAGCTTGTAGCCGGTGAATCTCATTGGCTCATTGGGGAAAAAAAACGTAAGCAGTAGTTTTCAGAACCAAGGATAACCGACTGGTAACGTTAATGTCCGCCGAGCTTCACAGCCGTGTATCTGGCTTATTAAAAATGTCTGGCTTCTTAAAAGTTGTCCCCACTCCTTCTACACCCCCCCTTCCCCCCTCTCCCCCCCTCTCCCCAAGGACATACCGTACACTGTGCTAGCCGTCTTAATTACAGAGCCAACCTTCCTGTTCATCGCGGTGTGTGTCTGTATCACCTTGACTTTGCACCGTGTGAATTTCAGACAGTGCTCCCCCACTTGCCCTGGCCCCCGCCTTTGCTCCACTTTGTTCCACTCTGACAGTCGCCGTTCCAGTTGCCGGTTTTTCAGGCGACTGCCGGCAACTTGACAGTCGCCTGAAAAATCGCCTAAATGGGAAGGGCCCATTAATCTCCCCTCCCTGTTGCAGCCCCTCTCTCCCCTTGTGCCCACCTGGATGCGCACCCATTTCTCCACTCGTCCCACCACAATCAATATGAAAAAGGCTCCTGTCCTGAAATGTCACCTATCCATGTTCTCCAGAGATGTTGTCTGACCCGCTGAGTTACTCCAACACTTTGAACATAGAACATTTGAACATTTTTGAAAATAGAACATTTTTGTCCTACTTCAGTGCTTTATTTATTTCAGGACCTTTGACATAAAAGGTAACAAATATTATAATTGAGTTACAGTGTGTATAGACGTGGGAGTTACATCACAACACAGCAGGTGCATGCTGATAGGATGTAGAAACCGAGAACTGCAGATGGTTTACAAAGTAAGAACACAAAGCGCTGGAGTAATTTAGCGGGTCAGGCAGCATAGGCGATGTTTTGGGTCAGGATCCTTCTTCAGACTGACTGTGGGGGGAGGGGAAGAAAGCTGGGAGAATGGAGGGCCAGGACATAGGTGAACATAGGTTACGGGGTGAATTGGAAATACTCCAGTTTTAGATCATTTTTAGCAACCCCCCCTGCCCCTTCCCCTTCCTCTCCCTCACCCACCTGCACTCACACCTGTTTCCCTCCCCTTCTCTGTCAGCAACATTCCTTCCTCTGGCTTCACAATTTGCAACTATTTAATCCTCTTGTCTCACACCTGTTTTAATCTCTGACCTTTGTCCAGCCACCTGCCTATCCGTGTCCCCCTCGCCTGCGTTCACCTATTACCTGCCATGCTCTGTCCAGCCCATTCTCTTCTCCAGCTTTCTTCCTCCTCCTACCCCGCAAATCAGTCTGAAGAAGGGTCCCGACCCGAAACGTCACCTATCCATGTTTTCCAGAGATGCTGCCTGACCCGCTGAGTTACTCCAACACTTTGTGTCTTATGTTGATGTGATGTTTAACAAAGTATGTTTTATCAAAGTGGATTTGGATGTGGCAGTTAGTAGCAATTTGTTTTGGGCTAAGAGAATTCATTTTAGTTCACGGAAAAATTACCACATAGTCTCATGGTGTTATACAATCGGAAACAGGTTCCTCAGCCCAACTGATCCATGCCGAACAAGATGCCCCAGCTAAGCTACTCCCATTTCTCTATTTTTGGCCCATATCCTTCTAAACCTTTCCTGTCCATGTACCTGTCCAAGTGTCTTTTAAATGTTGTTGTAGTCCATGCCTCAAGTACCTCCTCTGACAGCTCGTTCCAGACACCCACCACCCTCTCTGTGGAAAACCTCGTAGACCTCTATTTCCTATGTTCATAGAGTCATAGAGTGACACAGTGTGGAAACAGGCCCTTCGACCCAACTTGCCCACACCGGCCAAGGAAGTTGGTTCTGAAATAAGATGCTGCTGTTTGGTTTCTGTAACCAGACAGGAAACAGAGACAAATGTTGAACTAACTGTCAGCTGTGAGTCTTGGGAATGTAATGTTAGAACCTGCCCAGTTTTTGAGAATGATTTTGTCTCTTTCTGTTTTGCCCATGCTGTTTACACTTGCATTAGGAACTAGAGAAAACCTTCCCTGCAGAATCCGCTTCCCCCTTGCGACTTCACAGCACCAATGCAGCCCTGGAGCGCAGACTGCGCCGCGCGCACGACCGGAGTCGGACACAGCCAGTAACGACGGAGGAGATGGTGGTAGCACACAGGTACAGGGTACATGGCAGAGAGGGCTTGTGGTTATGGCAGTCACTTCATCCCACACAACAGTGAGTAAGTCCACTCGCTGACCGCTCACACCGTGCCTCCATATCCTCAACCAAGAACCCACGTGTATTGTCTGCCTTTTAGACGACTGTTTGTGGGATCTCGGTGTGTACAGGTTGTCTACCTTGTTTCCACCAGGTATAGAAGCGACTATATGTTAAGCCAAGCAGTTTTATGTACTGGTGAGGGACATGTAAATTTACTTTTCAATGGTAATTGGAACAAATTGTGTCACTTTCTTGTCCCTAACCTGACCAAGTTTCAATGAAAACCCAAAGCTAAATGCTCGACGATGAGACCGTGGACGGGACTTTTCTCTGCAATGTGCAGTGGTACCTGGATGCACAGATGGTATCCTGCGATTCGCCCAGTCGCCACACATCCCCACACACCCCCCCCCCCTCTCCTGACCTAACACAACCCCACCTGCCGTCTGCTGATCTCCCCTTACCCCAACAGCCACCCCGTTGACATGTTGCATCCATCTCTGTCTGGTCATGGAGCATCATCTACATGTCAAGCCCTTACCCCAATACCCTGGATCCTCAGCCCTCCCTCTCATCACCGGCTGGTTCTCTCCTGGGACCCCGCTAAATGTGTCGTGCACTGGCTCAGAGGAAGGCCCCCATCCCACTCTCACCCTCACCCTCTTGCATTGACAAGGTTCCTGCTGATGGTCCCATGAAATGACTGGGGCTGAGAAGGAAAGATAGATCAGCCATGATTGAATGGCACAGTAGACCTGATGGTCTGAATGGTCTAATTCTGCTCCGATAACTTACGAACTTATGAGCAGAAGCTTGAACTTGAGAACAGAAGTTGACCGTTCCACTGCGGCTGCATCACTTGCCTGCAGGATTCTGAGGAGGAGCTGAAGCTGTGTGCTCGAGGATTGTCCCTGGCGCTGCAAGGCTCTCTCTCAGTCCAGCTGTGCACTGCATTAAACCCCCCAGAGATACCTGCGTCTTCAGCAAACGTTCCCAATAATGTTTCACTTCAATAAAGCATTTTAACATTCCATCCATTCAAGATACGTTTAAGAATCTGGATCTTTTCCAGAGGTTTTTCCCCAGCTATGCATAATCTCTAAAATTCTTCATTTCAACACTGAATGATCTCTGGCTACCTGAAGGCTATTTGAAAATTGCTTTCCTCTTCAAACTTCCAGTTCTTGAACCATTGAGTTGCGCTACAGCCAATGTCATAACTGTTGATCTGATAGAACCAACAGCAAATCTAAGTGCAACATGAGGAAAGTGTTTGTGTCAGGTGCAATCTGAGTATTCATGTTGATAAGTTCTAGGAGCAGAATTAGGCCATTCGGCCCATCATCGCCATTCAATCAAGGCTGATCTATCTTTCACTCTCAACCCCATTCTCTTGCTTTCTCCCCATAACCCTTGACACCTGTACTAATCAAGAATCTATCTCTGCCTTAAAAATACCCATTGACTAAAGCCCCCGTCCCACTTTCCCGAGTTACCACAAATTCTCCCGAATTTTCCCCTTGATTCAAACTCAGAGAATTACGGTAATAGCCAGCCGTAGGTACCAGGGGCTATATTTTTTACTCATGGACATTTTTCAACATGCTGAAAAAACGTCCCGACTTACCTGATGCCCCAAGTACCTACAGCTGTCATTACGAGCTGCTACGAAATATCTACGGACTCCTATGGCCTCGCTACGGACTCCTACAAACCTGCTACGGACATTCTCCGAGTTTGAATCAAGGGGAAAACTCGGGAGAATTCGTGAGTAACTCGGGAAAGTGGGACAGGGCCTTTAGCCTCCACAGCCTTCTGTGGCAATGAATTCCACCGATTCACCACACTCTGACTTAAATGCAGGAACTTTGAAGGACTGGGGGAAATGAGTGAGACTGTTTCATCATATTCTTCAGTTCAGTAACTAGTGTATTCATTTTAAATGAGACACAAGGTGTCATTTACCATGGAGAAAGACATGAAGACTGGGCAACTTGGGACAGTTCATGGAAGTGTCTTGAGGACAGTCATATTATGATCGAGGATTTGCTGAACGTTCTAAGGCGTATGAAGTAAGCAAATCTCCCAGACCTGATCCGATATATCCGAGGACACAGTGGGAATCTCGAGAAGAAATTGCATGAGAGCTGGTTGAGATTTATGAATCATCATTAGGCACGGGTCAGGTGGTCGAGGATTGGTGGGTAGCTAATGTGCAGCCTCTTTTAAAGAATAGCTGCAAGGAAAAGCCTGCGAACTATAGACCAGCGTCTAAAATCTATGGTAGGCAAGTTAATAAGGAGTATTCTGAGGGTTAAGATATACAGCGGCTGATTAAGATTAGTCAGCATGATTTTGTACCTGGTAGATTGTATCTCATGAATCTGATTGAGTTTGTTGAAGATGTAACCAAAAGAGTGATGAGGGCAGAGCTGGAAACATTGTATATATGGACTTCAGCGGGGCATTTAAAAAGGTTCTACATGATAGGCTGCTCTGGAAGGTTAGATTGCATGGAATCCAGGCAAAGCTAGCCAACAAGGTTGGCTTCATGGAAGGAAGCTAAGGGTGATGGTGGAAAGTTGTTTTGGGACTACAGGCCTGTCACTAATGGTGTGCCTCAGGGTTCGGTGCTGGGCCCATTACTGGTTGTCATCTATATTCATAATTTGGATGAGAATGTACAAGGCATGATCAGTAAGTTTGCTGATGATACTAAAGTGGGTGGTAGTGAAGATGGCTATCAAAAATGACAGTGGGATCTTGATCAATTAGACAAGTGGGCTGAAGAATGGTTAATGGAGTTTAATACAAATAAATGCAAGGTGTTATATTTTGGGAAGTCAAACCAGGGCAGGACCTTCACAGTGAATGTTTAAGAAAGAACTGCTGGAACAATCGAAGGTAGACAAAAAATGCTGGAGAAACTCAGCGGGTGAGGCAGCATCTATGGAGAGAAGGAATAGGCGACGTTTCGGGTATAGACCCTTCTTCACTGATGCTGGGGGGGGGGGGGGTGCAGGAAAGAGAAAATAAAGTTTCTCGTCCCCTCCCCCACCCCGACATCAGTCTGAAGAAGGGTCTCGACCCGAAATGTCACCAATTCCTTCACAGTGGATGGAAGGGTTCTGGGGAGTGTTGTGGAGCAGAGAGATCTAGGAATGCCGGTACATAGTTCCTTGAAAGTGGCGTCATAGATAGATTGTGTCGTCAAGAAGGCTTTCGGCATATTGGTCTTCATCAGTCAGGGTATTGATTATTGAAGTTGGGATGTTATGTTACAGTTGTACAAGACATTAGTGAGGCCACACTCGTAGTATTGTGTTCAGTTTTGGTCACCCTGTTACAGGAAGGATGTTCTCAGGCTGGAAAGAGTACAGAGAAGATTTACAACGATGTTGCTAAGCCTGAGCTAGTGGGCTAGTGGACTTTATTCCTTGAGCACAGGAGGATGAGGGATGATCTAATAGAGATGTATTAAATCATGAGGTGAATAGATCGGGTAGATGCAGAGTCTTTTACCCAGAGCAAGGGAATCAAGAAGCGGAATACATCGTTTTAAGGTGAGAGGGGAAATATTTACTAGGAACCTGAGGGACAATAATGCCAGAGGAGATACCTGGGGCAGGGACAAATGCAACATTCAAAAGACATTTGGACAGAAAGACTTGGAGGGATATGGGCCAAACGCAGGCAGGTGGGACTAGTGCTGATGGGGCACCTTGGTCGGTAGGGGCAAGTTGGGCCGAAGGACCTGTTTCCATGCTGTATGACTCTATGACTATGACCTACAGATGCTGGAATCTGAATGCTAATGGACAGGCAACATTTTGCATCAGGATCCACATTCTTAGAATGAAGTAGGATCCTGATCGAAGAAGGTCCCAACCAGAAACGTCATCTGTCCATTTCCTTCTACAGATGCTCCCTGATCCACTGAAATCCTCCAGCAATTTGTATTGTTCTTTCTACCTGATGTTAAGTGGCAAAAATGAGTCCACCAGTTGTGGTGAATACATGCAGAAATGTTCATGTACATATAGCTTATTAATCAGAATTGTTAATAGAGATGTATTAAATCTCTAAAGCACAAAGTGCTGTTATCAAAACCTTCTCACCATTATTTCACGGAGGATTAAATATCAGAATAAATGGATTTCTCCAAAAAGAGCACATCACAGAGAACAATATAACTGTCTGAAACAGCACAAGGAAGAGCCATCATTAGCATCATACAGAATTGTAAATACTTCCATAGAAAAATGCAGAATCTAATATTTCTATTTTTGCTGTCATACTAAAAATGTTGTTTTCAAGGAATGTTAGATCATTTTAAATAGAAAGGAAAATGTGTTTCAACTGTGGGAGAATTCAACTCCAATTATTATCTTGTCAAGGAAAGAATACAGCTGAGTGTGGCTGTTCCTCAACACAGAATGAAACCATCTAGAGGATGCCTTGACTGGGGAGGACATTGCCCTAGGATAGTAACCAACATAATCAAGGACCGATCTTCCAAAGAGAATCAAGGGCCACTCACACTCTGGTCATTCTCTTGTTGCCCCTCTATCATCAGAAGGCAGATACAAAAGCTGAAAAGCATGTACCACTAGATTCAAGAAAAGCCTCCCCCCCCCACAGTTTCAGGCTCTTAAACTAACCTCACATAAGCTTATGATGTGTTCCCAACTACGGGTGTTGTGTGTACGGAATTTGTACGTTCCCTCTGTGACCTGCGTGAGTTTTTTCCGAGATCTTAGTTTTCCTCCCACACTCCAAAAACATAGAAAATAGGTACAGGAGGAGGCCTTTGGCCCTTCGAGCCAGCACCTCCATTCATTGTGATCATGGCTGATTGTCCCCAATCAATAACCCGTACCGGCCTTCTCCCCATTTCACTTGATTCCACTAGCCTCTAGAGCTCTATCTAACTCTCTTAAATCCATCCAGTGATTTGGTCTCCACTGCCCTCTGTGGCAGGGAATTCCACAAATTCACAACTCTGGGTGAAAAAGTTTTTTCTCAGCTCAGTCTTAAATGGCCTCCCCTTTATTGTAAGATTGTGGCCCTTGATTCTGGACTCGCCCAACATTGGGAACATTTTTCCTGCAACTAGCTTGTCCAGTCCTTTTATATGTTTCTATAAGATCTCCCCTCATCCTTCTAAACTCCAGTGAATACAAGCCTAGTCTTTTCAATCTTTCCTCATATGACAGTCCCACCATCCCAGGCATCAATCTCGTGAACCTACGCTGCACTGCCTTAATCACAAGGATGTCCTTCCTCTAATTAGGAGACCAAAACTGTACGCAATACTCCAGTAGTGGTCTTACCAGAGCCCTATACAACTGCAGAAGAACCTCTCTACTCCTATACTGAAATCCTCTTGTTATGAAGGCTAACATTCCATTAGCTTTCTTCACTGCCTGCTGTACATGCACGCCAACTTTCAATGACCGGTGTACAAGGACACCCAGGTCTCGCTGTACCTCCCCCTTACCTAAACTAACCCCATTGAGATAATAATCTGCCCCCTTGTTTTTGCCACCAAAGTGGATAACCTCACATTTATCTGTATTATACTGCATCTGCCATGAATCTGCCCACTCACTCAACCTGTCCAAGTCACCCTGCAACCTCCTAACATCCTCTTCACAGTTCACACTGCCACCCAACTTTGTGTCATCCGCAAACTTGCTAGTGTTGCTCCTAATTCCCTCTTCCAAATCATTGATATATATGGTAAACAGTTGCGGTCCCAACACCGAGTCTTGCGGCACTCCACTCGCCACTGCCTGCCATTCTGAAAAGGACCCATTCACTTCTACTCTTTGCTTCCGGTCTGCCAACCAATTTTCTATCCACGTCAACACCCTACCCCCAATACCACGTGCTCTAATTTTAGTCACCAGTCTCCTGTGCGGGACCTTATCAAAGGCTTTCTGAAAGTCTAGATACACTACATCCACTGGCTCCCCTTCATCCATTTTACTTGTCACATCCTCAAAAAATTCCAGAAGATTAGTCAAGCATGATTTCCCTTTCATAAATCCATGTTGACTTGGACTAATCCTTTTACTGCTATCCAAATGCCCCATTATTACCTCTTTAATAATTGACTCCAGCATCTTTCCCACCACCGGTCAGGTTAAATGGTCTGTAATTCCCCGTTTTCTCTCTCGCTCCTTTCTTGAAAAGTGGGATAACATTAGCTATCCTCCAATCCACAGGAACTGATCCTGAATCTATTGAACATTGGAAAATGATCACCAATGCGTCCACTATTTCTAGAGCCACCTCCCTGAGAACCCTGGGATCAGGCCCCGGGTATTTATCATCCTTCAGTCCCATTAGCCTACCCAATAATATTTATTGCCTAATGAAAATTTCTTTCAGTTCCTCTACCCCCTTCGATCCTCTGTCCTCCAATTCTTCAGGAAGATTGTTTGCGTCTTCCTTAGTGAAGACAGATCCGAAGTAATTGTTCAACTCTTCTGCCATTTCCTTGTTCCCTATAATAATTTCAACCGTGTCTGCCTTCAAGGGACCCACATTTGACTTTGCTACTCTTTTTCCCTTAACATATCTTACGGAGTTTTTACTGTCCTTCTTTATATTCCTGGCCAGCTTCCCTTCGTACTTCATCTTTTCAGCCCGTATTGCCCGTTTTGTTTCCTTCTGTTGTCCTATGAAAGTTTTCCAATCCTCTGGCTTCCGGCTACTCTTTGCTGTGTTATACATCTTTTCTTTAAGTTTTATTCTATCCCTAACTTCTCTTGTCAGCCATGATTGCCTCCTACTCCCCTTAGAATCTTTCTTCCTTTTTGGAATGAAATGATCCTGCGTCTTCCCAAATTATGCCCAGAAATTCCTGCCATTGTTGTTCCACCGTCATTCCTGCTAGGATCCCTTTCCAGTCTACCTTGGCCAGCTCCTCTCTCATGCCTTCATAATCCCCTTTGTCAACTGCATCACTGCCACTTACGATTTAACCTTCTCCTTCTCGAATTCCAGATTAAAACTAATCATATTATGATCACTACCTCCAAGCGGTTCCTTTACCTTGAGTTCTCTTATCATATCTGGTTCATTGGACAACACTAAATCCAGAATTTCCTTTTATCTGTTCAGCTCCATTACAAGCTTCTCTAAGAATCCATCTCGGAGGCACTCAACAAACTCTCTTTCTTGGCGTCCTGAACCAACCTGATTTTCCCAGTCCACCTGCATATTGAAATCCCCCATCACCACAGTGGCATTACCTTTGTTACATGCCAGTTTTAACTCCTGCTGCAAATTACACCCTACGTCCGGGCTACTATTTGGGGGTCTGTAGATAACACCAATTATTGTATTCTTGCCTTTGCAATTCCTCAACTCAATCCACAGTGACTCTACCTCATCAGTCCCTATGTCTTCCCTCGCAAGGGACTGAATTCTATTCCTCATCAGAAGAGCTACTCCTCTGCCCACCTGCCTGTCCTTTCTATAGGATGTATAACCCAGAATATTAAGTTCCCAGACCCGATCCTCCTGCAGCCACGTCTCGGTAATCCCCACAATGTCATATCTACCAACCTCTATCTGAGCCTCAAGCTCATCTACTATACTTATTATACTTCGCTCATTCATATACAATACATTTAATTCCTTACGCATCTCACCATTCACATCGATCCCTATTACACTTGGCCAAACACTCCTATCCCTTTGTGTGCTTTCTTTCCCATTAATTCTGGAGAAATTAACTATCCCTTTACTCTCTTTCCCTTTAACTCCGTCCTTGACTATCCCATTTGACACCCCACCCTTATTTAGTTTAAAACCACCTGTGTCACAGTGGAAAACCTGCCTGCCAGAATGCCGTCCCCCCACCTGTTAAGGTGCAATCCGTCCCTTTTGTACAGTTCCCCCTTACTCCAAAACAGATCCCAGTGGTCCAAGAATCTAAATCCCTGCCCCCTGCACCAGTTCCCCAGCCACACATTCAGGTCCTGTATCTCCCTGTTCCTGCTCTCGCCAGCACGAGGAACTGGAAGCAAACCGGAGATAACCACCCTGGAGGTCCTGCTTTTCAGCACTTTTCCGAGCTCTCTAAAGTCACGCTTCAGACTATTCATCCCCTTCTTTCCGACATCGTTTGTGCCAACATGCACTACCACTTCCGGCTGTTCACCTTCCACCTTGAGGATTTTCTGCACTCTGTCCATGACATCCTGGATCCTGGCACCCAGGAGGCAGCACACCATCATCGAATCCCGTCTGTTGCCGCAGAAACCCCTGTCCGTACCTCTCACAATGGAGTCTCCAACCACCACTGCGTTGCCTGACGTTGGCCTCTTTGGTTTTGGCTCAACAGCACTTTTTGCTTCACAAGCCAGTCCGCCGCTCAGTGCATCAACGTCTTCTGTCCCGACAGCTTTTAAGTGGGTGAACCTGTTCACAAGAGGTACTACACCCGGGGACCTGTGCATTCCATGTTTACTTCCCTTTCTCACTATCACCCACCTTCTCTCTTCCAGTACATTAGGTGTAACAATCTTGCTGTAGGACTCATCGAGGAACGACTCAGCCTCTCGGACGAACCCGAGGTCATCCACTTGCTTCTCCAGTTCCCCAACTCGGTCCTTCAGGAGCTGTACCTGGATGCACTTCTCACACTTGTAGCAGCCAGAGGCACCAGCAGTGTCCTTGACCTCCCACATACTGCAACCATCACACTGGATCAGCTTGCCTGACATCTCCTTCTTTCATCTCCCCCTCTCCAGCGTTTTGCGTAGCCTCCTGGCCAAAGACTCACACTTTACTTACAAGGCCGTTCCCCTAGAGCAGCCTTGCTTATATTGACTGATAAACTGCCTAATTTACCAGTTGACAAACCAAATTCCTCCGTTTTAAACTGTTTCCCCCCTCTGACACCTCTTTCTCTCCTCTCACACGGGCTTCAGCTAATCAGTGCTTCTTCCTGCTTCCCCTTGTTGCTGCTTCAAAATCCACGTAAGCCCTGTCAAAAACATAACATACAGGTTTGTAGGTTAATTGGCTTGGTATAGTTGTAAATTGTCCCTAGTGTGTGTAGGATAATGTCAATGTGCGGGGATTGCTGGTCGGTGCGGACTCGGTGGGCCGATGGGCCTGCTTCCGCGCTGAATCTCTAAACTAAATACCTATACCAATGGTCTGAAGAAGGGTTCCGTCCCGAAACATCACCCATCCTTTTCCTACAGAGATGTTGCTTGACTCACTGAGTTACTCCAGCACTTTGTGTCTAACTTCAATATCAATACAATTGCTTGTGCTTGGTGTTTGACACAGTGAGAATGAGACTAGAAGCCACAACATGCTGGAGTACCTCTGTGCGTCAGACAGCTTCTCTGGCGAATATGGATAGGTGTTATTTTGGGTCTTAACACCATGTTGTTCCAGGAGTGCCCGTGGACAGGCAAGGCCCACTGACATGGAAATTGATGATCAACCTGTGTGTCAAAGATCATTCTCTGCTCCAGTCCATAAGATCGCTGATGGGTCCCAGGAGATGAATGGAGTTTGTGAAATTTGAGAATAACAGAGTTAACATTTTAACCTCCTCTAACCTCATCTACTGCATCCGGTGTTTCCAATGTGCTTTCCTGTACATCAGCAAGATCAAGGGTAGACTTTGTGACCATTTCACTGAACACTTGGGCTCAGTGCGACAAGGCTTGCTGGATCTGCTGGTTGCTGATCATGTTAACTCCCCTTCCCATTCCCATACTGATATTCCTGTCCTAGCATACAAACTAACATTGAATTCTGCAATTTTAGTAAATAACCTAAAAACAACCTTCCTTTGGTTATATATAGAATATATATATGATTTTCCATCTCTGTCTCTTCCCTCTACCCCACCTGTATCCATCTATCACTTGCAAGGCTTTTCCTCTCCCCCCCCCCCCCATCCCCAAACAATCAGCCTGAAAGAAGGGTCCCGACCCAAAACGTCCCCTATCCATGTTCTCTAGAGATGCTGCCATATTGTGACAAAAGTTCACATCGAAGCAATACAATGGAGACACAAGGGACAGCAGATGTTGGAATAGTGAGGAAGGATTGTTGAATTGAATTGCATTTATTTGAAAACGGGTAAGGCTGATTAATTCAGGATGTGGATAGGTACACACAAAGTGTGGACAGGGATGTGGTAGCCGTTAGAGAATCTGGCTAAGTGAGGGACGGGGCTGGCAGCTTAATGTTCCAGGTTTCGGGTGCTACAGGAGAGATAAAGGTGCGGGTAAAAGAGTTGGTGATGTAGCTTTACTGATTGAGGTTGATGTCACGGCAGTAGTCTGAGATTACTGACAGTTTGAAGAATGGTCCTGACCCAAAGCATCACCTTCCCATCTTCTCCAGAGATGTACCTGACCCGCTGAGTTACTCCAGCACTTCTCTTTTTGTAAACCAGCATCTGCAGTTCCTTGTATCACCTTCACATTTTAATCATCTGATGAAGGACTGTGACCTGAAACATTAATTGTGCCCCTCTCTATAGTAGCTGCCTGACATGAAGGTGTACCCAGCAGTTTCTGATTTGCAGCATCCACATATTTTTGATTTTTGGTACAATGTCATGTTTTTGACTATGAATAAACTGCTTGGCAATAGTTTCTTGCCTCCAGTTTATTCCCAACCCCCACCTCTACTTTCACTCTGAAGAAGGGTTTCGACCCAAAACACTACCTATTCTTTTCCTCCAGAGATGCTGCCTGACCTGCTGAGTTGCACAATATTTTGTATCTATCTTTAGCTTCCTACCTTTCAAATCCCTCCATAAGAGCATCTCTTAGTTGTCTTAGTTAGTGGAATACAACCCTAGTGAGTGTGACCAGTTGACGACCTGGCCCCTCAAACTTGCCCTGTCATCCTGTGTGGTCTTTAGTGATCTGGGGTAGACGTTAACTCCTCTCCAGTACCAGTGTTCAATAGCCCTCAAATCTCCGCTTCTTCAAAATCTTCTTCATCTATCTCCCCTTTAACTCCTCCCTGTTGATCCACTCTCCTGGTTAGATACTTCCAGAGATTCTCCACCCTAAGTATGAAGGGTGAGATTGGTTGATGTAAGGTCTGCTGGAGGGTTGAGTTGGGTGAGGAGTGAAGATATAAAACACATCATGGGATTGACAGTCAGAGCAGCCACGAGGGCTGGCTGGTCTCATCATGTTCCCATCTCTGTCTTTTCTTCCCTTGAATGGCTCTGTGTTGTAACGTATGTAAACCCTTAGTCTACCCAGGGCCCGCTCGCCAAAGGCGGTTGATGTGAGTGGACCGGAGGCCAGCGCTGAATCGCAGGAAGTGGAGGAGAGAGTGGACGAGAACTCCAAACTGAGCCTGAGTCAGAAGATGGCCCTGTTCGATAGCCTGTGCCAGCCGATGCCACACAAAGCACCCCAGCTGGAAGGGGCAAGCGAGCGCAGACAGAAAGGAATCCGCTATCGCACCCAGCCCGTCACCATGAGTGAAGTCCCACTGGTAATCATTACTCTCACTTCAATGTTGTCACTTGCTGTTTGGAGTAGATCATAGAGCTATAGAGCACAGAAACAGGCAGTATTGTTCTGTCACGGTTTTCTTTAATTTAAAAAAAAATATTTTTATTTTATTAGAAGTAAGTACAATTGTATACAATCATATTTTCATAATACATTTTATGTACAGCTTCTTATTTTTTTTTTTTTATAATAAAGAAGAAAAAGAAAAAGAAATTAGATAATGAAGTATAGAAAAATGTGAGATGTATAGTGTGTGGAAAAGAAAAATAGAAAGTGAAAGAAGAAAGTTAAAGAATAGAAAATAGGAAAAAGAGAATAAAAGAAGAAAAGGGAAGAAAAAGATCTTATTTATAATCTTCACCATCCCTCGCCCAGTCACGAGTTAGCTTTTACAATTGTGTTGCACCATATGATTCCAAAAAGACGACAAATGGAGACCAACTCGTTATGAATTGGTCAAATTTATCTATTAGGAGGAATCGCATTTCCTCAAGATGTGCGGTGTCCAACATACTTGCAATCCACATTTCGAGCGTTGGTATTGGTGTATTTTTCCAAAATTTAAGTAATAATTTTTTTGCTATTATTAAACCATAATTTTAAAATAATTTTTGAGATGGATTCAATTTATTTCCATCTTCCATTACCCCAAATATAATCAATTCATTATTAGGTTCCATTTTTATCTTAAATAATTTTGTGAATATTTCGAAAATATCACTCCAAAATCTATAAAGTTTTATACAGGAAACAAAAGAGTGTGTTATAGTTGCATCTTGGGTTAAACATTTATCGCAAGTGGGGGATATATTTGGGTAGAATTTATTTAATCTTGTTTTTGAGTAATATAATCTATGTAAAATTTTTAATTGAATTAGATTATGTCTTGCATTAATCGAACATTTGTGAATGTATGTCAAATACTTTTCCCATGTAACCTTCATAATTTTTATCATTAATTCCCGTTCCCACTCTTCTCTAAGTACCTCCGTCGCTGATAAATCTATATTTAAAATACTATTATATAAATATGATATTAATTTTTGTGATTCAGCTTTAATATTCATTGCTTCTTCCAATAAATCAGGAATTATTTTTTGATATCCTTGTATGTATGTCTTCAAGAAATCGCAAATCTGAAGATATATAAAATAATGATTGTTTTTCAATTTAAATTTTAATTGTAATTGTTGAAATGATAGTAAATCTCCCATTTCATACATATCCCCGATCCTTTTAATTCCTAAACTTTCCCATTGATTATATATTTTGTCCATAAGAGATGGTTTAAATAAAGGATTATTCGCTATTAGTGTTAAGAATGATAGGTTTCTTAATTTTAAGGATAATTTTATTTGTTTCCATATTCTTATTGTATCCTGTATAATTGGGTTCTTCTTATATATTGTATTGTTCATTTTTTTCGGGGAGAAGAGGATTGTTCCTATATTACAAGGAAAACAATCCTCTTTTCCATTTTTATCCATTCTGTCTGTTGGGTAGAACTATCCAACCAGTAAATTATATTCTTAATATGTATTGCCCAATAATAATACAGAAAATTCGGGAGTGAAAGTCCCCCGACATCTCTTGGTTTACATAAGTGTTCTTTTTTAATTTATAATCCCAAACAAAATTAGTAATATTAGAGTTTAATTTAAAAAATATATATTTTGGTACATATACTGGTATAGACTGAAATAGGTATAATAACTGTGGTAGAAAGGTCTACTTTTTATAGCGTTTATTCTACCTATTAATGATAAAGGAAGTGTTTTCCAAAATTTAATCATTATATTAAGTTTGTTTATTAAAGGTATAAAATTGGCATTGAATAAAGCTTTATGTTTTCTAGTAATCTGAATACCCAGATATTTAAATTTTTCTGTTGCTATTTTAAAGGGGAAGTTCAGTAAGTGTGTAGATTCTTGAGGTTTTAACGTCATGATTTCACTTTTGTTCCAATTTATTCTATATCCAGAAAAGGACCCAAATTTCTCTATTAAGTTTAATAAATTTGGTATGCTCGTTTGTGAGTTTGTTATATATAACAGAATATTGTCTGCATATAATGAAATTTTATTATTTGAGTCCCTAGTATTATAACCCTGAATATTACGGATGACTTCTTATACTTTCAGCCAAAGGTTCTATCATAAGGGCGAATAGTAGGGGTGATAAAGCACATCCCTGCCTATTACCCCTTGATAATTGAAATTTTTGAGATAACATATTATTAGTTAATATTCTTGACATCGGTTTATCATATAATAATTTCACCCATGTAATAAAATTCTCTCCCATATACATTTTTTGTAATACTTTGTATAAATACTGCCATTCTACCTGATCAAATGCTTTCTCTGCGTCCAAAGAAATAATTGATATATCTTCTTCCTCCACTTTATGTGAGTACATTATATTAAACAAGCGTCTCAAATTATTAAATGAATATCCTTTAGGTATATACCCCGTTTGATCAGGGTTTATCAATTTACTAATATATTTGCTTAGTCTTCTGGCTAAAGTCTTTGCTAAAATTTTCTGATCTGTATTTAAAAGTGATATAGCTCTATATGAGCCCGGGTCCTCTAGATCTTTATCTTTTTTTGGAATAAGCATAATAGTTGATTCTGCTAATGTTTCAGGTAGTTTATTTTCTTTAAAAGCATGAGTATATAAATTAAATAAATAGGGAGTCGTTATCTCATGAAATTTTTTATAAAATTCATTACTAAAACCGTCTTACCATTTTTCAACGATTTTATTGTTTCACCTATTTCTTCGATTGTAATTTGCACTCCGAGTTCCTCTTGTTCCAAAAGGTCAAGTTTTGGAAGATTACAATTATCTAAAAAAAATTTAATTTTACTATCTTCTATTTTAGTTTTTGATGTATATAAATTTTGATAAAATTGAGCAAATCTTTTATTAATATCTTTAGGTAGTATTAGTAATTCACCATTCTCTGATTTAATTTTATTTATAGTATTTTCTTTTTCTTGTTTTTTCAGTTGGCGCGCTAACAGCTTATGTGGTTTGTCACCAAAGTCAAAATGTTCCTGTTTTGTAATTTGGAATAATCTTATTACTCTTGCCGAGAGAATTCGATTAAGTTTAAATTTCAGTAATATTATCTTATTATGTTTATCTATAGTGGAGTCTTTAGCATTATCTAACTCTAACTGTCTAATTTCTTGTTCTAGCAACATTTGTTCTGTTTTATTCTTTTTATTTTGAAAAATTTCGTATGAAATTATAATTCCTCTAATAAATTCTTTAAAAGTTTCCCATAGTAAAGAAGGCGAGGTACCTGGTGTATCATTTATTTCAAAAAATAATTTCATTTGTTGTTTTAAGTATTGATAACCTTGTAAGTCATTTAAAATATGTGTATTAAACCTCCAAAAAAAGTTTTTACCTGGCATTCCCTCAAATTTTACTGAAAACGTTTACGGAGAGTGATCAGAAATACTACTAATGTGGTATGTTGGATTAATTGTATATGGCATTAATTTCATATCCACTAAAAAATAATCAATTCTTGAATACGTTTTATGTACCGAAGAGTAAAACGAATATTCCCTTCCTACTGGATTAGCAGATCTCCATACATCTGTTATATTAGTATTTTTTATATATGTATTTAGAAGTTCACTAGTCTTAGATTTTAAATTACTCCTCCTTTGTTTTACTGATTTGTCTAAGTATGGATCTAAAACACAGTTGTTCTGTCACGTTGAAGGGACCTGAACAGTCTGAGTGTTGTGCAATTATCCACCGATAAAAGTTACTGAAACATCTCACACTTTACTTAAAATCTTGAATGTCGTGTTCTCATCTCCTTTACCAGACTTTGTTGATGAGAACTTTGGTACAACCTGTTTATCAAAGCTCAGTGTTCAGAGCAGTTGGCCCTTGCCCAGTATGTGGTGAAGATGCCCAGTTATCTGGTAAAGATACTGGTTATCTGGTGAAGATGTCTAAGATCTGGTTAAGGTGCCAAAGCTATCAATGTATAGACGATTGCCACAGTGGGCATTACTCCTCTCACTATGGTCCCTGTTGCAAAGTGAATGGACAAAGTGTAGATGGAATGGGCCCCCAGTGATGGCCCCTGCAGATGATCAGCCACACCATACTGGGTTAGATTTCAAGTGCCCACTGAAGATGTCCATTGAGGTGCACTGCAAGAAATAGTTCATTCCCAGCTCATGTTTATTTAAAAGGAGTATGTAACGGCTGGTGTGAGGCAGGAAACAGACATGGACAATGGTAAAATATAATGTCAAGCTAAGCAACCATTCTGTCTATGTCAGAGGCCAAAGATTTTGTCTTTAAATTGTCTGGTGTATTTTTGATGTATGTATGAAGCCAAGCAGCAAACGGACTTAAATACTTGATTCAACAGGTTGTAGAAGCAAAACCCTTTCACAAGTTTTAAGCAAATATTCTAGTCCTGACTGGAAAATGCAAAAGTGGAATTTGCTCAGTGCATGGAGTGGGGAATGGTTCCGTAGAACAAGCTGGAGGCTGGAGCTGGGACTAATATGGGATTCCAGATGTGTGTTTAGTGGGCAATGGGCAATGAGGTTGAATACAGCTTTGGGAAGATGATGTATTGTCAATAGAGAGTTGAGAGTTAGTACTGGTCAAAGGAGCTGGGTTTAGTATGGAATTGGAGATGGTTTTTGTACAAAGTTTCGCTTGGAATAGGAGAGCAAGGGCAGGATTAGTCCAGGCAAGCAGGTTTGCAAAGGGGTAACAACAAGTTCAGTTTGAGGTAGAAGAGTGCTAACACGGGAGACCCAGGTTCAATCCTGACCATGGGTTCTGTCTGTGTGGAGTTTGCATGTTCTCTCTGTGACCGAATGGGTTTCCTCCGGGTGCTCCGGTTTCCTTCCCCATCCAAAAGATGTGCGGGTTTGTTGGTTAATTGGCCTATGAAAATTGCCCCTGGTGTGCAGGGATGGATGAGAAAGTGGGGTAACATAGAACTAGTGTGGACGGATGATCGATGGTCAGCATGGACTCTGTGGGCTGAAGGCATGTTTCCATGCTGTACGTCTAAACTAAAGAAGAGTTTAGATATACAGTGTGGAAACAAATCCTTTGGGCCACTGAGTCCAAGCTGACCATCAATCACCCATTCACACTAGTTTGTGTATCGGAAGGAACTGCAGATGCTGGTTTAAACCAAACATAGACACAAAATGCTGGAGTAACTCAGCAGGACAGGCAGCATCTCTGGTTAGAAGGAATGGGTGACGTTTTGGGTCAAGACACTTTTTCAGACTGTTCTATGTCCTACACGTTGGGGACAATTTACAGAAGCCCCTACAGGAAGAATGTGCAAACTGCACACAGATAGCACCCTTGGTCTGGATCAAACCTGGGTCTCTGGCGCTCTGAGGCAGCAGCTCTACTGCTGCGTCACTGTGCTGCCTGGCGAAGTGTGTCTCATGCTGGAGAGTTTAGTATAGATCATAGTCATATAGCACAGAAATTGGCTCTTTGACTCAACTTGCCCCTGCCGACCAAAATGCCCCATCTATACTAGTTGCACTGCCCGCATATGGGCCATATCCCTCTAAACCTTTCCTATCCATGTCCAAAAGTCTTTTAAATGTTATTATAGTAACTGTCTCAACTACCTACTCTGCAGCTCATTCCATACACCCGCCACTCTGTGTAAAAAAAGAATTGTCCCTGAGGTTCCTATTTAATCTTTCCCCTCTCTCCTTAAACCTGTCCTCTGGTTCTTGATTCCCCTTCTCTGGGTAAAGGGCTCTGTGCATTCACCTTATCTATGTCTCACGTGATCTTAAACACCAGAGCTTAGTGCTGGAGAGTGGGGTGGATTTATTACAAGTGATAGGATCTGGATTTGTGTAAGAAGGAACTGCAGATGCTGGTTTATACTAAAGATAGACAGAAAATGCTGGAGTAACTCAGCAGGTAGGCAGCTGGAGAAAAATAATAGATGGTGCCTTTGGTCAGAAACCTTCTACAGACTAGTCAGGAATAAGGGAAGGATTCAGTGCAAGAGAGGGAAGCTGGCATAGGGTTAGAATAGTAAAAGAGGGCAGATTTAGTAATAGAATGGAATAGAAGATGGATTCAATATGAGAGAAGGGAACTGAGTTTAGTGTGGAATAGGGGATGGTTTCAATAAGGTGCTTCCGTTCACAGCCCATAGTTCCTTCCTGCTGCAGTGACTGTGGGGCAGATGTAGGGGCTAATCTCATCATCTGCCATATATGTAGCACTGAGAATGTGAAGAAGACTCTGTGGTGGCTGCTGGGGTAGAGACGGAGCCTTGTCTTCCTATCAAAACTCATGAGGCTACTCTTTCAGTTTTTGCTTTAATATCATTTCTTTAATTATTTAAGTATTAGTAATCATTTGAGTTTCTTTTAATTAATACTCCAACTTTAATAATTTTTAAACACCTCTGACAATCAGGACATTTATAGAACATAGATCTCGGAACAGGAACAGGAACAGGCCCTTCGGCCCACAATGCCTGTGCTAAACTTCATAACCAACTCTTAAATGCCTGCACATAACCCATACTCCATAATCTATTGATAGATATACACAATTGTCGTAATTAGTTAGAAGAAATTAAAATAATAAATAAAATATTAAAAGTAAATAAGTACATTTACTTAACAGCAAATCACATCATTTGCAAATCAATAAAAATATAAAAGTTACATTATTTTAAAACAAAATCACTCACAGATCCCTTCATGGTCTCTGAACCAGATTTCACTCATGTACATTCATGGAGGCTGGGGAATATGGGCAGCACGGTGGCACAGTGGTAGAGTTGCTGCCTCACAGCACCAGAGACCCGGGTTCGATCCTGACTACGGGTGCTATCCGTACAGAGTTTGTATGTTCTCCATGTGACCGCGTGGGTTTTTCCTGGGTGCTCTGGTTTCCTCCCACACTCCAAGGACCTACAGGTTTGTAGGTTAATTGGCCTCAGTAAAAGATTGTATATTGTCCCTAGTGTGTGTAGGATAGTGCTAGTGTACGGGGATCGTTGGTCAGCGCGGACTAGATCGACTGAAGTTTCTGAGCTGTACCTCTCAACCAAACTAAAACTAAAGTAAGAGAGAGGGTCCCTTCCCTAATGATGCCAGTGACAGAGGCCAGTGATAGAGAGGAACTACAGATTTAAAAAATCAAAATAAACTTTATTCATAATAAAAACATCTACAAAATTAGAAGTGCAAACATTCTTCCGACATTTTAAGAGGCTAAGGGTCTCGACCCGAAATGTCGCCTATTCCTTTTCTCCAGAGATGCTGTCTGACCCACTGAGTTACTCCATCTTTTCGTGTCTATCTTTGGTTTAAACCAGCATCTGCAGTGCTTTCCTACATATACATCCATTAGCGTCGTGTTTGGTAGTGTTCACAGAAATATCCTTATTCCCGGCACTGTGTCCACTGGTGTGGGCCCCTGGGGTGATATCCCCTCATTTAAGGGGCGTCTCCACCACTCCCTACCAGCAGTGGCATTTGTCATTCATTCGGTCGCTGGCTCAGAGCATGTCCTACTGAGCCCACAGCGAACATGCAGCAGAACCACAGCTGGGAAGGTTTGGTGTGTTTGTGCAAGACTTTCCGCAAAGATGTTTTGTGTCTGAGCAAGTTTTAACTTCAGCGAGGTAATCCGATCGGTGCTTTTGCTGAAAGGGCTGGATTCACTGCCAGTTCATATATATTCACGGGGAAGAACGTCAGATTCTGACATGTTCAGGTTTGAGCTCTGTGAGGGCATAACAGAGGCAATGACTTGGAAGGGGAGTGGCAAATGAGCTGTGAAGAATGAGTTTGCTGAGATGATTGAGTGTGCTGCATAAAGGAGGTATGAGGATTAGCACTGCGCCATGGCTGCAGCTTCAAGTCCTAATGACTCTTGACAAGGATCACAGCAATTCATTCCTTTCAGGTACTGTCAGTGTATCGTTGTCTGTTGCAGTGTGTGAAGATGTAGATGGCTTTAACACATTTGTTTGTTCAATTTATGGCAAACTATACAACTGTTGAAGATAGACAAAAAGCTGGAGAAACTCAGTGGGTGAGGCAGCATGTATGGAGCGAAGGAATGGGTGACGTTTTGGGTCGAGACCCTTCTTCAGACAGATGTGGGGGTGGAGAGGGGGGGGGGGGGCTCCATAGATGCTGCCTCAACCGCTGAGTTTCTCCAGCTTTTTGTTTACCTTGGATTTTTCCAGCATCTGCAGTTCTTTCTGAAGCATACAATTGATGAAAATCAGATGAGGTGCTGCCTGTTTGAGACTGGATCGTATAATTGATCAAATTAAAGCTGCTCTTGATGCAAACGTGACCAGAGGAAGATAGAGCAAGTTTTGGGAACCAGTATATTCCCCCACCCTCTCACTTGCTTCCTGCAGGTACCTTTGTATCACTGTCAACTTTTAGTTGAAAATAATGTGTGGAACTGTCTGGCTAATTGTCCAGAAACCAGCACTCTCTTTGTGGCCCCTCGGCCACACAGATCATGCAGTTGGAGCTCCTAAATCAGCCCGGTATCAATGTGTCAATGGCAAGACATTGTAAGTTGGGCTACATGCAAGGGCAGCATTCTATATAGGGCCTTTCTGACAAGTGGAGAAACCTAAACAGCCAGGGAGCTTGGGCTGGTTGCAATCAGCTGCTGTATCTGCTTAAGCTCTGTGGCTGATTGACACATTAACCTGCCAGCTTCTGTGGGCTTCAGGCTTACTACTCAGCTGACATGCCAGGTAAGCTGCTGTATTTCAAAGAAGGATGGAACAAGCTAACAGAGGAAGTGGTCGAAGCAGGTACAATAACAACATTTTAACATCATATTGACAGATGCAGAGTAGGAAAGGTTTGGAGGGACATAGATTCAAAGTGAGCAATGGGACTTGCTTAAATTGACATCTTGGTTGGCATGGACAAGTTGGTCCGAAGGGTCATTTTCTGTTATGCAGAACAGTTTAAATGTGACATCTCCAGGTTTGTGGATGACACAAAGCTGGGTGGCAGTGTGAGCTGCGAGGAGGATGCTATGAGGCTGCAGGGTGACTTGGATAGGTTGAGTGAGTGGGCAGATGCATGGCAGATGCAGTATAATGTGGATAAATGTGAGGTTATCCACTTTGGTGGCAAGAACACAAAGGCAGATTATTATCAGAATGGTGTAGGAAAGAACTGCAGATGTTGGTTTAAATCGAAGATAGACACAATACACTGGAGTAACTCAGCGGGCCAGGCAGCATCTCTGGAGAGAAGGAATGGGTAATGTTTCGGGTCGAGGCCCTGAATGGTGACAGATTAGGAAAAGGGGAGGTGCAATGAGCCCTGGGTGTCCTTGTACATCAGTCACTGGAAGTAAGCATGCAGGTACAGCAGGCAGTGAAGAAAGCAAATGGCATGTTGGCCTTCATAACGAGAGGAGTTGAGTATAGGAGCAAGGAGGTCCTACTGCAGTTGTACAGAACCCTGGTGAGACAGACTACACCTAGAGTAATGGGTGCAATTTTGGTCTACTAATTTGAGGAAGGACATTCTTGCTATTGAGGCAGTTCAGCGTAGGTTCACGAGGTTAATTCCTGGATGGCAGAACTGACATATGATGAAAGAATGGATCGACTGGGCTTGTATTCACTGGAATTTGGAAGTATGAGAGGGGAACTTATAGAAAAATATAACATTCTTAATGGACAGGCCAGACGCAGGAAAAATGTTCCTGATGTTGGTGGAGTACATAACCAAGGGTCACAGTTTAAGAATAAGGGGTAGGCCATTTACGACTGAGATGAGGATAAACTTTTTCACCCAAGGAGTTGTGAATCTGTGGAATTCTCTGCCACAGAAGGCAGTGGAGGCCAATTCACTTGATGTTTTCAAGAGAGAGTTAGATATAGCTCTTAGGGCTAACGGAATCAAGGGATATGGGGAGAAAGCAGGAACGGGGTACTGATTTCGGATGGTCAGCCATCCGATCATATTGAATGGAGGAGCTGGCTCAAAGGGCCGAATGGCCTCCTGCACCTATTTTCTATCTTTCTATATTTCTATACAGCAGTGCTCCACTGCAGGGTGGGCACAGTGGACATTGTCCAGTTAGAAAATAATGTTTACTTTCTGTGGCCAACTGCAAAACTATATAATGAGGCATGTATAGAGAATGGAAAACAAGAGGTATTGTTTCAGGTTGAAGTCATTTCAACAGGTTGAGGAAAAGTTAAATAACAAGTGTGTTTTAAATTGCAGAGAAATGGAAGGGGTATGGAGAATGAAGGTGGGTGCAGAGTGAGGGAGAGTGAAATATGCAGGTGGTGGTGGGGCCAGCAGAGAGAGGGTGTTGAAGACATGTTGCAGGCTATCAGTGATGGGTCTCTGCCCAGAAACCAGCGTCATTGAGAGTTTCAGCATCATTCAGGCCCAGCAGCCGGCTCCACACTCAAACGTCGGGGATCTGATCCCAAGAGAGAGGGGAGACTTCACTCCGTTCTTGGAATCAGGCATGCTCTGTTCCCCGCAGAGAGAGGGGTGTCTGTAGACACAAGGAACTGCAGCTGTTGGTTTACAATAAATGATACAATGTGCTGGAGTAACTCAGCAGGCCAGGCAGCATCTCTGGAGAACACGGATAGGTGACCCTTTGGGTCAGGACCCTTCTTCAGAACCCGAGGGACCCAAAGGTGTCTGCAGCTCCTTGACTGCAAGCAATGCTTTGAAGGAACGGACTTTTGAGTTGCGTTTTGACTTGAGATTAGTTTATTGTCAAATGCTTTTGTTACGTGCTGACTAGTCAGCGGAAAGATTACAATCGAGCCATTCACAGTGTACATATACGTGATAAAGGAAATAACATGAATAACGTTTAGTGCACGGTAAAGTCCGATCAAAGATGAAACATAGAAAACAAAGAAAAACAGGTGCAGGAGTAGGCCATTCGGTCCTTCGAGCCAGCACTGCCATTCAATATGATCATGACCGATCATCTAAAATCAGTACCCCGTTCCTGCTTTTTCCCAATATCCCTTGATTCCTTTAGCCCTAAGAGCGAAATCTAACTCTTGAAAACATCCAGTGAATTGGCCTCCAGTGCCTTCTGTGGCATAGAATTCCACAGATTTCAGTCTCACCTTCCTTCACCATCGAGTCCCCAGGTCTGAGAATCCAGGCCTGTTCCTGTAGGCCGCAGAGGGAGGGATATCTGTGGACACAAGGAACTGCAGATGTTGATTTGCAAAAAAAGACACAAAGTGCTGGAGTAACTCAGAGGGTCAGGCAGCATTTCTGGAGAAGGAGGAATGGATAGGATAGAGAGCATCCTGGTCAGTAACCCCCATATCAAACATCCCTTGTTTTTCCCCGAGTGAGTATGGATGAGGGGAATTCTAATATCAGACAGGAATGTCACGTTTGCACTATCTGCAACAAGGGCAGCATTTGTTTCCACTTGTGAGCAACATGTCAGAGCAGACTGCTGCAAAACAACATCAACAAATTTACTGACCAGATTGTGAAATTAAATTCCAGTCCTCTTACGCTACCTGCCTCCTCCCTTAAGCTGCCATGCCTGCTGAGGCCTGGCATTCCCAGATCTCTTTTGCAAATGCTGCGAGTTGTTGCCTTACAGCACCAGACACCCGGGTTCGATCCTGACCACGGGTGCTGTCTGTAGGGAGTTTGTACGTTCTCCCTGTGACCTACGTGGGGTTTCTCCAGGATCACCGGATTCCTTCCACTCTCCAAAGACATACAGGTTTGCAGGTTAAGTGGCTTGGTAAAATTGTACATTTTCCCTCGTGTGCGTCGGATAGTGTTAGTGTGGGCCGAAAGACCTGTTTCCGTTCTGTATCTCTTAACTAAACTTAACTAAACTAAACTTGAAACAGGTTGACAAAGAGTTCAGAATTAAGACCAATATACTCATGGGTTGTGAAATGTAGCCCAGACATTGATCTGAACTCAGGTTTCAATTTAAATTCTAATATTGGACAGAAATGTCATGTTTGCACTATCTCCATGTGGTTTGTGTTTACCCAAAAAGCCAAGGATTACTGGTCATAATGGCTACAGGCCTGTCGCACTGGCCTCTGTAATCATGAAGACCCTTGAAAGGCTTGTGCTGGCCAAGCTGAAAAATATCACAAACCCCCTGCTGGACCCACTGCAGTTTGCATATTGGGCCAATAGATCTGTGGATGACGCAGTCAACCTGGGCCTGTACTTCATCCTCCAGCACCTTGACCACCAGGGGACCTATGCGAAAATGTTGTTTGTTGATTTTAGCTCTGCGTTCAACACCATTGTGCCAGAGCTACTACACTCCAAACTTTCCAAGTTGACTTTGCTTGAACCCCTCTGTCGGTGGATCACCAGCTTCCTGACAGACAGGAAGCAGCATGTGAGGCTGGGAAAGCACATCTCGGACCCGCAAACCCTCAGCATAGGAGCACCGCAAGGCTGCGCACTCTCCCCTCTCCTCTACTTTCTGCACCTCCACATACTCCTCTGTCAAGCTTCTCCAGTTTGTGGACGACACAACCCTGATTGGACTGATTGGGAGGAATCTGCCTACAGGCATGAAGTGAAACAGCTGGCGTCATCGCAACAACCTGGAGCTCAATGCTCTTAAGACAGTGGAATTGATAGTAGACTTTAGGAGAGCTCCCCCTCCCCTCATCCCACTCACCATCAACAACACCACAGTCACATCTGTGGAGTCTTTTAAGTTCCTGGGAACCATCATCTCCAAAGACTTTAAATGGGGGGCTACCATCGACTCCACAATCAAAAAGACACAACAGAGGATGTACTTCCTGCGGCTGCTGAGGAAGCACAATCTGCCACAGGTAATGATGGTCCAATTCTATATGGTCATCATAGTCTGTCCTCACCTTCTCCATCATGGTCTGGTTTGGCTCAGCCACCAAGCACGACATCCGGTGGCTGCAGCGAATCGTCCGATCAGCTGAGAAGGTTATTGGCTGCAACCTTCCCTCCATTGACGAACTGTACACTGCAAGGGCAAGGAGGCAAGAGGGTAAGATCATCTCTGACCCCTCTCATCCTGGCCACAATGTCTTTGAATCACTTCCCTCTGGAAGGCGACTCCGGACTGTCAAAGCTGCCACAGCCAGACATAAAAACAGCTTTTTTCCACGAGTGGTAGCTCTACTCAATAACCAAAAATCTGTAGCCTCCGTTTGCTCTGGTATTTTATTTAATTCACATGTTTAATCAATAATGTTTTATTATTAATGTTTAATGTTTTATGTGTCATTCCTAACTGTAATGATGTCACTTGCGGGCGGAGCACCAAGGCAAATTCCTTGTATGTGAATACTTGGCCAATAAACTTATTCATAAACTTCATCTCCATGTGGTTTGTGTTTGGGTCCCGACTCGAAACATCACCTGTCCATGTTCTCCAGAGCTGCTCCCTGAACCACAGAGTTGCTCCAACACATGGTGCCATTTTGTATCAATTTAAATTGTCTTCCTCCTTACAGATGCAGGTCCACCGCACAACTGGCTGGTCTGACAGCTGCTGGTCTGGCCCTCACTTTGATCTGGACAAAAGCACGAGAGCACACTTGAAATTGAGTCCCCCCGAAAATGTGGCGCCTCGGCTGGGTGAGACGGCCGATCTTGACCTCGTGGTCACCCACTCCGACCAGCGGGTTGAATTTGCCCCCTGCATCCTGGGCTCTGGAACTCCGGCCCAGCTGGAGCCGGCAGATCTGTTCCCACAGCCGACTTCCGTGGCCCACTTTACAGGCCAGTATCCCCGCCCCCCAAGGCCGTGACCTCTGTTGCTCCTCAAAGTGGACAATGGCTCTAAAACCAAGGGTGGCGGACAACATTGATGGTGGACCTGTTCATGTGATTCTCTTGCACTGTTACTCCATCTCATCTCCTGAAATCTATAAAATAAGCCAAATAGTCTTGGATTGTGGCTAACCAATCTTCAAATGTCTTCCACTTTATCAGTCATGCAGTAGTTAATGTAACCATTGTATTTTCAGTTCCAGGAACAATCAAAACAACGTCCTCAATCGCTACCCAACTCACAAGTACCTCTCACGGCAGTGGAGACACCGTCACACCTTGCTGCCCAGGGGGAGAAGCTGGAGCCTGAGACCATGGCAGCTCTGCCATTCACCAGCATCCAGGGCAGCTGGGAAGGAGCCAATGAGGAGAATGGAGGGATGGCCACGGACATTAAGGGAATATTGAGAACACAGAGTCTTGACGAGCAGAGAGATGGACGTCTGGAGAGTTGCGATCTGTGGGAACGGCCTGGGGAACATGTGGCCAGCGTAATGGCTGAGAGCAGCTCTGTTCCAAGTGCTCTGTGTGAGGCAGGGAAGGAGCAACAGTACGCTGGCATTGCTGGGACATCCAAGGAGATACAGATCGCAGGCCTTGCTGGGGCAACCAATGAGATACAGATCGCGGGCCTCACTGGGGCAATCAATGAGATACAGAACACAGGCATGGATGGGGCATCCGAGGAGCCGCAGGGAATGGGAGATGAAAGGAGACCAATTGAGAAAGATCTCTCAGAGGAACAAAATTCCAGTGAACTACTGGAAGTCCACGATAAGAAAGAAGCAGTGGGCAAGTATAATGATTTATTTGCTTATTCCGTTACTATTTTAATGCTGATTATTTTTTGGAGTCGTAGAATGATGGAGTGAATGACATGGAAACAGGCCCTTTGGCCCACTGAGTCCATGCTGTCCATCATTTGTTCATTTGTATTAATCCTACATTCATTTTCTAGTGCCAAATAACCTGGCTTAGTTTGGAATGTGCTATTATCACCCACCCACTCACCACCCATCTATTGACCAATTTCCCTCCTGAGATAAAGTTCCATTGTATCATATTATATAACTTCTTGACCTGTTGAAGACGTTTCCATGTTTGCTTATGGCATCGGAAAAGGTAAACTGACCCCCCATGTCTAAGCCAGCTCAAGCCCACTTCCCTTCATCATACTCTGTAACTTATTTCCACACATTCCCATTAACACTGCCTGCTTCTCTCAGCAGCCACCTACACTAGTGGTAAATCACAGTGGCCATTAGCCTAATAGCCAATGTGGCATGGAGGGAGTGTGGAGAACTCTTCAGGAAACCCATGTGGTCATGGGGAAAATACGTAAATTCCACACAGAACACCCGAGGTCAAGATTGAACAGTGTGGACACAAAAAGCTGGAGTACCTCAGCAGGACAGGCAGCATCTCTGGAGAGAAGGAATGGGTGACGTTTCGGGTCGAGACCCTTCTTCAGCTTCTGCAGTCTGAGTTACTCCAGCTTTATGTGTCTATCTTTGGTTTAAACCAGCTTTTGCAGTTCCTTCTGACACATTGAACAGTGTACTATGTTTACATATTCTATTGTGCTGCTGCAAATAACAATTGCATTGTTCTATCTGGGACATATGACAATAAAACACTCTTGACTCTTGGATCACAGTTGCAGCTGCAGCAATTTATGTCCAAGAACCGCTGGGCTCTGTTGTGGAGGGAAACCTATGGCAGATAGGCACTCTCTGCCTGGGCTGTCTTTGGTCTTCGAGCTTGGGTTGGGGAGAAGTGAATATATTGAGGCTTCTGATGGTGTTTTCATAGTTAGCAAGGACTGAAGGTGACAGGCTTCATTCCAAAGTCAAAGTCAATTTTATTTGTCACATACACCCGAAGGCACAGTGAAATGAATTTGCCAGCAGCGTTACAATTAAAAAGAACACACAATACACAATAAAATTTAACACAAACATCCACCACAGCATTCTTTACTGTGGTGGAAGGCAACAAAGTTCAGTCAGGCCTCCTCCTTGTTCACCCGTGGTCGGAGCTATGAACCCTCCATAGTCGCCGCTACAGACAGCCCGATGCACAGCGCTCTCGTCGGGATGATTGAAACTCCGACGTCGGGGCGGTGGAACGTACTCATCTCCAGATTCTCCAGATTCCTCCTGGGTAGAGATGTTGCTGCTAAAGAGCATTTGGCCATTGACATCAGTTGAAGACTGATCCAGGCTCAGTTTCCAATGGTCTGACAACCTTACTCCTATCTTAGCTTTGCTTTGTGAACATTGCTTCCAGTGGGGCGGGGGTGGGGCGGGGGTGGGGGCGGGGGTGGGGGCGGGGGCGGGGGTGGGGCGGGGGTGGGGGCGGGGGTGGGGGTGGGGCGGGGGTGGGGGCAGGGAGGAAGATAAGAACAGCTTTGAAATTAAAATGAAACAATAAATGGAAAGATTGCCAACCATTATATATTGGTTTCAACATCCGCTGTTTACTTGCTGACCTTCCTGTTGTTATTGTGCTAATGTAAATGATGCTCTGATCTAAACAATATCATATAATATCAATATAATGATATCAATGATAATGATGATAATAATAATAATTATTAATAATAATGTCTTAATTATCACAGACATTGAACAATTGGAGCCGTCGCCACAGGACATTTTTGCAACGCCACCATCCTCACCTCCATGGCATCAGGCAGAGAGCAAACCCTCTCCACTGTGGCAACAGACCAATGGGAAGTCCTCACCGCCATGGCAACAGTCCAATGACCAGGCCTTGCTACCATGCTCTTCCGCATCATCACAGCAACAGGCTGATACCCAACTTGCTCCACAGGGTCAAATCCAAATGGAAGAGAAGTGCCCCCGGATCAGTTACTGGAAGAGGACAATGGGGAAGAAACACCAATCAAACTTGGAACATCTCTTAGAGATAGGTACGCATGTTTTGAGATCAGACCCATCTCTCAGTTACTCTCTAATCTTCTTCCTCATTTATCTCTTTTTTTCTCAGAACATAAGTAAGAGTGTGTTTGGCACTGAAGGTCAGGGATAAATGTCTAGACACATGTCCCAGCAAAACCAAAACTGGCAAGGGTTGGGCAGTCATATGCTTAAAATCATTGGGTATTTTTAAAGTGGAGATTGATGGGTTCTAGATTAGTAAGGATGTTAAAGGTTATGCGGAGAAAGCAAGACAATGGGGTTGAGATCTGCCATGATTGAATGGTGGAGCAGACTCAATGGGCCAAATGGTCTCATTCTGCTCCTATGACATGATCCTGAGGTTTTATAAGCGTTAGATCATTTATGAGCAGAATGGGGAGATTTACTCAAAGTGAATCTTTGAAATCTCCAACCTTGGATATCTGTGGGACATAGAACAGTGCAGCACAAGAACCGACCCTTCAGCCCACAATGATGCCAAGACCATCTCTTATAAGCCTACAAAAGAAAGAAGAAAGAACTCTTACAAGACTACACATGATTCAGGTCCCTCTATTCTCTGCATATCCATGTGCCTATCTAAAAGTCTCTAAAATGCCACTATGGTATCTGCCTCCACCACCACCCCTGGCAGCACGCTCCAGGCACCCACCACTCTCTGTGTAAAAAGAAAACCTATCCCACACCTCTCCTCTAAACTTTGCCATTTGCACCTTAAAGTTATGCCTTCTAACCTTTGGCATTCCCACCTTGGGAAAAAGGTTCTGACTGTCTCCCCTATCTATGCCTGTCATAATTGTATATACTTTCCTCAACCTCTGGTGTTCTAGAGAAAACAATCCAAGTCTGCTCAACCCAGTAGCTAAAAGTCTCTAATCCAGGCTTCAAAATACAATGTAGAAACAAATAATTGCAGAAACTGGTTTATACCAAAGATAGACATGAGGTATTGGAGGAACTCAGCGGGTCAGGCAGCAGCATCTCTGGAGAAAAAGGATGGGTGATGTTTCGGGTCGGGACACTTCTTCACACTGAAAGTATGGGGTGGTTGGGGGAGGTGATAAGCTTGAGGTAAGAAAAGTCCTGGAACAAACAGAGCCAGCCACAAATGACCTCAGGCAGGGTGATTATTGACTAAGGAAGGTGTGATCTCAAGACAAACTATGTGGAGATTGGTCCTGGACTTTTCTCGCCTCCAGCTCTTCGCCTAACCCCCCACCTCCTACTTTCAATCTGAAGAAGGCTCCAGACCTGAAATGTCACCCATCCTTTTTCTCCAGAGATGCTGCCTGACCCGTTGAGTTTGTCCAGCACTTTGTTTCTATTAAGATACATTCACTGACTCTGTTCTAAAATTCAATTGTCGGCTGCTCGGACATTGAGTTGGGAGTAGGAGGGTCCATTGGCCTCTCTTGGACCTGCTCCGACATTCAACATGATCACAGAGGTTCTTCCACTCCAACATCATCCTCCTGCACTTTGATAACATGAATGCCCAGAAATCACTCTCCCTTGAAATCAAAGTCAATGACTGGTCTTCCACAAGTGCCAGCATCACAAATTATAAAGATTTATACTGGAGTAAAACAAATTCTTTTCACTATTCATCTAAATGGTCTACCCCTTGTTTTCAGACTGACTCCTTCATAGATTTGGCTAGAAATTCACCCTGGTCTTTGCTGTCAAACACACTCAGTGGTGGAGGCACTATGTTGTAATCTGTCTCTGAAGGTTAGTCCGTCACTTCCTGCACTAAGTCCCATTGTTTAATTATTTATTTATCAATTAATTAATTAATTGATTAATTAATTAATTAATGAGGATCAAAAGTCTTGTGTTATTGTGAAAATCCGCCAGGTTCATGGAGCCCTTCAGCGTTGGACATTTTCCACACCTCCCTAGTTTGGTTCATATGTGACTCTGGACCCATTGATGCCCATTGAATTGGTCTAGCTAGCCACTTACACCAAGGGCAATTAATGATGGGCAATAAATGGTGATACAGTGGTGCAGCTGGTAGACCTGCTATCTCTCAGATTGATCCTGACCTTAGATGCTGTCTGTGCGGAGTTTGCATGTTCTCCCTGTGACTGTGTGGGTTTCCTTTGGTTGCTCCGTTTTCACCCGTATCACAACGATATGCGGTTTGTAGGTTAATTGGCCTCTGTAAAATTTTCCCCAGTGTGTAGGAAGTGGATGGGAAAAGTGGGATAACATGGAACGTTTTAGAATGGGTGATCGATGGCCGGCATAGACTTGGTGGGCCGAGTGGCCTGTTTCCATGCTGTATCTCTAAACTAATCTAATCTAGACTAAATACTGGCCTGACTAGCCTTGTCCTGAACCTGACAAATCAAAGTAAAAACAGAACCAGCCCTGAGTTGCTTCACCAGGATGTCCTACAGGATCACATGCAGACGTGTAGGAACATGACTATTGAAAGCAGTTGCTTCAACACACAGTAAAAAGAATGGACAGAATAAGCCCTACTAGCTGCTTTCACAGACTATTTTCCATCAATGAAATAATAAACAGGCCCTTCGGCCCACCGAGTCTGGACCGACCAACGATCCCTGCACACTAAAGAGCCTGTCCCACGGGCGTGTGACTGCATGCGGCAAGCGTGACCTAACGTGGTCGCTTGAGCCGTACGGCCTCGCGGGGCCGGTCCCACTTCGATCGCCGGAGTCGTATGGAGTTGTGCGGAGCTGGTCCCGACATCGCGCGGGGCTCCGAAAAACTGACACTGTTCAAAATTTCCACGCGGCAACGGCCTGCCGGCCCACAGCCGCCTCGACGCCGTACGCACCGCCTCGACGGGCGTGCACAGCGTCTCGACGCTGTACGCAGCATCTTGACACCGTACGTCAAGCGCTAACTTCCCACAGACTTCGCTCGAACTTCACGTCACTCACTCGACCTCCGCGCGGCCCCCGCTTCCGGTTTGGTCGCGCTCGCCGCATGCAGTTGCATGCTGGTGGGACCGGCCCTGTACGGGGATCACTCGACCTCCGCGCGGCCCCCGCTTCCGGTTTGGTCGCGCTTGCCGCATGCTCGTGGGACAGGCCTTTAACACTATCCTACACACACACACTAGGGACAATGTGCATTTATAACAAGCCAATTTCTAGTGTTTAAAGTTTAGTTTAGAGATACAGCATGGAAACAGACCCTTTGGCCCATTGAGTCTGCACCGACCAACAACCCTGCACATCAACACAAGCACACACACACTAGGGACAATTTACATTGTACCAAGTAAACAAACCCAAGCCAATTAACGTACAAACATGTACGTCTTTGGAGTGTGTGAGGAAACCGACGATCTCCGGGCAAACCACCGCAGTCACGGGGAGAATGTACAAACTCCATACAGATGGCACCCATAGTTGGGATCGAACCCGGGTCTTCAGCGCTGCAAACGCTGTAAGGCAGCAACACTGCCGCAGCGCCACCGTGCTGCACTGTTTTAAAATCACTATCAGTGATATATATTCCTGGATCCCTGGGCTGCCTGCTTCATCTGATCGAATGTGATTGTGATAGGTGAATGAGAGGGGAGTATTGGTTGGCATGTTCACACTGACCACGGGGTGACCTGCTCTGTTGTATGTACGTAATACTGAGTGTGCCTCACATCAGGCTGCATCAGCTGAAAGGTGGAGAGGAACAGTGGAGGCATAAGAGCAGCAAGATCCAGAGCAGCATCCGTCTCCCACTGACAGAGCGATACAGCCATTTGCAGGAGGCCGAGGGTGCCTGGAAGAAGAAGGTAAGACGGAGCTGTGAAGAATGGAGGGTGTGAGTATGACCGGGGTGTAACATGCCGCCAGCTAACACTGACAAGACTGTCAGTGAATCATTAGATAGACACAAAATACTGGAGTAACTCAGAGGGTCAGGAAGCATCTCTAGAGAAAAGGAATAGGTGATGTTTGGTGTTAAGACCCTTCATCAGACCTGTGATTGAAGAAGAGTCTCGACCCGAAACAATACCTATTCCTTTTCTCCGCCGTCACCTATTTTCTACAGAGATGCCCTCTAACCCGCTGAGTTACTCCAGCATATTGTGTCTATCTTTGGTGTAAACCAGCATCTGCAGTTCCTTCCTGCACTCAATGAATCCTTGTGTTTGTGGCTGTGGCAGGTAGATGGTGAGCAAAGACAAGGAGGGCTGGCATCATATAGTCATGTGGGTTACAATCACCCCGGCCCTAACAAGAGATGCACAAGTTATTACACACCTGTCCACATCGACCTCACAACCCAGCTGGCGAGAACATCAAATGAATTCATTTCCCTCGTCCATGACATAAGTTCACATTTGTTAGTTGTTCACATTTTTTAAATTCCAGACGCTCCCTGGAAAACTGGGTTATAACAACATCAGCCCTGTGTACAGGCAAGTACATGACTTACTCTGCAGCACAACCCTCCCCACCACATGCACACGCACACACACACGTGCACGTACTTGCATACACAGACACACTCACACAGGCACAAGCACATACATACACTCACATGCTCACACATGCACACGCACACACACAGACTCACACTGACACTTGCACACTCACAAACAAGCACACACAGATACATACTCAAAGATTCACACGCAGAGACACAGACACATATATACACACAGGCACACACAGACATACACACACGCACACACAGACATACACACACACACACACACACTCACTCACTCACTCACTCACTCACTCACTCACTCACACTCTCTCTCTCTCTCTCTACACTCTATCACACCTGCCCTCAGTGAACTATTCCCATTGATCCAGACTTCAACTCTCTGACCCCTTCAACCTTCCATCCTGCACTGCACTATCTTCCCAGTCATAGACCCGACCTCCCCATCCACCCACAGGCATCAATCTCCCACCAGACCCACACTGGGGCACCATGCATTGGATCTCACAACAACCAAGGCAGCAAGGTGGCGCAGTGGTAGAGTTGCTGACTTACAGCACTTGCAGCTCCGGAGAGTGAAGAGTAAACTAAACTAAACCCTTGCCCCAGGTTGCACAGTCCCCTTCACATTGGCCCAGGACTGGGATGTGTGCAGCAATGCCCAGCAAGCAGGAGACCATTATCCATCTCTACAATTGGATTATTTATAAAGCTCTTTGTCTCTGTGTATCGGTACGTCTCTATACATCTGCCCGTGTGTATGGGCGTATGTGCACACATGTGGGTCTGCCTGTGTATGTTTGTCCATCCAACTGTCTGTGTGTACGTGTATCTGTGTGTGTGCAGTGTGTGTGTGTATTTGTGCATGTGCGGTGTATATATATATATATGAGAGAGGCATGTCTGCCTGATTATGTGCTTGTCCATGTGACTGTGCCTGCTTTTGTGTACACTCTTCTGTCCGTGTGTGCCCGTATGTGTGTGCTCATGTGTGTGTGTGCCCATGTGTGTGTGTGCCCATGTGTGTGTGCCCATGTGTGTGTGTGCCCATGTGTGTGTGTGCCCATGTGTGTGTGTGCCCATGTGTGTGTGTGCCCATGTGTGTGTGTGCCCATGTGTGTGTTTGCCCATGTGTGTGTTTGCCCACGTGTGTGTGTGCCCGTATGTGTGTGTGCCCGTGTGTGTGTTTGCCCATGTGTGTGTGTGCCCATGTGTGTGTGTGTGTGCCCATGTGTGTGTGTGCGTGTGCCCATGTGTGTGTGTGCCCATGTGTGTGTGTGCCCATGTGTGTGTTTGCCCACGTGTGTGTGTGCCCGTATGAGTGTGTGCCCATGTGTGTGTGTGCCCATGTGTGTGTGTTTGCCCATGTGTGTGTGTGCCCATGTGTGTGTGTGCCCATGTGTGTGTGTTTGCCCATGTGTGTGTGCCCACGTGTGTGTGTGCCCGTATGAGTGTGCCCGTATGTGTGTGTGCCCATGTGTGTGTTTGTCCATGTGTGTGTTTGCCCATGTGTGTGTGTGCCCACGTGTGTGTGCCTGTATGAGTGTGCCCATGTGTGTGTGTGCTCATGTGTGTGTGTGCTCATGTGTGTGTGTGCCCATGTGTGTGTGTGCCCATGTGTGTGAGTGTGTGTGCCCACGTGTGTGTGTGTGTGCCCACGTGTGTGTGTGTGTGCCCACGTCTGTTTGTGTGTGTGCCCACGTGTGTGTGTGTCCCCACGTGTGTGTGTGTGCCCACGTGTGTGTGTGTGCCCATGTGTGTGTGTGCCCACGTGTGTGTGTGTGCCCACTTGTGTGTGTGCCCACGTGTGTGTGTGTGTGCCCATGTGTGTGTGTGTGCCCATGTGTGTGTTTGCCCGTGTGTGTGTGCCCATGTGTGTGTGTGTGCCCACGTGTGTGTGCCCGTGTGTGTGCGTGTTTATTTAAGCCGTTCATCTTCTGATGATACTGTGCACCACGATGAAGCTGCGATGCAGCAGAGGTTTGTGGAAGCCAGTGCCTGGTGATAGCTTTGTCTTCCAGGCAATAAGTTGCTGAATCCAATGAGGTCTGAAGGCCTTGGCTAGAACTAATGTCTCACTTTTTCAATGGTAACCCTGTATTTCGAAAGACGAAACGTTCAGGTATCCATCTTTCAAGGTATCTATGGTAAAATTGTACCCATTAGTGCTTTGATGTTCTCAATCCAGTTTCTAGTTCAATGGTACCTTGCAGCCATCCTTTGGACATGGATATGGATGTCACACAGCTGAGAAACCCCCTTGTGTTCCTTCTGGTCAATGGTGACTTTGCCTTCTGTGATGATATCCGATGGACAGCAGCATCTCAATGAGGAATGTTATTGAAATCGACCAATTGATAGCCAAGATGTGTTTTATCTATGGGGTGCAAGGGCGGCAGGTTCAGCTTATCTGAAATGAAGGTGACGTCTATGTAAATGACAAAACAGAGCACTTGGTTTTGTTGCAGACATTAGGGTTAGGGTGGGTGTGTCTAGTGTGGGTGTGTCTAGTGTGGGTGCGTCTAGTGTGGATGCGTCTAGAGTGGGTGCGTCTAGAGTGGGTGCGTCTAGAGTGGGTGCATCTAGAGTGGGTGCGTCTAGTGTGGGTGCGTCTAGTGTGGGTGCGTCTAGTGTGGGTGCGTCTAGAGTGGGTGCGTCTAGAGTGGGTGCGTCTAGAGTGGGTGCGTCTAGAGTGGGTGCGTCTAGAGTGGGTGCGTCTAGAGTGGGTGCGTCTAGAGTGGGTGCGTCTAGAGTGGGTGCGTCTAGAGTGGGTGCGTCTAGAGTGGGTGCGTCTAGAGTGGGTGCGTCTAGGGTGGGTGCGTCTAGGGTGGGTGCGTCTAGGGTGGGTTCGTCTAGGGTGGGTGCGTCTAGGGTAGTGGGTGCGTCTAGGGTAGTGGGTGCGTCTAGGGTAGTGGGTGCGTCTACAGCGGTGGGGGCGTCTACAGCGGTGGGGGCGTCTACAGCAGTGGGGGCGTCTACAGCGGTGGGTGCGTCTACAGCAGTGGGTGCGTCTACAGCGGTGGGGGCGTCTACAGCAGTGGGGGCGTCTACAGCAGTGGGGGCGTCTACAGCGGTGGGTGCGTCTACAGCAGTGGGGGCGTCTACAGCGGTGGGGGCGTCTACAGCAGTGGTGCGTCTACAGCAGTGGGTGCGTCTACAGCAGTGGGGGCGTCTACAGCAGTGGGTGCGTCTACAGCAGTGGGTGCGTCTACAGCAGTGGGGGCGTCTACAGCGGTGGGTCATCCTATAGTGGGTCTTTCTGTTGTGGGGATTCTGCACTGGGGTATCATTGGTTTTTGGGAATGTCAAGCTGGCATTCTGGTTGAAATTATTTTGCAGAAACACTAATTTTCACTCTTCCTAACCGCCAACATAATGTCTCTCTCTTTTCCTTTTGTTGTATTGACCTCGGGCAGTGTGCTTTGCTAGTCCATTGTGTGTTTTCATCCTATTTGCTAATCTATTGTGTGTTTTCATCTTACCTCCAACAAGCTTCTCCTTCCTCTACTGTCTCTCTGTCCTTTTTGTCCTCAATGTAGGAGGAAGATGAGAATCCGAACTGCGCAGAGCAGTCACAATGTTGGGTAAGAACATCGGTCCAGTAGCCTTTACGTTGAAGAAACAGTTCAAAGGCAAGGTTGAATTGTTTCGCAAGGGATTGAGGGAAACGTAATGCACCAAACCTGAACACATTCTGGGAACAGAGGACTCCCTCCTCCCAACTAAAACTATCAATCTCACCAATACCTTTTCAGTAGATAGACACAAAGTGTCGGAGTAACTCAGCGGGTTAGGCAGCATCTCTGGGGAAACAGGATGGGTGACGTTTCAGACTCTGAAGAAGGGTTCCGACCTGAAACGTCACCCATCGTTTTTCTCCATAGATGTTGCCTGACCCGCTGAATTGTTCCAGCACTTTGTGTCTACGTTGGGTATAAACCAGAATCTTTACTTCCTTCCAACACAATCCCTTTTCACTCTTGGTCTTGTGCTTGATTATTGTGACATTTATTCTGATGTTCTCCAGTTGACATGGTCAGTGCTCACCATGGTCACCACATTGTAAGGACAATGTACATTTTGAAAGTTGCAGGTCCTATGGTCACATTAGCTGCCCTGTAACCTATATCGCTAAGATTTTTCGCCACCTTACTCACCGTTCCCCTCTGCTCCAAGCGCATCAAGTTTTGTTCCGATCGTTGAAATATTAGAAAAGTTATGAAGGTTTAAGAAATCGTGAGATCAGCAGATTGGTCTTCTCGCCTGTCAATCACCTTGAAGGTAACGCCCCTTCCAGCACCCGCGGAGAATAAAGCCCCGGAGGCGGGGCTGCGTCCGTGAGCAGCATGTGGGCAGAGAGTAGCGTGAGCAGGGAGCTTCTGAGTGAAGTCGGTGGGACCGGGACCTGCTGCGTGAGGCTGAAGGTGCGGGGTGAGCAGAGTGCGAGCTGCGTCTGCTGTGACCACCCCCCCTTCCTACACCCCCTTTCCCCAACACCCCCCCCTTCCCCCACACCCCCCTTCACCCATACCCCCCTTCCCCCACCCTCCCTTCCCCCATCCTCCCTTCCCCCAACCCCCCTTCCTCCACCTCTCCTTCCTCCACCCCGTTCCATATAACCATATAACCATTACAGCACGGAAACAGGCCATCTCGGCCCTTCAAGTCCGTGCCGAACATTTTTTTTCTTTCTTTTTTTTCCCCCCACACCACTTCCCCCACCCCCCTCACACCCCCCCTTCCCCACAACCGCCTTCCCCACAACCGCCTTCCCCACAACCGCCTTCCCCATACCCCCCCTTCCCCACACACCCCCTTCCCCACAACCCCCTCCCCCACAATGCCCACACTACCCACACCCCACCCCCACACCATGCTCTCCCCCCCACATCCACCCCACTGCCCACACACACACCCATACCCCTCCTCCCCTCCCACACATGAAGAGGAGGGGGGAAGTGCTGGGGGATTAGGGGAAATGAGCTACGCCTGCGCAGTAAGGGGCTGTGGGTGAGTGGTGGAACATTGCTTTGTGGGTTGGGTTGGGGGGACCAGGCCTCCCATGTGACTGGAACCCAATGGGTCCCACTTAGTCTAGTATATTACT
>CM075986.1:28168708-28441208 GCA_038087875.1 Malacoraja senta | reverse complement strand
CAGGAGTAGGCCATTCGGCCCTTCGAGCCTGCAACACCATTCAATATGATCATGGCTGATCATTTAAAATCAGTATCCCGTTCCTGCTTTTTCCCCATATCCCTTGATTCTTTTAGCCCTAAGAGCTAAATCTAATCCTCTCTTGAAAACATCCAGTGAATTGGCCTCCACTGCCTTCTGTGGCAGAGAATTCCACAGATTCACAACTCTCTGGTTGAAAATCGTTTTCCTCATCTCAGTCCTAAATGGCCTACCCCTTATTCTTAAACTGTGACCCCTGGTTCTGGACTCCCCCAACATCGGGAACATTTTTCCTGCATCTATCCTGTCCAAACCTTTAAGAATGTTATATGTTTCTGTAAGATAACCTCTCATCCTTCTAAATTCCAGTGAATACAAGCCCAGTTGAACCATTTTTCCTTATACGTCAGTCCCGCCATCCCGGTTATTAATCTGGTGAACCTACGCTGCACTACCCCAATAGCAAGAATGTCCTTCCTCAAATTAGGAGAGCAAAATTGCACACAATACTCCATGTGCAGTCCCACCAGGGCCCTGTACAACTGCAGTAGGAACTCCTTGCTCCTAAATTCAAATCCTCTGGCAATGAAGGCCAACATGCCATTAGTTTCTGTAGGAGGGAGTTCCAGACTTCTTCCCTAAACTGTCTTATCAATTATTTTGCAACATTTCTCCCAAGTGGCTTTCTGATATTTACTTTCTGCTTTTAGAATCTCCAATTAACAAAAAAAATATTCTATCCAAGTTCTCAACTTCTTTCAAAAACTTCAATATCTCAAATCAAATCACATATAATATTCTAGATATGAAGGCATGCAAATCAATGTTTCTCCTAGAACTTTCAGTATGTGGTTTGATTGTAAAGCCTCCTCTTTCAAGCATGCAGCTTTATAGCACAGAAACATGTCCTTAGACCTGTCAAACCCACCCCAACCCACATCAATCACTCAATTAAACCAATCCTACGTAAATCCCACCTTATTGTCCCCCACATTCCCATCAACATCCCTCCTACCCACCGTTTTCTTCCACTTACGTGGCAGTACGTGGCAATTCACCAGCATATTAATCAGCCAACCTATGTGTGTAGGGTAGTGTTAATGTACAGGGGTTGCTGGTCGGTACGGACTCGGTAGGCCGAAGGGCCTGTTTCTGTGCTGTACCCTAAACTAAACTAAACTAAACTAGGCATCTTTGGGATGTGGGTGGAAACCGGAGCACCCATGTGAAACTCATACAGTCTCCGGGAAAACGTGCAAACTCCACACAATCAGCATCTGGGAACCGCATCAACGCTGGTCACTGGAGCGGTGAGGTAGCGGCTCTATACCCTCAGCAGATAGTTCCTCCAGAGGTGAATTGCTTCCGTGCGGTGCTTCTGCATAACCCAACGTGACCTTGCTTGTAACAAGAGTGTTGAAAGAGGTTTTCTCTCTGTTAGAGGACAGTGACCGATATCGGGGGAAAGATATCGCTGGAGGAGCGTAAACAGCTGATCTCTGTGAGCGAGGAGCAGTGGAAAATGAAGGGAAAAGGTGCATTCAACGACTCCACACAGTTCACCGTGGCTGCACGTATGGTGAAGAAAGGTCAGCATCACTTTCTCCCTCCTACAGCGTCCGGTCTTGGCAACTCAATGAAGTGACGAGTTGCCAAAACCAGTGTGCTAAGGTTCATTTTCATATCTCTCCCTTCCTTCCATTTATGTTTAAACCACTTGTGGGCATGGCACAAACAAGTCAAGTTGGGACATGGAGGACAAGTCTCCCTGATACTTCCCTGGGATGGCCACTTCTCAGCCCCTGAGGATGACCTAATCTCCCTCTACTGCTGGGTGAGATGCCAGGTCAAGGTCCTGTCATGCCTCATGCTCTGAGCTAGTTGGTCTTGTGTTGGGGGTTAGAGGCTGGGTGGGTGAGCAGGGAACAGAGTCCCAAGTAGGACATGTGGAGGAGCATCAGCTAGGGAGGGGAGGGTGAGGTCATGACATTTAGGGTCAGGTATCAAGATAGGATGGGAGCTCAGGGGCTCTAATGGTAGAGGGTTGAGATGGGGATCAGGCCAAGGTAGAGGAGGGGGATGGTGAGACAGGGCAGAGGGTGGAGGGTTCATCTAAAAGTCAAGCATCTGTAACTGCTTCTTAGTGTACTAGCTTAACAGTAGTACCTGATAAAGAAGGCCCCTGTATCTCTGAAACAAGGGTTGCATTTATAGAACGAGCCTGTCTCTGTCTGGCTGGGCCTTGATATCAATGGTCACACCACTGAGAATGGCATCCAGAGTTAGACATCACAATGCGTATATATGTGTGTAGAAACATAGAAACATAGAAACATAGAAATTAGGTGCAGGAGTAGGCCATTCGGCCCTTCGAGCCTGCACCGCCATTCAATATGATCATGGCTGATCATCCAACTCAGTATCCCGTACCTGCCTTCTCTCCATACCCCCTGATCCCTTTAGCCACAAGGGCCACATCTAGCTCCCTCTTAAATATAGCCAATGAACTGGCCTCGACTACCCTCTGTGGCAGAGAGTTCCAGAGATTCACCACTCTCTGTGTGAAAAAAGTTCTTCTCATCTCGGTTTTAAAGGATTTCCCCTTATCCTTAAGCTGTGACCCCTTGTCCTGGACTTCCCCAACATCGGGAGCAATCTTCCTGCATCTAGCCTGTCCAACCCCTTAAGAATTTTGTAAGTTTCTATAAGATCCCCTCTCAATCTCCTAAATTCTAGAGAGTATAAACCAAGTCTATCCAGTCTTTCTTCATAAGACAGTCCTGACATCCCAGGAATCAGTCTGGTGAACCTTCTCTGCACTCCCTCTATGGCAATAATGTCCTTCCTCAGATTTGGAGACCAAAACTGTACGCAATACTCCAGGTGTGGTCTCACCAAGACCCTGTACAACTGCAGTAGAACCTCCCTGCTCCTATACTCAAATCCTTTTGCTATGTGTGCATCACCACTTTGTGGGCCCGCAGAACCCTGAGAAGTGGCGTTTTGGAGTTTGACAAATTTGTAGTAAAAGGCGAGTGACTTAACAGTGGACCCTGACCCCGACCCCTGACCCCTACTCCCACTGGCTGCGGTCTGTCCACCAGCACTGATGTTGCTGTCTGGAAGGCTGGGTGGCTGTGGGCTGTTTAGTTCAGTTTAAAGTTAGAGCCCGGAAACAGGCCCTTCGGCCCACTGAGTTCGCACTGACCAGTGAATCCCGCACACTAACACTACCCTACACCCACTAGGGACAATTTTATATTGACCAATTACCCTACAGCAGCAGTAGTCAGGATCGAGCCTGGGTGTCTAGCGCTATAGGGTAGCGTAGCAACTCTACCGCTGCGCCACCGTGTGCCCCTACAGCAGGAGAGAGCAGATGGGTGACAGCACCCTGAGAATCACCTCTAATAGTCACTGACCATCCACAGCTGCTCAACACAACTGTCTCTGGTTACTTATTCATCTACAAGTTTCACCCCAGCCTGTCTTCAGCACATTGTCACTATGCTGCTAGGGTCAGTGCTGAGCTCCATATGTGGACTTTCGCCTTTAACCATGCAGAAACAAGGAAGTCCACGATGCATTGAACTGCCAGTTACCTCTCAGCACTATTCGAAAGATCAATTTGTGAGAGTCATCCTGCATTGAAACAGGCCCTTCAGCCCATTGAGGCCATGCCAACCATCAAGCACCCATATTTACACTAACCACTAAACCCTTTTGTTCTTGTCAGGCCCCCAACTACAATGGCCCAGGTTTTGAATCGGGGTTGCTGGGGATGTGGAGCAGCAGCTTTGTAAGCTGCACAAACCTGCTGCACCTTCTTGATTTACCTAATCATGTATAGTGGATAAATGTTGCAGGAAGGGATAGACCATTTAGGCCCAAGTCCTCTTTTATCTCTCTGCATTAACAACACAGGAGCGAGTGCTGGGTGGAGAGGAACGAGTGGACAGAATATCTTCTGTTCATCCTTGATATCTGAGAATTGCTGGAAAACACTTATCCTGTTCCCCTTCAGATTCAGTACTGGGCTCCCTACTTTCACCACAGTGACCAATCCAATGTGGAGACCAATGTCCCACCCTGACGCGCACTGGTGAATCAGCTGGGTTTTATAACTATTCAACAGGTTTGTGGTCAATGGCAGGTTTTTAAAACTGAATTTAAATTCTCAGCCTGTCACAATTGGAATGGTGTCATATTCTTTGGATTATGCGTAGGAAAGAACTGCAGGTGCTGGTTTAGACCGAAGATAGACACAAAATGCTGGAGTAACTCAGCGGGGCAGGCAGCATCTCAGGAGAGAAGGACTGGGTGACGTTTCAGGGACGAGACCCTTCATCATTATTTACCTGGGCCTCAGGTTACTGGTGATAGACGATCTCACAACAGAAGTCACTCTCAGGACAGCCTGGTGTCATTTCTCCAGCACATCTCCAAAATGAGTGTTGTACCAGGAATGATGACTTCTGATACAAGATTTGTGTCAGACTATATTGCCCAGTTATCCACTCATCTACCAATCAACCCCACCTGTACCCAAATATTGGGAGAGATGTGGAAGTAATTCAATCACGCTGGGCAGTCTGAAGACAAGTAGTTTTCACAAATAACAGGAATGATGGATGTTGATTAATTTAAAGGGATTCCAGTTACAAAACAAAATGTTCCCCAACATACATCTGATCCACGACCCTGTTGCTGTCTGCTTTAACCAGTCATTCAGCAGCTCCATGGACATGAATTGAAGATTTATTAATAAATCTTCTATCCTCCTTTTCTCCTCCTCTCTTTCCTGTACCCCACTTGGATTCAAACCCATTTCTCCCATTTCATCTCCCCAATCCCCTTCCGCCCATCTTCCTTCCTCCGGCTTCATAATTCATGTCTCTTCTACCCTTATCTCATTCTTTTTGTCTTTTCATCTCTGGCTTTGTCCAATCACCTGCCAATCAAAAGCCTTCCTCACCTGTATCCACCTATCACTTGCCAGACTTTGTCCTGCCCCTCCTCTCTTCTATCTCCCCCCCTAACACCCACCATCACAGTCAGTCTGAAGAATGCCTCACAACGCCAGGGACCCGGGTTCGATCCTGACAGTGTTTGTGCGTTCTCCCTGTGGCCGCGTGCGTTTCCTCTGGATGCTACGCACATTCCAACAACATGCAGGTTTGTAGATTAATTGGCTGCTGTAAATTGTCCCCAGTGTATACGATGCAAAAGTGGGATGACATGGAACTAGTATGCGGGTGATCAATGGTAGGCGTGGACTCGGTGGGCCGTAGGAATTGTTTTCACGCTGTATCTCTAAAAACAGGCCCAAAACATCACCTATCCATGTTCTGCAAAGATGCTGCCTGACCCACAGAGTTACTCCAGCACTTTGTGTCTTTGAAAAAAAAAATCACAGCTCTTGCAGCTTGAGGGAGCACAGAGCAGACACTGAGCATTGAGCACTAACCACTGGCCATTAGCCACGAGCCCTGAGCCACGAGCCCCGATTCATAGACCACTGAACCCTGAGCACGGAGAATAATGAATTTTCCAATTCAGGTAACACACTCCCTTTAGACACTGGCCATCTTCCCTCTACACTCTCAGTCCTGATGCAGGGTCTTGACCCAAAAGGACAATCATCCCTTTGCCTCCATATATGCTGCTTGACTTGCTGATTTCGACCAACCGTTGGTATTTTGCTCCAGGTTGCAGTATCTGGTGTCTGGTCTATGGTAGAAGGGAAGAGATGCAAGGACAATTGCTGCAGTTTTTTGCAGATGAGGCAGTGATTTACTTCCACTCTTCCACTCGAGGGTTTGGACTCAGTGTTCATAATGTGGTCTCTTCTACATTGGAGAAAACACAGATTGGAGGCTTGCTTTGCAGAACATCTGTGTTCAGTCCACAAGGGTGACCCTGATCTTCCCATTGCTGCTACTTTAATACTCCACCCAGCTCCCACTCTGACCCCTGGGGCTGTGGCCCTTGTACTGTTACAGTGAGGTCCAACACAAGGTTGGGGAACAGCCCCTCACCTTCCATCTGCACGTTTCAACATTCTGGAATGAGTTTACATTATTGGGTCTGCCAACTGAATCACAAATGGTGCACAAAGCAGAGGCCACACAATCCAATTTCTGTGCAGAGACATTTGGGGAAGTGGTGGATATTAAGGGTGAAAACTAAATCCCAACATATTGCTTCAGAATTTGGTTCAAAACACAGAAAAAGGTTGCTTTATCACACAGTTCAATCCCAGAACAACTACCGGATTGCTGGACAGGTTAAGATGTGTGGATTAAAGTGTAATATTAGCCTGCAGTGTAGATGACTATCCAATGTTGTGTTTGTGAGGGTGGGACCTCTACAATCATGTGGACACGTCTAGCCTAGGAATCCCTGCCTTCGAAACATCGCCCGACCCAAAACGTTGCCTATCCACGTCCTCCAAGAGGCTGACTGACCCGCTGAGTTACTCAAGCACTTTGTGTCTTTTGCTCAAGATTGCAGCATCTGCTGGTTCTTGTGCCTCTGTCCACATTGCCACATGTCTGCATGTGGGAAGTCAGCACCCAGACCAACAAACACCTGGAACCATAAATGTTTGCAGCGCAGCAAGAAGCTATTCAGTCTATCATGTCCATCCTGGACAACCATGAACTGCAGATTAAGCCCATTTCCTGGTGCAAATCCCTACTGGTTGCAGCCTTTATCCAAGCTTCTACAGGTATGTTGAGATGTGGGGGTCGTTTCTGATTTCACTGTCCCTTCAGGCAGTGAATTTCAGTCGGACATGATCAGGAAGTGTGAAGTTTGACCTGGTGTAAGAGGTGGAGGGGTGATGAAAAAAGGAAAATGGTGGAGAGAGAGAGGGGGAATGAGGGAGGGGAGTGGAGGAGAGAGAGAGATGGAAGCAATGGGGTTTCTCATTAATCAATCAGCTTGGCCAATTGAGGTACCTGGAAAGGTATCATGAGTAGAAGCAATGGTTGGTGTCTTGCTCCTCTTGATAGACCAGTGTAATTCTGTTGTCGAGGTAGATTACTTCATTAGGGCCTGTGAACTCAACTTATATGTACGGCTCAGCACCAAGCAAGCTAGTAAGAAAGAGCCAAACATCAATTATTTTGTAATCTTAGTTTAAAGTAGCATTTGATTCATTGTAATTTTAATCAGCATGTCTTTGTCATGCTGTTTTCAAAGAACTGTCTATAATTTTCTGAATCCCCGTTTAATAAATTACAGGGTTAGTGTCGACCAATGCAGGAAATAATGACGAGGCAGTTATTCCATTCAAGAAGGTTGCCACAGCGACCAGCACAGTGACCAGACCGCTCGAAGGTGAGTGAACCTGCAGAATATTGCGGCTTGATCCACCTTTCAATCTGTTCAGGACACAAACTTGGGAACAAAAGTAAAATAGAAGGTATTTGAAATCAGGATCATTATAGAAGCAGCATTATCGGATCAACATCCCTCCTGCTGAAATATACACCACAACTGAAATATCTATAGACATCTTAACAATAGTCCTAATGTGGAATGGAAGAGATCACTGCCAGGCCCATCACATGTACTGACCTCCCCACCATTGAAGGGATCTGTAGGAGATAGCTAATATCATCAAAGACCCACACCACCATGGCCACACTCACATTTCACTCCCCCCATTGGGAAGAAGGCAAAGGTGTCTGAAAAGCATGACCACCAGATTTAAGAATAATTTATTATTATTGTCACGAAGTACAGTGAAAAGTTTTTGATTGTGTGCTGTCCTGTCAAATAACAGATTATACATGAAGACCATCAAGCCATCCACAGTTCATGAGTAAAGGACAATGGGGATAACATTTAGTGCAAAGATATATCATTGAAGTTCAATGGCCCATTAGATAGTTCAAAGATCTCCAATGTGGTTGATGGGAGGTCAGGAATCCGTTCTAGTTGGTGAGAGGACCACTCAGTTGCCTGATAACAGCTGGGAAGAAACTGTTCCTGAATCTGGAGGTAAGGGTTTTCAAACTTCTGTATCTCTTGCCTGATGGGAGAGGGGAGAAGAGGAAGTGGGACTGGTCCTTGATTATGCTGCTGGCTTTGGTTCCTTCCCAGCAACCATCAGGCTATTGAACACTACACAACACTAACTTCAGCACATATGAACTTCTATGCGCTGTGTATTTGGTTGCACTATGGACTTTTTGTTTGCACTAGTATAGTTATTAATTTATTGAAATTGTAATTGTTATATTTATCTGTGCACATTGCGTTTATGGGCTTGTTAGCTACTGCAAGTAAAGATGGTGTTGTTCCATTATTGGTATATATGACAATCAAATACTCTTGACTGGAGCATACGGACTCGGTAGGCTGTTCTGTGCATACTTTACTGACTGGAGAGATACTTTTGCTGAGCTGTATGCAAAACATTGTATTTCAGTCTACCTGGTACACGTGACAATAGAAACCATTGAAATGCCATTGAAATACTCCATGCATGGCAAGAATCACTGTCAAACTGAATGATGTCTGATTGTCCCAGTGTGGCTGAAGGCCGTTGCCAGTTCCCATGGCCATAGGATGAAGCACAAGACCTTCCCCACCTGGTGGATAGCAGCATGAATTCAGAGTCAGACCTCCAGTCTCCACTCCAGGATTAAACTTGGAGTGAGATTCTGGTTCATGATGGACCTCCCCTAGACCAAGTCACCCTCAGGCCCCTCTGGTTTATTAGTTTAATAGATCGTAACCTTATTGAAAATTCCCTTGCTGCTATGTTGGTCATGAATCATCCTTTAGTCCAGCACAAAATACAATTCCAATCCCACATACATCTAATTACAATCCAGTAGAGTTTGCTGGGCAGAAATGCATCTGCGACCAATCAAGTTAAGCAGAGGTATTGGCACGGCCATGCCAGCCTCTTCTACCAAACATTAGGATCCATTGCCTTTAGCATGAGCCACCGAGGGCAAGGGCCTGCCTGAGTTCACAGCTGTTAACAGCACATTTGGTCCAACAACCTGCTCATGTACCCATGCACCACAACCTCTGCTCACCCACAATTATCTCATCCCACCAACAAATCCTTCATGTGCAAGAAGGAACTGCAGATGCTGGTTTAAACCGAAGATAGACACGAAATGTTGGAGTAACTCAGTGGGACAGGCAGCATCTCTGGAGAGAAGGAATGGGTGATGTTTCAGGTCAAGACCCTTCTTCATGCTTCTATGCTCTGTATTTTCAGCTCGCATTGTTTTATTTTAGAATTTGGACTTTTAGAGATATTTTGATTTATATAATTTATTAATTTGTTATCCCAGCGATCCACATAAATGACATTTTTGTAGTTGTCCACACAGCAATAGGTTCTGTTTAAGCTTGTTCATCCTGTATCATGACTCCAGTTATTCATACTTGCTGGAACTTGTCCTAGTTGAAGGTCTGTCCTGCGTGGAAGTTGGGAATGGGGTGAGGATAGGCAGGCAGATCTAATGAGCCGGGAAAGCCACCATGAAAGCCTAGGAATGGATATCGGATGAATTGGTTATGTTACAGACTAACACTTGCAAACAATTTGACGGAAGGGTGGGAGTAATGTATTCCAACTTGCAGATAGCGTAACTGGAGATGAAGCTTTTCTACATGGGGTTAATTTCATGTGGCCTGACACTTGCTCAATAACCAGTGAGAAAGTCACTTCCTGTCTGGCAAAGGATCTGATGAAGTAAATTCAGGAGCACATTCATAGCTGGAGGATAGATTTTAAACATATCTAAACATTGAAAGATGAAACATTTTTGGGCGGCCCAGTGGTGCAGTGGCAGATTTGCTGCCTTACAGCGCCAGAGACCTAGGTTTGATCCTGACTATGGATGCTGTCTGTACAGAGTTTGTACGTTCTCCCTGTTATCCCATTGGTTTTCTCCGGGTGCTCTGGTTTCCTCCCACACTCCAAAGGCGTGCAGGTTTGAGGGTTAATTGGCTTCGGTAAATTGTAACTTGTCCCTACTGTGTAGGATAGTGATAGTGAATGTGGTGATTGCTGGTTGGCGTAGACATGGTGAACCAAGGGGCCTTGTCTTCGCTCAGTATCTCTAAAGTCTAGAGTCTAAAGCCATGCCATTTAGGTTAGACTGCAAGATTGGATGCAGCTAATTGCGAATAAGCTTATTTGTGTTGCTTGTGCCTTTATGTGATCCAGAACAGGTAGTATCAGTGGAGGGTCTTTGCCTGTCCCATGTCAAGGGAAGCGATTAGCATATTTTGATTAAATATACAGTCCCGCCATCCCGGGTATTAATCTCGTGAACCTATGCTGCACTCCCTCAATAGCAAGAATGTCCTTCCTCAAATTTGGAGACCAAAACTGCACATAATACTCCAGGTGTGGTCTCACCAGGGCCCTGTACAACTGCAGGACCTCTTTGCTCCTATACTCAACTCCTCTTGTTATGAAGGCCAAAGAGATACAGGTTTGTAGGTTGTGTTAAAGAAGGAACTGCAGATGCTGGGAAATCGAAGGTACACAAAAATGCTGGAGAAACTCAGCGGGTGCAGCAGCATCTATGGAGTCTGAAGAAGGGTTTCGGCCCGAAACGTTGCCTATTTCCTTCGCTCCATAGATGCTGCTGCACCCGCTGTGTTTCTCCAGCATTTTTGTGTACCTTCAGGTTTGTAGGTTAATTGGCTTGCTAAATTTTCCCTATTATGTAGGATACTGTAAGTGTGTGGGGATCGCTGGTTGGTGTGGACTCAGTGGGCCGAAGGGCTTGTTTCCATGCTGTATCTCTAAACTGAACTAAACCAAACTACTGTTGACACTGTGGGATCAGTGCCATGTCCCGGCAAACAAATTGCCGGTTAATTGTATGACTTTCTGCCGCATTTTATTCAGTACTTTTGTTAACAAAGTCCAGGCCATCTTGGAAACCCACAAATCCATGGTTAAAGCAGGAAAGTCATGGAATCTGGAACGAGTGCAGGGCTCAGCACCACTATCTCAGGGGCAGCTCAGTATGGGTATGACGTGTTGGTTTGCCAGACCTTTAATGTAAGCAGTGAGCCACCATCTTCTTGATAGTGACCAAGGGCTTTCCTCACAGACAGCCCAGTGCCTGAGTTGAATGACCTCCATTGCCAAACTCTCACCCTGCTTACAATATCACCAATTTTCATTCCTTCCTTCCCACCCCTCGCACACAAACACAATTTGTCCTGAATATTAACATTATCCCATTCCTTTTATTAGCTCAATCTGGGCAAGTTATACCTCAGTATATAACGAAGGAGACCAAAGAGTTGAACTGAAAATAAAATGGAAAGATATAAGATTCCATTCCATTTTTACACAGACTAAATAAGTCAGAAATTCATTTCCCCGAGATGTCTGTGTGAAAACATTTAGGACCACGTTCTTTTCGAGGGATAATCAAGTATCTGGACTTTATATTGGTGAACCAAAATGTAATTTTCATTTTTCAGAATCTGGAGGAGTGGTTCAGTTGTAGACATGACCATTGTAATAAAATGGAGACTCGAGAGAGTGCAAATGCTGGAATCTTGAGTAAAACACAAAGTGCTGGAGGAACTCTGTGGGTCAGGTAGCATCTATGGAGGGAATGAACGAGTGATGTTCGGTTTGGGAACCTGTTCAGACAGTCTGAAGAAAGGCTCTGACCCAAAGTATCATCTGTCCATTCACTCCACAGATGCTGTCTGACCTGCTGATTTCCTGCAGCATCCTGTTTTGCTCATGTATATTGCAGTGTTGGCATGTTGTCTTCTGCCACTCGGGTTCACTTCTAATGAATTCAATGGAATGACTGTCAGAGGGTAAAGTACAATATGCCTGTGGAACATCGTTGTGTTTGATACTTCAATTGAAGATACATTTCTTGATCCTAATGCTCCCTTGGATTGTTGACGCTATATACTCTACTTTACAGAGATTACAAGTCGTTCTGATGTGCCCCTGGAGAGTGATGCTACTTTGGATAGCTTGGAGACCTTCCTCAATAAACTCCATTCCAAAAGTAAGGCTGATACCTTTAATTTTCTGTTCAAAGTTCTTCCTCTGTCTGGGGTCCCTTAGGGAACTGAATGGACAATTGGCCATTAATTTGGGCTAAGAACACCACTTGCCCTCTAGTTACAATGCATCCGAATATCACGGGCAATTGAAGAGGTTATTCAACACCTCATTCTCTGAGTGGAGCAGACAAAATGAATGAATGAATAAGTTTATTGGCCAAGTATTCACATACAAGGAATTTGCTTTGGTGCTCCGCTCGCAAGTAACAACACGACATACAGTAAACAATTAAGAATAAAACATAAAACATTAAGAATAAAACATTATAGTTTAAACATGTGAATGAAATAAAATAACAGAGCAAAAGGAGGCGATAGACTTTTGGTTATTGAGTAGAGCTACTACTCGTAGAAAAAAGCTGTTTTTATGTCAGGCTGTGGTTAATTTCCAGGATGGCGGGACTGTCATATGTTGATAGAATGGAGCGGCTGGGCTTGTATACTCTGGAATTTAGAAGGATGAGAGGGAATCTTATTGAAACATGTAAGATTATTAATGGTTTGGACACGCTAGAGGCAGGAAACATGTTCCCGATGTTGGGGAAGTCCAGAACCAGGGCCACAGTTTAAGAATAAGGGGTAAGCCATTTAGAACAGAGATGAGGAAATACTTTTTCACACAGAGAGTTGTGAATCTGTGGAATTCTCTGCCTCAGAGGACGCCGGTTCTCTGGATGCTTTCAAGAGAGAGTTAGATAGATATGGGGAGAAGGCAGGAATGGGGTACTGATTGTGGATGATCAGCTATGATCACATTGAATGGCGGTGCTGGCTCAAAGGGCTGAATGGCCTACTCCTGCATCTATTGTCTATTGTCAGATGGAAGTGCTAGGAACTTAATGTGTTGGAAGGAACTGCAGATGATGGTTTACACCAAATGCTGGAGTAACTCAGTGGGTCAGTGTGAGGTTCAAAAAGTGAGTGCTCACAATCATGATGCTAGAGAAATTAGAGAAACAAGTTTATTTATTAGCAAGTCTGCAGAGGCGGGTGCCTCCCCTGTCGAGACACACCGAGGTCGGGAAGCCACTCTCTTTTATTCATATCATTTTACATTTGTTACATTTATTCCTCCCCTTCTGGCTCCTTTCAAATCAGAGCACTGAGGTGCACACTCTACCAGTACCGCCCCTGGTGCCCCCACATCATACATCGCATGTGCATCTAAATGAGACATCTTGTCATGATGGGCGTGTTTGCAATATTCATTTGTCTCATTACCCATGCGCACTAGAGAGTTGTTCATGCCCTTTACCCCAGTTCTTTCCAGACTGTTGCTATCTCCTTTTTCTCATCCTTGAAATGTCACCAGTTGTTCTTTCGGCTATTATCTAGTCGAGCGCTGTTGGGTGTTCGTGCGGAGAGCTCATCTACTCTCAGCTATTTCTCAGGGTCCTTAGTTTAAATCAACTTTACCTATTAACCCCTTTCTCACAATCCACCCTTTTTCTTTTGCTACGCTACTTTGATTTATACTATTTCCTCCTTTTCTAGTGCTAACAGCAGAATCTTCACCTCCCTATCTTCCTCTCGCTGGTCATACTGTGTTCTAAAGGCCATGATGGCGGCGTCCTGGCAATCCCTCATTTGGGTTTTGATATACTCTCCACCTCCCAGTTTGATAGGTGGGCTGATGCCACCCATCTCTTGATGAAGTGAACACCGCGTGCCAATTTTTACAGGGATGGGTGCATACATACATCCTATAGCCACACCACCATTTTCCTTTACATACATTAAATGGGATGGTGGTGGACTTTCTATTCTGTGGTATTGTCATTTTTATACAACTCATGAGTTGGGTAACCACCCAACACACGATCCACCAGCACGAAGTCTTCATTTTCCGTGTGGGGTCTTGGTGAATACCAAAGTCAATGGTTCCTTCCCTTCGCGCACAGTCCACGGGCTGATATTGTCTGATGGGGCCTCCACAGGACCTTTAAATCGGCTTGCATGTGTCCACCCTTTTTCTTTTGTTCGTACTGCTGTCTCGGTGGTTAATAATACCAAATATGGACCAGTCCAACGGGGTTGCAACTTTTCTTCCTTCCATGATGTTACAAGATCCCAGTCCCTCACTTTTACAGAATGGATTGGAAAGTCGAGATGGGAACTCTGTGCCAGCAGCCCCTTGGTTTTTAATTATGTAATAGAACGAGATACTGCCAGTAAATAGTTCCTTAGGAATACATCATTCCCTTGTATTTGTTGGGACCCCTTCTATCTTTCCTAAATAATAAAGACCTAACTTGTTCAACGTTTCTCTGTGTCTTAGTTGCTGAAACCCAGTCAACATTCTAATTGATCTCCTCTGTACTCTCTCTATTTTGTTGACCTTTTTCCTATAATTATGCCTACCAAAATTATACACCATACTCCACAATTGACCTCACCAATACCTGTACAATTTAATATTACAACTCAACTTCTATACACAATGCTCTGATTTATAAAGGCCAACACACCAAAATCTTTTTTTACCATCCTATCTACATGAGATTCCACCTTCAGGGAACTATGCACAGTTATTCCTAGATCATAGAAACATAGAAACATAGAAATTAGGTGCAGGAGTAGGCCATTCGGCCCTTCGAGCCTGCACCGCCATTCAATATGATCATGGCTGATCATCCAACTCAGTATCCCGTACCTGCCTTCTCTCCATACCCTCTGATCCCTTTAGCCACAAGGGCCACATCTAGCTCCCTCTTAAATATAGCCAATGAACTGGCCTCGACTACCCTCTGTGGCAGAGAGTTCCAGAGATTCACTACTCTCTGTGTGAAAAAAGTTCTTCTCATCTCGGTTTTAAAGGATTTCCCCCTTATCCCTCTGTTCAACTTCATTCCTCAATTCACAATCATTTACCATGTACGTCCAATTTTGATTTGTCCTGCCAAGATGTATTACCTCACACTTATCAACATTAAACCCATCTGTCATGTTTCAACCCACTCTTCCAAATGACCCAAATCTCTCTGTACACTTTTAAAATCTACTTCTTTATTCACAACACCACCTATCTTAGTATCATCTACATACTTATTAATCTATTTTACCACACCAACATCCAGATTATTGATTCACATGAAAAACAACAGTGGACCCAACACACATCCCCGAGGTACCCCTCTAGTCACTGACCTCCAACCTGACAAACATCCATCCACCATTGCTCTCTGACATCTCCCATACAGCCACTTTTTAATCCATCTTGCTATTCCTTACTAACCCTTCTTAACCAACCTTATTTCCTTATTGAACCTTGTCAAATAACCTTTTCAAAAAATTCAAGATTAGTCAAACATCACAATCACAAATCCATGCTAATTCTTCCTAATCCTACCCTATTTATCCAAATTCTTATATATTGTCTTAAGTATCCTTTCCATTATTTTGCCCACCACTGATGTCAAACAACGTTCTTGTTAAAACTCTACTCTTTTCTCACATCTTTGTCCTCCTGTTCACTTACCTCAGGGCTATTATCTATTCATACCTGCAGGACAGCCCTCATGTAATTATTGAAATGGTACCAGGTATATCAACCTTCTACCTGAACATCGGTCGGTAGTTTAGTAAACTCATACATACACCTTGTCTTCAGGTTTAAAGGGTCCTTCCTCCTGGTCCACCTCCAACAGCTTTTACGTTACCTGTTCATAAATAGACTTGTATATCATAATTAACTGTTTCATATACTTTTAAAATTCTATCTTTAACTGTTCCAAACTCGGTCTCTTGTAGGGACCTCTCCATTGTGCCACCAGCTCGGTTAGTTTGCATGCAACATCTCTTCAGTGCCAATGGCAGGGCATCGATCCAATTCAACTTTGTAATTAAACAAATCTTATTTATATTAACCTTCAATGTTCCATTTATTCTTTCCACCATGCCTGTGACTGTAGGTGTTACATACCCAAATGTGTATTTTACTCTAAGGGTCTCTATCACCAACTTGGCTACTCCCTAAATGAAATCAATCCGTTGTCAAAGCTGATTTCTGTAGGTCTACCAAACCTCTTAATTACCTTATTCATCATAAACGACACTACAGGGCTTATACCTAATCTAGTCTGAACTATATCCTGCCTTTTCCCAAGGTTATCATCCTCTGTCCTACATTCTGAAGTATTTTTTTTTAAATTATTATTATTATTTCTCTCTCTCTCTTACATCACTTTTCACTTATGCAACAATACCAACAAATCCTCCTTTAAATCCTTTTCTCTCTTGGGGACCCCAGTCCTGTTAGGGCTTATATCCAGATTAATTTCACTCCTGATAGGACTTTTTGAGGAAACGTTCCCCAAAGACATTCATTATTGGCATGTAATTCTCTAGCCCTGCTTGGTTCCGTCAAAGGACTCACTTGTCTTTTCAACCAGGTCCATTGTTTATTGACAACAGCTCCTCCTGCTGGTTTGCAAGTCTTTTTCATATCTTTGCGATATTTCTCGACCGCAGAGACCAACTGTTCGCTGAATCAGGGGTGGGAAATTAATGACAATCTCACCACCTTCTCCAATCTGCTTGACTTTAAGAAGAATGACATCCACCACAGTAGTTCATAATATAATGTTCATCAATCAACTCTCCACCTTTTCAGCTGGTTTTCCAGATAGGCTGCTGGATTACATTGTCTGAGGGCCTGCCATACCCTCTGCCTGACTGTCAAACAGTATGCCATTGCTTATTACATTGTTCGCATCAGTTTATACCATCCATCTTCAGTAGTTCTGTCACTTTAGTGGTTCCTATCACTTTTACCAACAGTGCCTTCAAATCTTCCATGGTCAATAATCGTCCCACGTTCTCCTCCTCCAAAGCCCTAATCCATTTCCTCCCCCATCAGGGATATAGGGCGAGGTATTTTTTAGCCCTCTCAGTTTATGGGTGCCCCCAAGGGATAATCCGTGTCTGTCCTTCTCTTTTCTCTTTAAAGCAGTTTCATCCCTATGCTTCCCACAGTCTCATCCCTATGCTTCCTTTCTGGTATGCCTTCTTTCTTTTTCTAAACTCAATTTCTTGCTTCTCAAATATTCTAGCCTCCTTGCAAATTCATTCACCTTTCTTTTTTAAATCTTCCACTGACTCCTCCTGCTTTATTACTTTCACGCCTGTCGTTTTTCTACTTCTGTTATCTCCTAACTGCCTCTCTCTCTCCTTTCTTTCTAAACTTGAATGTCTACCAATTAACTTATTTCCAATTATTTCAATCCATATTCACCACTATTTTAAATGTCCAATTCCTAGCACTAGTAACAATTTTCCAAATTAACTTTACTGACTAGAAATCTAAAAGAACATCAGAAAAACCAAAAGCTGATTTTACAACTTCCCCTTCTAGGTTACGAGGATACAAACAATTAATCGTTATCTTACAGCTGTTCCTCGCCTTTCACCATGACCTAATTTATTTAAAGGAACATACACCTACCTACAGTGGACATTTTTGATTCTAATAAAACTTACTTACTTACTTACTCTTACAATGTGATCTACAAATACAGTAAACAAAATAATTATCACATATATAAAATCCCTGGGTATTTCCTTGCCCCCAGAGGCTCAGCATTCGCCCCAACGGACTATCAGGCAGAATGCGGGGGTCGGGCTTACCGCCCTTCCCCTCCCTTTTGGGCTTTCTGTTTTCATTGCCCATCCTCCGATTGGAATTTCCCTCCGATCTATTTAATCGCCCGAGTAGTACTTAATAGTCGTTTTCTTACCCGGGTCCTGTGCACAAGAATCACTCGATTTGGCTCCTCGCGATTTCCAACTACTCCCACTTGTTTCTCTAATTTCTGGTCTGGGATATCACTCGCTCAAACCGCTGACGGCAAGCAAGGGGTCCAGGGCCGCTGAATCAGCGGGGTGCACCGTCCCTTCTCCCGTATACCGCCGCCAGCTGGCCGGAGTGGCGATCCCAAGACGAGTCCCCAGGCTTGTGAGGTTTAAAAAGTGAGTGCTCACAATCACGATGCTAGAGAAATTAGAGAAACAAGTTTATTTATTAGCAAGTCTGCAGATTCGGGTGCCTCCCCTGTCGAGACACACCGAGGTCGGGAAGTCACTCTCTTTTATTCATATCATTTTACATTTGTTACATTTATTCCTCCCCTTCGGGCTCCTTTCAAATCAGAGCACTGAGATGCACACTCTACCGGTCCCGCCCCTGGTGCCTCCACATCATACATCGCATGTGCATTTAAATGAGACATCTTGTCATGATGGGCGTGTTTGCAATATTCATTTGTCTCATTACCCATGCGCACTAGAGAGTTGTTCATGCCCTTTACCCCAGTTCTTTCCGGACTGTTGCTATCTCCTTTTTCTCATCCTTGAAATGTCACCAGTTGTTCTTTCGGTTATTATCTAGTCGAGCGCTGTCGGGTGTTCGTGCGGAGAGCTCGTCTACTCTCAGCTATTTCTCAGGGTCCTTAGTTTAAATCAACTTTACCTATTAACCCCTTTCTCACAGTCAGGCAGGCAGCATCTCTGGAGAAAAGGAATAGGTGACATTTCAGGTAGAAACTCGCTCAGTCTGAAGAAGGGTTTTGTGCCAAAACGTCACCCATTCCGTTTCTCCAGAGATGCTGACTCAGCGTGTCACACTGAGTTACTCCACCATTTGTGTCTGTCCACATTCTCTAATATTGGCTCAGCTCCAATGCAGCACTAACTATGAAGTGGTTGCAGATGATGAATAAATGTGTTGCCTGGTAAGGTAATTGTAGGAGGGTTTGAATAAGAATCTTGTAGTCAGTTAATATGCTGTTGCTATGTATTCAAACCCTGCAGAACATGCACCAACAGCGCTCTCTGCTGTTGTGATGCTGTCTCGACCAAATCCTCAGTCATAATTATAGCTCATTTTAACGGAGTCAAAAACCAGTAACAGCAGATGTGCAGGTGAACATTGATATATTTACGGTGTTAAAGGTACTTGGAGCCGGTTTTAAATAGGTTCATATCTTGAAAATTTAAGAAACACAGTAGGTATGTTACAATACTTACCTTCAGCGGCGCTGCAATTCTGCCACTGGCCGTGTGCGCGATTTCGGCGCCTTTAAGGGGGGGGCGGGGTTAAAACGTGGGTTTCTCCTACCTTGTCCTGTATTATATTTCGTTGGAGTACAAGCATTTGCTGAAAAATCGTTCCTACGGGGGCTTTGTGTATTTTTTATTTTTATTTAATCGACAATGTCAGCGCTGGAGTTATTTTTAAATCAGCTTCGAAAGCCGTCAACGCCGACAACGGGGACGGATTTCACACACGGGACAGGTAAACAGAAGTTTTAATGTATAAAAGTGCTTCTTAAGAAGCCTTTAATTCATATTTTTTAATGCGAAACGGTGATTCTTTTCCCCGAACTAACGGCAGAATCTTTCATGCCGATACGGGGTTAAATTCACCGCAAATCAACGTTCCAAATGATCGCGTTCCAGAAAACCTCACTCGCAAAATGATTTAAATGGCCATTAATTTACAGGTATTAAACATTAAATTCCTTCCATTTGGCCTGTAAATCCATGACAATGAGATTTAAAAATTATGTTATATTGTGAATTCTTGTGTGAATGTTATTTGGACACTTAGGCTATTTAAAAATGTTAATCTATTCTTAAGAAATTGATAGATGTTTAGATCTAGTAATTGAATTTTGTAATTAGCTACAATTAGGTAACTAACTAATTATATGCTTTAATTTCAGGTCATCTAAGTAAGATTGTTTCATATTTGTTTCAGAATGCTTCAATCTATAATAACTGAACATTTCTTTCATTTCTCTTAATTTTTAAGAAAGTTATGGGCTTTTGACTGTCCTCGATCACAGCTTTTGTGTTAAGTCAATGGAAAAGCAATAGGGAACAAGATGCTAATTTCCGAGTATGAAAATGGCCATAACTTTTTTAATACTGAAGATATGAAAGTGAATTAGGTGTCAAATGAAACTTCTTTTTATGCTTTATCTGATGGGATAAATTGCAGACTTTAATTTTAGAATCTCAAAATTTTGTAACATTGCTAAGCACAGTTCTCTTTCTGATGGGGTAGAAGGAAATGTATGAAGCAGTGAAATACAAAGTAATTGCTCTATGTTTTAGAAATCGCTAGTCATTAATCACAATCCTTTCATCAGAATTTACGATAAAATTATTTCACTAATGGAAGAAAAGGGAAACTTGTTAATTATGCCGATGTAGATGTCTATGATGTCAAAACATCTCACTCATTCCACACTGCAGATTGCATCGCTTGCATTGCTGTTGTGTTTGCAAACCACTCAGTTAAAATGAATCCCCTATGACTGAGTTTTTGGATAAGGACCCATCACCCAGAGCAGAGTTTCAGCCGCATGTTCACTTGTATGGTTTGAAAACATAATATCAGCACTTTAAAAAAAAATCCACCCCACTTTCTTATCAATCCCCCCAGATTCTACCACTTGCCTACATACCACAGTCAATTTACAATGGCCAGTTAACCGATCAACATGCACATCTTGTTATATGGGAGGAAACCACTGTAACCAAAATATGAACATTTAAGGTACACAAAAATGCTGGAGAAACTCAGCGGGTGCAGCAGCATCTATGGAGCGAAGGAAATAGGCAACGTTTCGGGCCGAAACCCTTCTTCAGACTGATAGGGGGTGGGGAGAAGAAAGGAAAAAAGGAAAAAGGCGGAGGAGGAGCCCGAGGGCTGGGGGAGGGGAGGAGACAACCAGAGGGCTGATGAAGGGGAGGGGACAGCAAGGGCTAGCAGAATTGGGAGAATTCAATGTTCAAGCCCCCAGGATGTAGACTGCCCAAGCGGAATATGAGGTGCATTTCCTCCAATTTACGGTGTTGCTCGCTGTGGCCATGGAGGAGACCCAGGACAGAGAGGTCAGATATGGAATGGGAGGGGGAGTTGAAGTGCTGAGCCACCGGGAGTTCAGGTTGGTTATTGCGGACCGACCGGAGGTGTTCGGCGAAACGATCGCCAAGCCTCCGCTTGGTCTCACCGATGTAGATCAGCTGGCATCTAGAGAACATTTAACACAGCCAACGGTGGAGATTAGGATTGAACTGGGTCTCTGATGCTGTAAGGGTCTGTGAGGTAACAGCTCCACCAGCTGTGCCACTGTGCCACCTGAAGGTTATTAACAAAATTCCAGAAGTTCATTCTCAGGCTTCCCAGGACACGGTTGGCCAGTGCAAACTGGGAATGCACGAAAGGCAGAATCGGGGAGGAATGGAGGAGGTTATACATAGGCAATGGAGGAATCTGTTCAAAGAATGGTCAAGTTCTCCTCATCAGTTCAAAAGTTCCAGAAGCAGAATAAAGTATAAAGTATAAAGCATCCTTTATTGTCATTGAAACTTGTTAGTTTGAACGAAATTAAATACCTTGCAGTCATAACAGAGAATAAAATAACAGAACACACAATGAACACAGTTTAACATCCACCACAGTGAGTCTACCAGGCATCTCCTCACTGTGATGGAAGGCAAAAGTCTTAAAGTCCATGTACCTTCCTTCCTTGTTCTCCCTCTGCGTTGAGGCGATCCAGGCTTTCGATGTTGGGCCCCCCCGCCGGGTGATGGTAAGTCCCGCGGCCGAATCCGAGCTCCGCGAACGGGCCGGTTCAAACTCCGTGGCCCAGGACGGACGAAGCTGCCACCCTCCAGTCCAGTGGACGAAGCTGTTGTTGCGGGAACTGCGGAGAATCGGTCACCAACCTGGGACCTGTGAGCTCCCGATGTTGTCATCCTCAGGGCCCGCGGCCGAAGCCTCCGAGGCTCCGAGGTCGGGCTGCCGCCACAGCGCCACCACAACCCCGAAGTTGGCCAGCCTCGCGATGGTGAGTCCTGGCTCTGCCTCCGGAGCATCGAGGTCGGCCCCAGTTAGAGGCTGCCAGCTCCGCGATTAGGCCTCAGCGCAGACGGAGATGGGGATATGACAAGAAAAGGTCGCATCCCCCCGAAGGAAGAGACTAAAACAAGTCCCCCCCCCCCCCCCCACATATACACAACTAAAAATAAACTAAAATATACGTCCAACAAGAAAAAAAGGGAAAAAAAGACAGACATACTGCAGGCGAGCCGCAGCTGCTTGGGCAGCACCGCCACTTCCGGCCATTCAGCCCATCAAGTCTACTCCGCCATTCATTCATGGCTGATCTATCTTTTCCTCTTAATCCCATTCTCCTCCATTTGCCCCATAACCCCTGACACCCCTGCTCTGTTAGGTTCATCAGAAACTAGACCTGAAACCAGGGATGCATAAAACATAGAACAGCAGCAGTAGAGTTGCTGCCATACAGCGCCAGAGACCCGGGTTCGACCCTGACTACGGGTGCTGTCTGTATGGAGTACGTTGTCCCCATGACCGCTTGGGCTTTCTCCGGGATCTCTGGTTTCTTCCCACACACCAAAGACGTACAAGTTTGTAAGCTAATTGGCTTTGGTAAAATTATAAATTGTCCCTAGTGTGTTTCGGATAGTGTTTGTGTGCCGGAATCGCTGGTTAGCACGGACCCAATGGGTCGAAGGGCCTGTTTCCACACTGTATCTCAAAATTTTAATGTAAACTAAATCATAATCATACTTTATTAACCAAGTATGTTTTGCAACATATGAGGATTTTGATTTGTCGTACAGTCATACCAATAAAAAGCAACAAAACACACAAAATACATTTTAACATAAACATCCACCACAGTGACTCCTCCACATTCCTCACTGTGATGGAAGTCAAAAATAAAGTTCAACTCTCCCTTCTTTGTCCTCCCGTGGTCGGGGGCCTCGAGCCTTCCGTTGACGGGACGATCTTGGCTCCCGCAACCGGCGGTCAGGCCCTCCACATCAGGGCGATCAAGCTCCCGCATTGAGGGGATCTCAGCTCCCCCGCGCCGGGCGATCGGACCCCGGGTCTGGGCTGGTCGAAACTCCTGTGACTGTTGTCCATTTTATTTGACAATTACAAATTATTGAATTAACTGGCCTTAAATTTGACAACAGCCATGGTGGGACACAGCAACTCATCTTAACGTTTTTCGTTCAGACTCTGGATAATAGTTAGTGTAGGAAGGAACAACAGATGCTGGTTTACACTGAAGATAGACACAAAGTGCTGGAGTAACTCAGCGGGTCAGGCAGCATCTCTGGAGAAGAGTCTCGACCTGAAACGTCACCCATTCCTTCTCTTCAGAGATGCTGCCTGTCCCGCTGAGTTACTCCAGCATTTTATATCTATTTCCTAGATAATACTTACTAGTCTCGTAACTGTCTGTACCACGGTATCTACTAAACAGAGAACCAGAACCCTGGCATTCCTTTGTTTTACATGTATTACATGAGTACTGAGACACCTAACCTGTCTGACTTAAATTCATAAACTTTAGCAGAGACCAGGGGAGTAACTGGGACTTTCCTGCTTAGAGTGGATCAGCCATCAGAGATATACACTGGTGGTATTTACATGTGTTTGACCTTTACAGATCACCGGTGGAGTGTGAGTGCTACTCTGTCAGAATGTTTCACTTCCCAAGCCGATGATAAACCTTCATAGGTGGACACGAATAGCCCATGTAGAAACAAGGAACTGCAGATGCTGGTTTATAGCAAAGATAGACACAAAGTGCTGGCGTAACTCAGCGGGTCAGGCAATATCTCTGGAAAAAATGGATGGGTGACGCTTCGGGGCGGGACCCTTCTTCACCCCATTTTTGTACAGATTATAACATCCCAGGTTTTAGAAAGATCCTATTTCCCAGAGGAAACAAAAACATTCTCAGCAAATATTACTAAAATTATTTATCTTATTACTGTTCAGGGGATCATAGTTTGCACAAATGAACAGCCTGCTTCTTTCAATGAAACTACGATAGATGGTGTGCTGTTTCCGGGACATTATCGGCCTTTCCTTCCCGTTGCTGTTTGTGTTCATTAATCGTGAATTATCTCCAACTATCTGTATTTCCAGGCCTTTGATAACAGACGTGACTTCATGTGATCTTTCCTCAGCCGCCAGCAACCAGGAGACGACCATCACGGTGACAGAACAAACAGTGAAGGAAGTACTGAGGCCAGATGATGACGACACTTTCAGTAAATTCTATAAGCACACACCGAGCCTCCTAACGTCCACTGTGGTGAAAATCGAAGAGAGCTTTGATGCCATTTTTGAAAGCAACACGCCAAAGTAAGAACTCAATTGGCTTGTTGTAAAGAACCTGTTAACATCTGAGAGGAATAAAGGTGTTGGTTTATTCTCACATGTACTGAGATTAATGAAAAGCTTTGTTTTGTGAGCTCTTAGTCAATTCATAACATATATGAGTACGATGACCATATACAAGTGCAAAGAGAAAAATGGCTGTGCAGAATATAGTTCAATAGCAATACAGTGTTACAGAGAAAGGATAACCCTAACCTTGAATATATTCCATATATGTGTAGGAAGGAACTGCAGATGCTGGTTTAAACCGAAGATAGGCACGAAATGCTGGAATAACTCAGTGGGACCGGCAGCATCTCTGAAGAAAAGGAATAGATGACTGTTTCGGGTTAAGATCCTTCTTCAGACTGAGAATCATGGGAAAGGGAAATGATTTATATGAAAAGGTACAGAAGAAATCAGATCCTGCAAAGATGGCCAAGGAGCCCACAATGGTCCATTGTTGGCTGTGGAGGAGGTTATACCAAAGGGATACGAACACTAAAACTAGCAAGACGACCAGGGTGGGGGAGGGACAGAGAGAGAGGGAATGCAAGGGTTACGAGAAATTAGAATAATTAGGGTTCATACCGCTGGATTGTAAGCTGCCCAAGTGAAATAAGAGGTTTCACTATACTGGACATAGAATGGGTTTCAAAGTACAAACAAAGGAGGAGAAATCCTTTCAGAAAGCAGTTGGATGTCACAATTGGATCAGCAGGCTTTTCTGGAGGTTGAGTAACCTTTCCGTCACATGGGATTGGGGAAAATGGTTGAGATCCGTTCCTTCAACTATGGCTTGCGATTACCTGTGAGGGGAGCAGGAGCCAGAGGCGGCTGCACCATGCTGGATGTTAGAGTGAGCAGGAAGCATGGCAGGTTTGATGTGTTGAGTTGTGAGCAAAGGCTGAGCTCTGAAATCAAGAACAAAAGCAAATTAAGATAATTACGCAGAATCGAATGCAGGAAATATTCAGCAGGTCAGGCAGCATCTGTGGAAATAGGAAGTTAACATTTCAGGTCAAACTTCCAGCAGTTCCTACTTTGCTTCAGATCTCAAGCATCTTTGTTGTTCAGGTTTTGCTTTGATTTCATTGAGAGTTTAGAGTTTCGTTGAGAGATCCAGCAGGGAAACAGGGCCTTTGATCCATCAAATCCATGCCACACATTGATCACCCATTCAAACTAGCTCTCTTTTATACCACTCCCTAAACACAAATGGAAATTTACAGAGGCCAATTAACCTGGATACCCACATGTCTTTGGGATATGGAAGGTAACCGGAGCACCCAGATGAAACCCACACAGTCACAGGGAGAACATTATTGATACTTTATTGTCACATGTGACAAGTCACAGTGATATTCTTTGTTTTGTAGGTATGTTACAAAACTTACCTTCAGCGGCGCTGCAGTTCTGTCACTGGCCGTGTGCGCGACTTTGCCGCCTTTGGGGGGGGGGGCGGGGTTAAAATGTGTTTTTTCTCCTACCTGTCCTGGATATATTTTCTCGGAGTGCAAGCTTTTGCTGAAGATTTGTTCCGACGGCCGTTCTGTGAATTATATTTTTTAATCGCCTGACAATTTCAGCGCTGGAGTAATTAAAAAATCAGCTTCTAATGCCGTGAACGCCGACAACGGGGACGGATTTCACGCACGGGACAGGTAAAGGAAAGCCGTTTATTTTACATATAAACGTGCTTCTTAGGATGCCTTTAATCCAAATTTTACGTTGCGAAAAGGTGATTTAGGACCCATACGAACCGGCAGTATTTATCCTGCCGATATGAGGTTTAAATTCACCGCAACCGCAATGTTCCAATCGATCGTGTTCCACAAAAACCCACTCGCAAGATGATTTAAATGGCCATTAATTTATGGGAATTAAACACTAAATTCCTTCCATTTGGCCTATAAATCCATGACAATGAGATTTAAAAATAATGTTATATTGTGAATTCTTGTGTGAATGTTATTTGGACACAGGCTATTTAAAAATGTTAATCTTTTCTTAAGAAATGGATAGATGTTTAGATCTAGTAATTGAATTTTGTAATTAGCTACAATTGGGTAACTAACTAATTAATTTCAGGTCATCCAAGTAAGATTGTTTCATATTTGTTTCAGAATGCTTCAAACTATAATAACTGAACATTTCTTTCAGTTCTCTTAATGTTTAAGAAAGTTATGGGCTTTTGACTGTCCTTGGTCACAGCTTTTCTGTTGTCAATGGAAAAGCAATAGGGAACAAGATGCTAATTTCCAAGTATGAAAATGGCCATAACTTTTGTTATACTGAAGATATGAAAATGAATTAGGTGTCAAATTAAACTTATTTTTATGCTTTATCTGATGGGATAAATTGCAGACTTGATTTTTAAAATCTCAAAATTTTGTAACATTGCTATGTTTTGTATACCCAAGGTATGCAAGTATACCATTTTAACACAAACCATTTTTAACACAATTCATTTGTGGTCCCCCTTAGTTCCCGACCTCAACCACTGCCGTGTCCACTCCTGATGCTCCAACTCAGAGTCCGGCCATGAGGATCTGACGCCCAGCTTCTCCGCTGCCTCTTTGGAGCTGTCTGCCACTCGCAGCCTCCTGTGAGATGCTGGAGTAACTCAGCGGGTCTGGCAGCATCTCTGGAGAACAGGAATAGGTGACGTTTCGGGTCAAAACCCTTCTTCAGACCAGTCTCAAACCGAAACGTCACCTATTCCTTCTCTCCAGAGATGCTGCCTAACCTGTTGAGTTCCTCCAGTATTTTGTGTCAGTCTAAAGCAGCATCTGCAGTTCCTTCCAACAAAACCATTCAGCTACTCTTTGCACATGAAGATGGATTAAGACTAGGGGAGTTGCTGATTTTTAATAGAGACACAAGAATGCTGCAATGTGGTGCCACACAGTACTGGAGGAACTCAACAGGTGAACTCAGCAACATGGACTGCAGCTTGGGTCGGTTGCTGGGTTAATGCTGCCTTTGTCCCTGCAGGCTGATCTTTGAGGTGGCAGAACACAAGCGAGCAGTGAGACCCACTCGTAAAACCCAGTCGTCGCGCAACCCCCTGCGAGTTCTGGCTGCCCGAGGGGACCTCCGGCTGGAGTACACCGAGCAGCGGCTCAACGTGGCCGCGGTGGAGGCCAGGAGGATCCGGGCGGAGAAGAGTAAGTGGATCTGCCTGTGCTGGCAGCATTGGCCCCACACCATCTCCCATCTTGTACGTTTACAAACCCCTTTACAAAGTCACTACTGAATCTACTTCCACCACCATTTTAATTAACTGAAATAATTAAATGATGTGTAATTAAATAAAAACTGGTACTCATAATGGAGGCAATAAAATAAATGTGTTTTGGGTTGATATTATACCGCAGGCTGCGCACTGCATTTGAACACAGTGCAGATGGCGTGTTATCCAATATAGCCTTCCTTTGCTGCTTTCATAGGGACATGAGCAATTAGTAGGCCGGATAGGCTCTCTGGCCCTCATCACACCTGTGGATAAGCTTCTACCTCAGTACCATTTTCCCACACTCTCCCCGTATCCCTTTATCTCTTTAATGTCCGGAAATCCATCCATCTCCAATGTGAATGAACTCAATAACGGAGCCTCAGCAAACCTCCACTGATTCACCACTGTCTGGGAAGAAATATCTTCTCATCCAAACAAGTGTGTTGCTCTTTGGATGTAAGGAGAGACTATACTGTTAATGGCAAGACCATAAACAGCACTGATGTGCAGAGGGATCTTGGAGTCCATATTCATAGTTCACTGAAGATGGCAGCACATGTAGATAGGGTGGTTAAGAAGGTGTGCTTGACTTCATTGCTAGCTGCATTGAACATCAAAGTCGGGAAGTAATGATGCAGCTCTATAGGATTTTGATCAGACTTTGGAGCATTTTCCGTGCAATTCTGGTCATCTCATTACAGGAGAGATGTGGAGCCTTTGGAGAAGGTGCAGAGGCAGTTTACCAGAATGCTGTCTGGATCAGAGGGTTTCAGAATAGATTTGGATTGTTTACTCTAGAAAGTTGGAGATTGAGGGGAGACTTGTTAGAAGTGCATACAATTATGAGAGGCATAGATGGGGTAGAACGTTTTCCCCAGGGTGGAAATGCCCAACTAGAGGGCACAGGGGAACGGGGGAAGTTTAACTGAGATGTTTGGGGCAAGTTTTTTTACATACCGAGTGGTGGAGACCTGGAACGCAATGCCAGGAGTGGTGATGGAGGCAGATACAACAGTGGTGTATGAGCCTTTTGGACAGGCATATAGAGTACAGAGGGATATGGATCATGTGCAGGCAGATGAAACCAATTTAACGGCATCATGTCATTGTGGGCCGAAGGGCCCTTTCCTGTGCTGAAGCGTTCTATGTTCTACCTCGATCTTTAGGGTCACTTTAAGGTCATTTTATGTTATTCCAGATATTTAATCCTTGTGTATCTGATATTAAAAAAAAGATGTCTGTTGCATAGGAAAGTTATTTAACATCATGCTTTATATGTATTGGTCTGTCTGATGAAGATTTTTGCACGTTTACAGTGGCCAAACACTCGAACTATGCTGACGTGGCGTTGGCAGGGCTAACTAGCAAGGAGAACTTCAAGAACGTCAACCTCCGCAACGTGAAGATGACAGAGCAGCCATTCAGCAGCAGCAGCAGCCTCCCCTTCAGCAAACTGATGCTGCTTCAAGTGAAGGGTAACTACTCTCCCACTGAGGCGAACGTCTCAACACCATCACTATTCCCAAATTAGGATCTCGCACACTTGGAGATTCCTCAAAATCTGCCCCAATGTTTGACCCGTGCAGCTGTGAATGCAATAACACAACCAAAGATTAAGGTTCAAAATGACATTTTTGACCACTGGGTTCAAGAACGAGAGGACATAGGCTTAAGGGCGGGGGGGGGGGGGGTTAATGGGAATCTGAGGAGTAACATTTTCACACAAAGGGTGGTGGGTGTATGGAACGAGCTGCCGGAGAAGGTAGTTGAGGCAGGGACGATTACAATGTTTATGAAGCAATTGGACAGGTACATAGCTGGGACAGGTTTAGAAGGGTATAGGCCATACGCAGACAGGTGGGACTAGTGTAGATGGGACAAGTAGATGTGGGTAAGTTGGGCTGAAGGGCCTGTTTCTGCACTTTATGACTATAATAATGAATTTTATTTATGGGCGCCTTATACCGAGGTCTCAAGGACACCTTACAGAGATTTATAGGAAACATATAATCAGAATTTAAAAAAATAAGTTATAAAGACCAATACACAAATCAGGGACAGAATTCCTTCCAAAAACACAAAAAAGAAAATCAGAAGCACAATTTGAGGAGAGAGCAGCGGCAACGAAACCGCTATTCAGTGCTATCCCCAAATTAATTAAACTACTTAAAACTTTTTATCTGAGGGCACATAAAATCAGTGACAAAATAAAAATACTGACTAAAATGAAACAAAGCTCCCACCTGCACCTTCAAACGCTCCACAAATGTCGCTGACCCTGATGTAAAGCAGAGCCCTGAGTGTGAGGTGACCCTGTGGCTCTCTCCAGGAACTCTCCCGGCTCCCTGTGACCGCGTGGGCTTTCTCCAGGTGCTCAGGTTTCCTCCCACACTCCAAAGACATGCAGGCTTATAGGTTGGAGAAACTCAGCGGGTGAGGCAACATCTATGGAGAGAAAGAATAAGTGACGTTTCGGGTAGAGACCCTTAGAAACGTCGCCTATTCCTTCTCTCCATAGATGCTGCCTCACCCGCTGAGTTTCTCCAGCATTTTTGTCTACCTTCGATTGTTCCAGCATCTGCAGTTCTTTCTTAAACAGGTTTATAGGTTGATTGACTTCGGTAAAATTGTAAATTGTCCCAGGTGTGTAGAATAACATTAGTGGCGGCGCGGCACTGGCTGCAGCGGCTCATCGGCAGTCCTGTTTGTTTGTGTTTTTTGTGTTGTTTATTTCGTTTTGGTTAGTCTAGTTTTTGGTTCTTAGTTTGTGTTTTGGGGGGGTGGGGGGTTGTAACGGGGTTTGCAGTCTCTCCCTGCGGGGGAATGCGACTTTTGGTCGTATTCCCCTTCTCTGCCTCCGTCTGCGCTGAGGCCTAATGGAGCTGATGACCTAGAGGCTCCGGAGGCAGAGCCCGTCAGGACTCGCCCTGAGCTCGCTCCCGTGAGGGTGGTCCGGCTCAGGGCTGGAACAGTGCTCCCGTGGGCGCCCAAGTCGGGGCGGCCCAGCCCGAGGGAGGTTCGGCGGCCCGGCCGGGGGGAGAAGCGACGCCCAAGTCGGGGCAGCCCGGCCCGGGGGGAGGTTCGGCGCCCATGTCGGGGCGGCCCAGCCCGAGGCTGAAGACGGCACGGTACTCACGTGAGGGTGGCTGGGATGGTGTTCTGGCGGTGGTGGCCTGAGTCCGGGGTTCGGCCGTGGGCCAGCGGCTGCGTTTGCAGGACTGGTGGGCGGCAGCTTCGACCACCCCGGGCCGCGGTGTTTGAGCCGCGGGAAACATCGCCCGGGGGGTATCGCCTCAGCGCAGAGGGAGAAGAGGAGGGAAGAGACTGCAGACCTAAGACTTTTGCCTCCATCACAGTGAGGAGATGTTGGGTGGACTCACTGTGGTGGATGTTAATATGTGTTTATTGTTGTTTTATGTATGACTGTTGCAATTTCGTTCAGACTTCGGTCTGAATGACAATAAAGGGCTATCTAATCTAATCTATCTAATCTATCTAATCTAATCTAATCTATCTATCTATCTATCTAATCTATCTAATCTATCTAATCTATCTAGTGTACGGGGTGATCGTTGGTCAGCGTGGACTCGCTGGGCCAAAGGGCCTTTTACCGTGCTGTTCTCTAAAGTCTAACGTAAAGTCTAAAGGCTCAGTTTTGCCTCCAGCGATGGATCGGCCAGTCAGGTGTGCTGGTTCCTAACTTCCCTCACAGAATTCACAAATCACTGCCCGCAAATTTGGGATGTAGATTAAAATTTGCTCACACAGTTTTTATGTGAAATAAAGTAAACAAATATGTTTTTTTAACTCCTTGACATATGTGAAGATGACATAGACATGGCTTTGCATTATGGTAGGCCATGATATGGATTGTTTGACAGGAGCACAGCACACCCATATCTCATTGTTAGCCTCTGGTGGGTTGCAGGAGAGATATGACTGACCCACCCGTCCATCAGCCCAGGGCTGCCGATGCCACCTGTCGCTGCAGCTCTTCTGTACCCCCCCCCCCCCCCAGCTACAGTGAGGGGGTTCTGTGAATCTGCAAAACAATGTGACACTGAGCTCCCCAGTTTCTGCCTCCCGGCCACTTGACCTGTGACCTCTCCACCTGTTTGATGCCACCGCTAGCAATCAATGGCAGCTTTCTGTTTGTGAACCGCTGTAGACCCAGGGTTAACTCTGCCGTTTGCAGGTCGCAGGCACGTGCAGGTTCGGTTGGTGGAGCCCCGAGCCACCTCACTCAACAGTGGAGACTGCTTCCTGCTGGTCACGGCTCAGCACTGCTTCCTGTGGATTGGCGAGTTCGCCAATGTCATCGAGCGCTCCAAGGTACGTACGCCTGCTAAGTCTGACTCCTTCAGTACAGTTCATTGTGGATGCTTGCACTTACTGCTCAGCTCATCTCTGGAGGTCGGCATGCTTGGAGAGGGCGATACGGTGGCGCAGCTCTAGAGCTGCAACCTTAAAGCGCCAGAGACCTGGGTTCAATCCTGACTACGGGTGCTGTCTGTACGGAGTTTGCACGTTCTCCCCGTGACCTGCGTGGGTTTTGTCCAGGTGGTCCGGTTTCCTCCCGCACTCCAAAGATGTACAGGTTTGTCGGTTAATTGACTTGGTATAATTGTAAATTGTCCCCAGTGTGTGTTGGATAATGTTAGTGTGCCGGTCGGCATGTATTCGCTGGGCCGAAGGGCCTGTTTCTGCACTGTATCTCGAAACTAAACTAAAAGTCCACTGACGTTCTAGTGATTCACATGACCAGGCCTAGAAAGTATCGGGATGATGAAATTGTTCAAGTAATTTTGGATGGACATAGGGGATCTATATCCTTTGTTGCAGGAGTCCTGATCAAGGTAGTATATCCTTCACATTGGAACTAATCCAGCAGAAGTGAAACTCGGAAGAAGCTTCACAGAAAGAAATGGAAACCTGGAATCCTTGCCTGACAAAGCTATTGAGGCTGAGTCCATTTCAAATCCTTGGTAGCTTCTTGTTGGCTGTCATATCAAATGTTTAGTATTTCCTATGCGTCATTGGAGTTTCCCTTGAAGGACACAATACTTAGTGTTACTGCGTCACAACTTCAGCAGCCCAGATCCATCCTGACCATCGAGCTTCATGTCTGCACTGAAACCATTTAACAACACAAGAAGCAGGATCAGGGTGAGTCCAGCCCAGGCCAGGCCGCCAGTCAGTGAGGTCATGACTGATCCCAACCCACCACCCGAGTTTTTACAGGTCTCCATTTCTTCTGACTGACCAAACGCTTGAGTAAGCTTGATGACTGAATAATTTCACATCACGGTGAACAGATATGAGGAACGCAGTTGATTGGAAGTGTTGCAGGCAGTGTGATGTTGGCAGGGAGATGTCCCACTCACTAAATGTGCTCTCACTCACTCCTCACACATCAGGATCGCCCCCTGACGCCTCAATAAGCCAAAAGGCCTGTTTCCATGCTGTACATCCAATCTAATCTAAACTTGAACACTCAGGAATACAGGAGACTACAGAAAGTGGTGGACAGTGCCTGGTCCATCATAGGTACTGACCTCCCAACCATCAAAGTGATCTAAGGGAAGCGTCTACCATAACTTTACCACAGATACCATTGAGAAGCATTCACCATATACTTGGACTGACCAAACCTTTGGACGTGGATATCACTGTCTGTTTTGTTCTTGATTTCCTTGAGTGGTTGAGTGGTGACCATTGGTTGCTTCCCTTCCTTTAGGCATCAGAGCTGGCTAATTTCATCCAGACAAAACGTGAACTGGGGTGCCGGGCGGCAACGGTCACCGTTATCGAAGAGGGCATTAACAACCAAAGCAAACGGACCAAGGACTTCTGGGATCTCCTTGGTGGCCAGATGGAATATCAAGGTAAGAACATCAGAATAATGCAATGTCATTAGTCAGTGGATCACCCACTAGTTGCCAAGAATTTACTCAAATGAATTGAATCGATGGAAGGATTTCATGAAGCCATGGATCTTCCAACACAAGTATTTATTTGCTGAGTATCTTGTATTGAACATTTTCGCAAAATGCACCTCACCATACCTGTGGGTATGACAATGAATTCAACTAGATCCCAACTTCATGCTCTAATACCTTGTGCTGGTGAGGGTAAAAACAGAAAGATACCGGAGATTAATGTGTGGCTGAGGAGTTGGTGCAGGGGGCAGGGATTTAGATATCTGGACCATTGGGATCTCTTCTGGGGCAGCGGTGACCTGTACAAAAGGGACGGGTTACACCTTAACTGGAGGAGGACCAACATCCTAGCGGGCAGCTTTGCTGATGCTACACTGGTAGATTTAAACTAGATTGGCAGGGGGGTGGGATCTCATACCGAGGCAGGTGAGAGGTTAGAAGGTGTTTTTGGAGGGTGTTGAGAGAAAGGTTAGAGAACAGAATAAACAGGTGAAAGGCGGAGAGCGAGGTTTAAACTGCACATATTTTAATGCAAGGGGCCTGACGGGTAAGGCAGATGAGCTTAGGGCATAGATAGGTACGAGCGACTGGGACGTTGTAGCCATGACTGAAACCTGGTTAAGGGAGGGGCAGGACTGACAGCTCAATGTTCCAGGGTACAGGAGCTTCAGGAGAGACCGGGGCGAGGGAAAAAGGGGAGGGGGGTTGCATTGTTGACTAAGGAGGATGTCACGGCTGTGTTCAGAGGTGACATTATGGACAGTTCGTTTAGTGAGGCTATATGGGTGGAGCTGAGGAACAAGAAAGGGAAATTAGAAGAACAAATGTGCCAGGAGATTGCAGACAGCTGCAGGTCAAATAAGTTGTTATAGTAGGGGATTTTAATTTTCCCAATATAATCTGGGGAAATCATAGCATGAAAGGTTGATGGGGTGCAATTTCTCAAAGGTGTTCAGGAGAGTTTTCTCCAGCAGTAAGTAGAGGGCCCCACGCGTGTCAGGGCAACTTGTTCTCGTCTTGGAAAATTGGGAAGGTCAAGTGAATGAAGTGTTCGTGGAAGAACCTTTTAGGACCAGTGACCACTGTTCGATTAGGTTTACGATAGTTATGGATATGGTCAGTGTTACGGTCAAAGAGGTGCTGAATGTACCATCATGTATAAAGACAAATCTCCAGGGCCTGATCAGATATATCTGAGGACATTGTGGGAAACCAAAGAGGAAATTGTGGGAGCCCTGGTTGAAATTTACGAGTCGTCTTTAAATACAGGAGAGGTGTCAGAAGACTGGAGGGTGGCAAATGTTGTGCCTCTATTCAAGAAGGGCTGCAGGGAAAATGCTGGGAACAATAGGCCGGTGAGATTAACATCTGCAGTTGGAAAGTTACTACAGAGTATTCTATGGGTTAGGATATACAGGCCTTTAGATAAGCAATAGTCAGCATGGTAGACACAAAATGCTGGAGTAACTAATCGGGTCAGGCAGCATCTCTGGAGAGAAGGAATGGGTGACATTTTGGGTCGAGACCCTTCTTCAGTCAGCATGGTTTTGTACATGGGAGGTCGTGTCTTGCAAATCTGATTGAGTTTTATGATGAGGGCAGAGCTGTAGATGCATTATATATGGAATTCAGCAAAGCATTCGACAAGGTTCCACATGGTAATCTGCTCTGGAAGGTTAGTTTGCATGGGATCCAAGGAGGGATAGGTGAATGGATAGAAAAATTGGCTTCATGGAAGGAAGCAAAGGGTGATGGTGGAAAGTAGCTTCTCGGACTGGAGGCCTGTGACTAGTGGTGTGCCTCAGGGTTTGGTGCTGTTTGTCATTTACAATGATTTGGATGAGAACATACAGGGCAAGATTAGCAAGTTTGCAGATGATACAAAAGTGGGTGGCTTTGCAGATAGTGAAGATGGTTGTGAAAAATTACAGCAGGATCTTGATCGATTGGCCAGATGGGCGGACGAATGGTAGATGGAATTTCATACAGAGAAATGTGAGGTGTTGCATTTTTGAACGTCTAACATGGGCAGGACCTACACGGTAAATGGTTGGCCTCTGGGCAGGGGGATCTAGGAGTACAGGGGCATGGTTCTTTGAAGGTCGAGTTGCAGGTAGATCGGGTGGTCAGAAAAGCTTTTGGCACATTGGCCTTCATCAGCCAGAGTATTGAGTTTTGAAGTTGGGTCATGTTGCAGTTGTATAAGACATCGGTGAGGCCACATTTAGAGTATTGTGTTCTGTTCTGGACACCGTGTTATAGAAAAGATGTTGTCAAGCTGGAAAGGGTACAGAGAAGATTTACGAGGTTGTTGCCAGGACTAGTGGGTCTGAGCTATAGGAAGTGGTTGAGTAGGCTGGAACTCTATTCCTTGGAGCGTAGGAGGATGAGGGTTGATCTTATAGAGGTGTGTAAGATCATGAGAGGAATAGATTGGGTAGATGCATAGAATCTCTTGGCTAGAGTAGGGGAATCGAGGACCAGAAGACGTACTGTAGGTTTCATGTGAAGGGGAAAAGATTTAATAGGAATCTGAGGGGTGACTTTTTCTCACAAAGGGTGGTGGGTGCATGGAACATGCTGCCAGAGGAGGTAGTTGAGGCAGGGACTATCCCAGCATTTAAGAAACAGTTAGACAGGTACATGGATAGGGCAGGTTTGGGGGGATATGGACCAAATGTGGGCAGATGGGACTGCTGTGACTGGGACATGTTGGCCGGTGTGGGCAAGTTGGGCCGAAGAGCCTGTTTCCACACTGTATCTCTTTATGATTCTATGACTCCCAGTAGTGCACCAGTTCCAGAGACAAAGTTCAATGTCTGCAATGGGGTATTGGTGAACCGGACAGTAGATGAGGTGGAAGTGAATCAGACAGTACCCTAGCTTATGGAAGGACCGTTCAGAAGCCTGATAACAGAGTGGAAGAAGCTGTTCCTGAGTCTGGTGGTGTTCGCTTTCAATCTTTTGAACCTTCAGCCTGACAGGAGTGGGGAGAAAAAAGAATGACCAGGGTGAGACAAGTCGTTGTTTATGTTTTTCTGAGGCATTGTGGGATAAGTGAAATGATGGCCCTTATTGCATGGAGCATGGAGGACCAATGTGGGGAAGTCCAGCAACCACAGCAGCATGTTTGGGTGAAACCATAAGTGGAGTATTACATCTTGTGTTTGTTTCTTTAATTAAGGAGCATAGACTTGTTTTAAAAGCAAGTTAGAATCGGTTATCTCCTGGAATGAAGTGTTTGGCTCTGTGGGAAAGTTTGACCAGATGCAGTCAATGCTTAATAAGGTTCAGGAAAATGAGGTAATTTTATTGAATGCTAAGATTGTGAGGGTCTTGACAAGGTGGAGGAAGTAAGGATGCTACCCCTTGTGGGGAATCCAGAACTGTGGACCGTTTCACTGTAAAGAGTCACCCAGTAAAGACTGAGATGAGGAGGAATATCTTTCTTTAAAAGGTCATGAATCTCTGGAATTCTCTACCCTGGAGAGCAGTGGAGATGGTATCATTGAATCAGTTCACGGCTCAGGTGTATATTATATTGGATCCTAGCAAGGTTGAGTGCTACAGAGAACTGGCAAGGGAGGGGACTGAAGCAAGGATCGGGTCAGCCACAAATTAATGGTGGCCGATTAGGAAAAGGGGAGATGCAACGAGACCTGGGTGTCATGGTACACCAGTCATTGAAAGTAGGCATGCAGGTGCAGCAGGCAGTGAAGAAAGCGAATGGTATGTTAACATTCATAGCAAAAGGATTTGAGTATAGGAGCAGGGAGGTTCTACTGCAGTTGTACAGGGTCTTGGTGAGACCACACCTGGAGTATTGCGTACAGTTTTGGTCTCCTAATCTGAGGAAAGACATTCTTGCCATAGAGGGAGTACAGAGAAGGTTCACCAGACTGATTCCTGGGATGTCAGGACTTTCATATGAAGAAAGACTGGATAGACTCGGCTTGTACTCGCTAGAATTTAGAAGATTGAGGGGGGATCTTATAGAAACTTACAAAATTCTTAAGGGGTTGGACAGGCTAGATGCAGGAAGATTGTTCCCGATGTTGGGGAAGTCCAGAACAAGGGGTCACAGTTTAAGGATAAGGGGGAAGTCTTTTAGGACCGAGATGAGAAAAACATGTTTCACACAGAGAGTAGTGAATCTCTGGAATTCTCTGCCACAGAAGGTAGTTGAGGCCAGTTCATTGGCTATATTTAAGAGGGAGTTAGATGTGGCCCTTGTGGCTAAAGGGATCAGGGGGTATGGAGAGAAGGCAGGTACAGGATACTGAGTTGGATGATCAGCCATGATCATATTGAATGGAGGTGCAGGCTCGGAGGGCTGAATGGCCTACTCCTCCTGCACCTATTTTCTATGTTTCTATGTACTGAAGAGCAGAGCTGCTCAAAGTGCCATCTGGCTTAGTCTGCACTGTTTCTAATGTTGCTGTTCCTATTTCCACCCTCACTTCCCTGCCCACTGCCCTCTCTCCCACAGTCATCCTCACTTTACTTCCCACGTTCCTCTCTCTCACCCTCATTCCCACATTCTCCCTTTCCACCCACACACCTGCTCTCTCCCAAGCCTCTCCCTCAATCCTCTTCTCAAACCTTCTCAAATTTCTCACAATCTCTCTCATTCTCTAAGCCTCTAACGTTTGCTCACCAGCATTCCCCGAGCCTCTCTCACCGTACTGCTCGTTCTCACACCCTCTCACACCCCCTCCCACCCTCTTGCTTCGCCTCTGGGAGAGCATTGTGCTGATGGATGGGCAGTCCAGCTGCTGAGACCCCACCCACCGTGAGCTCCGCATGTGGTTGTCCTCCAGCAGTCTGGGAGCATCTGTCTGGCTGCCGCCCCTGTGGTGGTGACTTTTGTGTGTGTCTGCAGATGCTGGGGACCCTGAAGAAGATGAGATGTATGAAGCTGCAATCATCGAAACAAACCACATATATCGCCTGGTGGACGACAAGCTTGTCCCAGACACGGAATGGTGGGGAAAGATCCCTCGCTGCTCCATGCTGAGTTCAAAGGAGGTACGAGTGTTTTTGAGCTTCTGTATCTTCCACAACTTTGATCTTGAGGGAGACAAGTGTGGCTGGAAACATGACAACTCTTGTGTACTGCCTCAGTGTAATTTACCCTGGTGAATGAATGAGTGAGTGAATGAATGATACTTATTATCACATTTGACACTGAAAGTGTTTGTCTTGCATACACAAAATATGCAAAGAGTCGCCAATTATAGGGTGCCGACAGTGTTACAAAGTATTCATTGTAGTCCCAATGGTTCCTCTCTGTTCTCTCAGTGGCCCTCCCCATGCCAGGTCCCACTGTTCTCAGTGACCCCCCATGCCAGGTCCCTCTTTGTTCCCTTGGGCCACATACTGGGTCTCTCTTTGTTCTCTCGACAGTTTTCTTGACCAACCTTCGACAGACACGCCGGAGTAATTAGAGTAGATTCAAGATTCAAGATTCAAGAGAGTTTATTGTCGTGTGTCCCAGATAGGACAATGAAATTCTTGCTTTGCTTCAGCACAACAGAATATAGTAGGCATAAATAAATACTGAACAGATCAGTGTGACCATATACTATTGAATATATATATACACACACATAAATAAACAGATAAAGTGCAATGGGCTACTAATGTTCAGATTTTGTTTGAGTTGAGTTTAATAATCTGATTGCTGTGGGGAACCAGCTATTCCTGAACCTGGATGTTGCAGATTTCAGGCTCCTCCTGTACCTTCTACCTGAAGGCAGCGGGGAGATGAGTGTGTGGCCAGGATGTTGTGGGTCCTTGATGATGCTGCCAGCCTTTTTGAGGCAGCGACTGCGATAGATCCCTTTGATGGTAGGGAGGTCAGAGCCGATGATGGACTGAGCAGTGTTTACGACTTTTTGCAGTCTTTTCCGCTCCTGGGAGCTCAAGTTGTACCAAGCCACGAGGCAACCAGTCAGCATGCTCTCTACTGTGCACCTGTAGAAGTTCGAGAGAGTCCTCCTTGACATACCGACTCTCCGTAATGTTCTCAGGAAGTAGAGGCGCTGATGTCCTTACTTTATGATTGCATCAGTGTTCACGGACCAGGAGAGATCTTCAGAGATATGCACGCCCAGGAATTTGAAGCTCTTGACCCTCTCCACCATCGACCCGTTGATATAAAGTATGATGTATAGTAAGATTTTTACTAAAATGTATGTAAAAAGGGAACTTCACTGTACCTAGGTATGTGGAGTATTATTGGCAGTCAATCGGAAGAAGGGTCTCGACCCGAAATGTTACTTATTCTTTCTCTCCAGAGATGCTGCCTGTCCTGCTGAGTTACTCCAGCATGTTGTGTCTGTCTTTAAACCAGCATCTGCAGTTCCTTCCAACACAACAAATGTTTCCCATGTTGATGGCGAGCCAGTGGATTTGATGGTTGAGTTTATTCGCTCTTTGCTTGCAGGTACTGGTTCTTGACTTTGGCAGTGAGTTGTACATTTGGCATGGCAAGGAGGTGACGCTGACACAGCGAAAGACGGCGCTGCACTTGGGCAAGCAGCTGCTGAGCAGTTCCTACGACTACAGCAACTATGTCATCAACCCCCTGGACCCAGGGGCCACGAGGAACATCGTCCAACAGTGAGTTAATGTTGCAACAATATCGATCCTCATTGTGTCCAGTCTGGTGCTGGACACTGGGGGGTGCTGAGGCTGTGGCAGAATGGCCATTATCCTTCTGTCTGGCTGGACAACAAGTGTCAGCAATGTTCCCCAATCTCAACCTCCACATCCACATCCATTGGGTTCAATCTAGTGTCTCCAGAAGGTGTCATTATAAAGCCGCGGAGAATGATCTTTTCATCTCCAGAACATGACATTTTGTGCAGCACGGTGGCGCAGTGGTAAAGTTGCTGCCTTACAGTGCCAAAGACCCGGGTTCGATCCTGACTGCGGGTGGTGCCTGCATGGAGTTTGTACGTTCTCCCCGTGACCTGCGTGGGTTTAGTCCAGGATATCCGTTTTCCTCCCACATTCCAAGGACGTACTGGTTTGTAGGTTAACTGGCTTTGGTACATTTGTAAATTGTCCCTAATGTGTGCGGGGTGATCACTTATTGGTGCGGACTCTGTGGGCGAAGGGCTTGTTTCTACACTGTATAAATTAAACATCATCTCCTGGACACTTCTCTGTAAATCCTCCTCACAGTCACCAATTAGACAATCCTACTCGGGGACCTGAAGGAGGACGGGTACTGGAGATGAGGATATAACTTATGACTCACAGCCAGCACCGACATTCACCCTCCTCCATACATTGCTTCACTCATCTCCTGTGTTCACTGTCAGTACACACACCCACCCCTCACATTCATTGCCTGTGAATCATCACCTGTGTAGTCAATACACACACTCACTGCTCACAATCATCACCTGTGTGTAGTCAATACACACACTCACTGCTCACAATCATCACCTGTGTAGTCAATACACACACTCACTGCTCACAATCATCACCTGTGTGTAGTCACTACAAACTCACTGCTCACAATCATCACCTGTGTGTAGTCAATACACACACTCACCCTTCACCCTCACTGCTTGTGTTTACTGTCTGCAGTCAATACTCACACTCACTCCTCACAGATGCCGTTCACTGCCCACACTTGATGCTCCTCACTGCTCACGTGCAACACTCACACTAGCCGCCTGCGTGCAGTCCATGCTCCATACTCACACTCACCACTCACACTTGTTGCCTGTCACTGTCGCTGATGGATACTCACACTCACAGCCTGCTCCATCATGCCCTGGCACTTACCACACCCACAGCCCCAGTGACAACCCGCGTTGAGAAGCTGCCTCCATCACCTGGTGACACTGTGGATGGACATCATACCTCACACACACTACAGTGCAAAGAATGTTGACAACTGGCTATGCCATGTCCCTGATTCTCAAAAACATTCTAAAGCTAATTTAAATTAAGAAATAAATATTTAAAAAAAATAGAAATACAAAGAAAGACATGAACCATGCGCCGTTTGCCTGCTGAGGGTCGGCAGCTTCCGGGGGAGGAGGGAATGACATTCCATTGACACTGTTCTGAAACATCAACTCTTTTTCTCTCTCCACATTTTGGTGCCAATCTATTGAGAACTCGAGCAGTTTCTAAATTTGTTAATATATTGATTTGTTTTTTTGTTTTTTCATCTGGCCATCACTGACAAGGCCACCTTTAAAATAGGCCGTGCCAACCGGCGATCACCCCGTACACAAGCACTATCCTCCACACTAGGGACAATTTATCGTTTACAAAAGGCAATTAACCTACAACTCTGTACATCTTTGGATTGTGGGCGGAAAACGGAGCTCCTGGAGAAAGCCCACGCGGTCACGGGGTGAACATACAAACTCCATACAGACAGCACCTGTGGTCGGAATTGAACCCGGGTCTCTGGTGCAGTACTCTACCACTGTGCCGCCCTTCATTTTATTGCCTGGCCGTTTGCCATTGAGAAGGTGATATTAAACCCTGGGAGTTATTGAATTGCTGCAGAGATTTTGGTGAATGTCTCACACAATGGCGTTAGGCATTCCATGACTGAAGCATCGCAGCTGGATCATCAAATCAGTGTGGTGTGTATCTCGGAGAGAAACCTTCAGCTGACTAGGTCGCCATGCATCAGTTACAGTACCTTCATTTGTCTTAGCCGTAGACAGTGCAGGTTTTGGAGATGCTGTGGGGATAGCGAGTAAAAATCTGGCAGAACTACTGCTTCACAACACCTGACCTCTGATGCTGTCTTTGTGGTGTTTACATGTTCTCCCTGTGAATGCATGGGTTTCCCCTGGGTGCTCCAGTTTCCTCCCACATCCAAAGACATGCGGGTTTGGAGGTAAATTGGGCTTTGTAAATTGCCCTTTGTGTGTAGAGGATGGATGAGAAAGAGGGATAACATAGAACTAGTATTAGCAGGTGATAGATGGTCGAAAGAGACTCATTAGGCCAAAGAGTCTGTTTCCACGCTATAACTGTAAAAACTGAAATCTACCGTGAACTGCTCCCATCAACTGCTGACGTCACCAATTGTAAGTCATTGTGAAGTTACGGAAGGGTCCCGATCCAAAACATCACCTGTAAATGTTCTCCAGAGATGCTGCCTGACCTGTTGAATTACTCTGGCACTTTGTGTCCTGATTTTTAAACCAGCATCTGCTGTTCCTTGTTTTTTGAACGGATGGGAAAAGATCATCAAAGCTTGTCACTATACCTTGGTAAACATGACAATAAACTAAACAAACTGAAAATAATAAGAATTGGTGTAATCTGGGTGAGGAGAGAGATTACCAAGGACTTTATGCAAAGGTTGGTGGAGCTGAGAGTGGGTGAGGTTATCATTGGAGAGATTGTGGCTAATTAGTTGAGGTAGTGGAATAGACTCAGGAGATCAAAGCAGCATTGTTAGTTTTGGATTGCTTTTGTAAAATCAATGGTCACAGGCCCTTAGCTATGCTCAAAATCTCACTGAGTTATTTTTATTAACAACAGCTACTATCTAAACGGCGTCAAGTTGGGAAAAGGGGAAGTACAACGGGATCTGGGGGTCCTTGTACATCAGTCTATGAAAGTAAGCATGCAGGTACAGCAGGCAGTGAAGAAAGCGAATGGCATGTTGGCCTTTATAACAAGAGGAATCGAATATAGGAGCAAAGAGGTCTTTCCGCAGTTGTACAGGGCCCTAGTGAGACCACACCTGGAGTATTGTGTGCAGTTTTGGTCCCCTAATTTGAGGAAGGACATTCTTGCTATTGAGGGAGTACAGCGTAGGTTTACAAGGTTAATTCCCGGGATGGCGGGACTGTCATATGCTGAGAGAATGGAGCAGCTGGGGTTGTACACTGGAGTTTAGAAGGATGAGAGGGTATCTCAATGAAACATATAAGATTGTTAAGGGCTTGGATACACTAGAGGCAGGAAACATGTTCCCGATGTTGGGGGAGTCCAGAACCAGGGGCCACACAGTTTAAGAATAAGGAGTAAGCCATTTAGAACGGAGACGAGGAAACACTTTTTCTCACAGAGAGTGGTGAGTCTGTGGAATTCTCTGCCTCAGAGGGCGGTGGAGGCAGGTTCTCTGGATGCTTTCAAGAGAGAGCTAGATAGGGCTCTTAAAAATAGCGGTCAGGGGATATGGGGAGAAGGCAGGAACGGGGTATGGCCTACTCCTGCACCTATTGTCTATTGTCTATTGTCTATTGTCTTACAAAGTTAAAAGTTAATTCCTTTTCTCCAGACAGGGGCGACCTGAGTGGGTCATTTTTGGTCGTTTATCGCAGCACAATGAAACGATTTTATTCAAGGAGAAGTTTCTGGACTGGGTTGATCTGAGAAAACAGACCCAGCGGGAAGTGGAGCCCACAGCCGAGTTAAAGCTACAGGTAAATATTTCAGCACCCAAAGATCTCGAGAATCTCGACTCTTGAAATGTAATGACTGCAGTAATGTGGTAAATTGTACATGGCATGCAGTGGTGGGATACACTGAGGTCATAAGAAATGCCAATGATGTGCCCTGTTGTAACGGGATATTATCCAGGATACCAGAGGAATTTCTGTTCCTCGTCCTCAATTGTGGCCACTTTTGTGGCTGCGTGAGAAGGCAGTCACTCCCTGAGCCTGCTCCACCATTTAACAAGATCATGGCTGATTTGATTGTAACCTCAACTTCACATACTTCTCTCCAGTAGATGCTGCCTGTCCCACTGAGTTACTCCAGCACTTTGTGTCTATTTTGGGTTTAAACCCGCATCTGCAGTTCCTTCCTACACTTTAGTTAGAAAGATTTTCAATGAGCAAAGAAAGGAAAGGTTTGCAAAAGTGGACAAGTATGTCAAGAGTGGTTCATTGTCATATGTGGTGAAATGGAACAATAACATTTGTTTCATTACAAATTACTGCAGCAGCACAAGTCTGTAAATAAATGGAAGAAGGGTCTCGACCCGAAGCGTCACCCATTCCTTCTCTCCAGAGATGCTGCCTGTCCCGCTGAGTTACTCCAGCTTCTTGTGTCTATAAATGGACGCAAAATGCTGGAGTAATTCAACAGGTCGGGCAGCATCTCTGGAGAACATGGTTCGGCAATGTTTTGGGTCGGGTCATGTTCTCTAGACATGCTGCCTGACCTGCTGAGTTACTCTAGCACTTTGTGTCCTTTTGCCTATTAACCAGCATCTGCAGTTCCTTGTTTCTACATTCTAGCTTTGTAAATAACATGTTCTCTGCATGACAACACATGACACTACAGTAGCACTGTGCACAAAATGCCCAGTTTGAATTTTAAAGTAAAAATTGTTTAAAATATTTTATTTTTATAGTATACTGTATATTTACAAATATAGTACTGGCTATGCAAAAATTGATTCCAATGTTGGGAATTATTATAGAACTTGTGGCGATTGTTCTTTGTCACAAGTTCTATAACGATTCCCAACTCGATTGCGAATCAATTTTTGCATTGCTAGTATTATATATAAATATATGCTATAAAAATACTATATAGTTATTATGTCCTCTGGCATAATTTTGATCATGTAAATGCTTTTCCATAAAGGGAAGCATTTCTATTTACGTAGTGTGATTCATGAACTCTGGATATCCTAAAGCACTTTCCAGGCTGTGAAGCTGGTTGGAGGCACTGGTTTTGTTTTTTAAAATCAATTATTTAATCAATTATTTACAATAATATTTACAGTATAAAATTGAATAAAACAAAACCCACCAGCATAATACAAGACAAACAAATAAACTAAATAAACTGTTATACAACCATGTTACAATCCTTATTGAGGATGACTTCCATCCCACGTGGATCCCAACAGTCCCAGAAAGGCCCCAGACGGCCTGTTGGCAGCGTGTAGTCCCTCTCTAGTACCATCCGGGCATGGATGTAACCCCGGAAAAGGGGCAATTGGAGGCACTGTTAAGGGCCTGTCCCATGATGCGAGTTCACCCAGGAGCTCGTGGTATTCTATGAACTCCTACGACCTTCCACGTGTATGTTCACGAGCTCCTACAAGTAAAAAGTAACCATTTTTTGTCATCACGAGTATTTTTTTACTCGTGGACATTTTTCACAGTGTTGAAAAAACTTCACGAGTAAAAAAATACTCGTGATGAAAAAAAACATTACTTTTTACTTGTAGCAGCTCGTAGGAGCTCGTGAACATACACGTGGAAGGTCGTATGAGTTCAAAGAATACCGCGAGTTTGAATTTTTTTTAAACTCGGGAGAGCTCTTGGGTGAACTCGCATCGTGGGACAGGCCCTTTAGCGTGTGTGACTCTCCAGGAAACCAGTGGATGTCAAGGTACAATGCATGTCAGGAATGAAGGTGGGGTCCAGGAGGGGGGGGGGGGGCACTGAGAGTGCAGGAAGACCAAGCGGGGGGGGGGGGGGGGCACCGGAAATGGAGAGACCGGGCAGGGGGATGGCAAGAAGGAAGGGGGGACCTGGCGGGTGTGGTATTATGGAATAATAGAGTAAGGAATGCCTTTATTCTGCTGCCAGTGGTCAGGCTGCAGTGACAGCATCTGGCCTGAAGGTGGGGCTGTGGGCGTAACCGGAGAGAGGCCTAGCAGCAGGGCCCGGGGATGCAGCACGAGGCAGCTGCTGTAGTGAGTTGCTAAATAAAGACAGACTCCGATTACGTCGTTGTACGAGCCTCATTATAAGAATAATTCGATATGGTGTCAGAAACGGGATACTTGTAAGCTAAAAAAAAAAAAGAAGAAGAGGAAAGTGTATCGTTTTGGCGGAGAAAGGTGAGATGAGCTGGCAGATATGGCGCAACCTACACCAACTGCTACGTTCACAATACAACCTCCAGAGCCATTCGATTTTACCAAGCCTCAAGAATGGGAGCGTTGGATCAGGAGATTCGACCGCTTTCGGCTTGCAAGCAACTTAAACGCAACGTCGGAAGTAAACCAGGTGAACACGTTAGTGTACTGCATGGGTGATGAAGCCGAAGATGTGCTAAAGGGGCTAACGCTAACTGCAGATGAGAGGAAGGTGTACACGGATGTTAAGGCTGGCTTTGATGCATTTTTTGTGCCTAAAAAGAATGTAATCTACGAAAGAGCCAAGTTCAATCAGCGTGTGCAACTGCCAGAAGAAACGGTGGATTCCTTCATCACTGCTCTATACGGATTAGCTGAACACTGCAACTATGGACAGTTACAGAACGAGCTGATCCGCGACAGGTTAGTGGTCGGGCTGAGAAACGTCTCATTGTCAGAAAAGCTACAGCTAGACAGAGACCTAACCCTTGGAACTGCGATAACAAAGACAAGGCAGTCTGAAGAAGTTAGACGACAGCGGTCTGACTTAAGAGGAGAAAATGGCGGTGCTAGCAAGTGCTCAAATGTTGATGCTGTGCATGCTAAAAGCTACAGAAAACCCAAATTTCCCTCAAAGCCTCAGCCACAAGCACAAACACCAGGCAAAAATAAACTTAATATACGGCCACAGCCAGGTTCAAAGGCCTGTTATAGATGTGGAAAAATGCCCTCGCATGGAAAATGGGAATGCCCTGCTAAAGATGCTGTGTGTCACAACTGTGGCAAAAAGGGACATTATGGCAAAGTGTGCAGAAACAGTGCAAAATCTCTGAATGCTGTCACTACAGAGGAAGAAGAGAGCTTTTTCCTGGGAGCCGTGGATGCTGGAAAAGACCCGTGGACGGTGCAGCTACAAGTGAGACAAAAAAAAGTGTGCTTTAAAATAGACACTGGTGCTGATGTCACCGCCATGCCAGCCGAGGTGTACCATGACATTACAGGGGGGCATGATGTGAAGCGCCTGGCAGTGCCGACACGCCCGTTGTTTGGGCCAGGGGGCAATGCACTCTCTGTCCTAGGTGTAGCCAGAGAAACACTGCGCAGAGGCAAAAAGACAGCCATAGAGAACATTTATGTAGTAAAAGACCTGCACACTGCACTGTTGGGAAGGCCTGCCATAGAACAGCTTCAGCTTGTGTGCAGGGTTGACAGCATCACCATGGAATCAATGAAACAACAATATCCGAAGCTGTGTAGCGGCTTGGGTCTTGTTCTGAGGCCATACTCAATTAAATTAAAGCCAGAGGCTGTGCCCTTCTCTCTCCACACACCACGCAGAGTCCCTCTGCCGCTTATGGGAAAAGTGAAGGAGGAGATAGACCGTATGGAGAAGATGGGCGTAATCACCAAGATTGAGGAGCCGACTGATTGGTGTGCCGGGATGGTGGTGGTGCCGAAAAAAGCAGGTGATGTTCGCATTTGTGTGGATTTCACAATGATGAATGAATCAGTATGCAGAGAAAAGTTTATCCTGCCTTCTGTCGAGCACACTCTGGGCATGCTAGCTGGCGCAACAGTCTTCAGCAAATTAGATGCCAACATGGGCTTTTGGCAAGTACCATTGACAAAAGAGTCTGCCAAATACACCACCTTCATCACGCCTTATGGGCGCTACTATTTTAACCGTCTACCCTTTGGCATAGCATCAGCCCCCGAGCACTTTCAAAGGATGATGGTGACAGAAGTGACCGGTGGCCTGGAGGGGGTACTGTGTCACATGGACGACATCCTGGTCTGGGGACAGACGCAGGAGGAGCATGATGTGCGGCTACATGCGGTGCTAAAGAAGGCACAAAAGGCCGGCATTACGCTCAACATGGACAAATGTGAGCTCACACGCCACACAGTCAGATTCCTGGGTCATGTGATTTCAGCAGATGGAGTGAAGCCAGATCCAGAGAAGACGAGAGCAGTACAAGAGATGGATGCACCCAAAAATGTCAGCGAACTCAGGAGTTTTCTGGGCATGGTCAATCAGCTGGGCCGCTTCTTGCCTAACCTGGCTGAAAAAGACAAAGTGCTACGAGACCTGCTGTCCAAGAGAGAAGGAACGTCAAAGAGCCGCTGATGCCAACGGAGATGCCAGACAGGCCTTGGCAAACCTTGGGAGCTGACCTGTTCACGCTGAAAAACAAGACTTATCTACTAGTAGTAGATTATTTCTCAAGGTATGTGGAAGTTGCGCTGCTGACACACACAAGGTCCACAGATGTGGTGGTGCACCTGAAATCCATGTTTTGTCGTCATGGAATTGGGGAATTTCTTAAAAGTGACAATGGGCCCCAGTTCTCAGGTAGCCACTTTAAAGCCTTTGCAGCAGAGTATGGCTTTGTGCACATCACGAGCAGCCCCAAGTTTCCTCAGAGCAATGGGGAGGCGGAACGCGCTGTACAAACCGTGAAAAACCTGCTAACAAAGGCATCAGACCCATATCTTGCATTGCTGGCCTACAGAGCAACCCCTCTACAGAACGGCTATAGCCCGGCCGAGCTGTTGATGGGGCGCCGCCTCCGCACTACAGTTCCTGCCCTTCCAACCCTGCTGAATCCAGTTTTGCCTGACTACAACGCGCTGGGGGCCAAAGAAAGGGAGAAGAGGAGGAACGACGCAAGATCCTTCGACAAGAGGCACGGAGCGAGAAACCTGGAGCCACTCGTACCTGGGGAGGATGTGTGGATCACCGATGCACGAGTCCAGGGCACAGTGCTATCTACACACAACACCCCTCGCTCTTATATCGTCCAGGTGCCTCAGGGCACACTGAGGAGGAACCGGCATCACTTGGTGCCGCTGCAGACCAACAGTGGGGTAGTCGATGCTGATGAGCCACCGGTGGGAGAAGATTCACCTACACCAGAGCCAGCTCCACCAGTGACAACATCACCCGGCAGAGAGGGCCCCACCACAGAGACTGTGCGGACCAGGTGTGGGAGAGAGGTTAGAAAGCCGCAGAGACTTGATTGGTGATTTATTGATTTGTTTGATCAGGGACAGGTCTTTCAGCAAAAGGGCAGAATAAACCCCTTAAGACCTGCAGAGACAAAGGTAGTCCACCCTTTGTTCTCAAAGAAAGGGAGATGTGGTATTATGGAATAATAGAGTAAGGAATGCCTTTATTCTGCTGCCAGTGGTCAGGCTGCAGTGACAGCATCCGGCCTGAAGGTGGGGCTGTGGGCGTAACCGGAGAGAGGCCTAGCAGCAGGGCCCGGGGATGCAGCACGAGGCAGCTGCTGTAGTGAGTTGCTAAATAAAGACAGACTCCGATTACGTCGTTGTACGAGCCTCATTATAAGAATAATTCGATAGCGGGGACCGCTTGCAGCCACGTGCCACTGCAGGCCTGGTTCACCACCTCGAGCAGAAGATCAAACTCTTCAATTAACTTTTTGTAACTGTGTCGATGCCAGAAACGAGGCGACTCTTGTGTGTTGTCATTAGGTGAGGTCTGCTGTATGATGTCACCGCGCTGTACGCAAAGCAAAGCTTTTCACTGTACCTGGGTACATGTGAGATTCAGGTATTATTGAATCATTGAATCTTTGAAGAGGTTTGTTGGAGCAGTCTCTGGTGGGTTCCAGTGTTGATCTGTTCATGACCAGAGAGATGTTACACTAATAGTGACATTAACGGGGAGATGTAACGGCCTTCCTCTTCTTCACTTTGTGTTGCAGCTGGAGAACCAGAATGAGCTGCAGCCGTACGACGCTAAGCTGCTGCTTGCAGCCCCACAGCTGCCGTGCGGGACGGTGCTAGACGGGGTGAATGTGCAGCGGGGCTACGGGCTGCTGCCCATGGGCGATGGCAGGGTGTCCGAGCTGAAGACCGTGGACGTGGCAGTCTGGCACGTTCAGGAGTTTGAGCACAACGAGTTGCCCAGGGAGAGTTACGGCCAGTTCCATGAGGGGGACACCTACGTCATCCAGTGGAAGTATACAGTCAGCAGTCTGGGTAAAGCAACCTCTCTCCCCTTCTTTCCCTCATTTGTTATCTGCTGTGCAACAATGTGGCACCAGGCAGGGTGGGTGGGGGCTTGGCTTGGGGGGGCAGCGGCTGCTGAGAATTAAGGGGTCCCAGCAGGGGGAAACTGCTGCCCTGTGCGGCGGCAGGCAGTAGAGAGGAATGTTGGGTACTTTGTAACTTTGTTAGCTCCAGACATGTGGCGACACTTGTGTACTACCCAAGCTGTATGTAAAACAAAGCTCTTCACTGTACCTAGGTACCCTCAGTACAAGTGACTTTCATTCATTCATTCACTCACTCTCTTCCCATTATCAGAGCCATACAGCACACAAACAGGCCCTTCAGACCAACTCGTCCATGCCAATCAAGATGCCCTAACAAAGCTAGTCACACCTCTTCACATTTGGACCATATCCCTCTCAACCTTTCCCATCCATGTACCTGGCCAAATGTGTTTGGAAGGTAGTTATTGTACTTGCCTCAACTCCCTCCTCTGGCCATTTCTTCCACACACCCATCACTGTCTAAGGTTTCTATTGAATCTTTCCCCTCTCACCTTCAATCTATGTCCTCTGGTTCATGATGCCCCGACTCTGGGTCAAAGATATTCCTATATTCCCCTCATCATTTTACGCACCTGTGTAAGATCAGCCCTCAGCCTACTGTGCCTAGTTATTTCCAACATTGGGTTTTATTTGATCTATGACTTTACGACGGGTGGTACACTGGTGCCTCACTGTGCCAGAGACTCAGGTTCCATCCTGGCTACGGGTGCTGTCTGTATGGAGTTTGCGTGTTCTCCTTGTAACCGCATGGGCTTCCTCCGGGTGCTACAGTTTCTTCCCATACCCCAAAGACCCATTCCCATTAATTGGCCTCTGTAAATTGCCCCCAGTGTGCAGGGAGTGGATGAGGGAAGTGGGATAACATAGAACTAGATGGTTGGGGTGGGCTCAGTGGGCCGAATGGCCTGTTTCCATGCTGGATCTTTCAATTTACCAATATTTCATTCAATCTAACAAAGGACAGGGACACATTTGGAGGCAGTCAATGGTCTTCCTGATTAGTTCAATGGGAAGGACTAAAAAATAAACAAGCTATTTAAAATGGAGGGAAAACTGTCCATGCACCAGTGAACATCCACCTGGAGATGACAGCCTTTGGACGAGAGGTTAGCTTCAGCCTGGGGAAACCAGCAGTTTGTTTTTGATTTACTCCATCCTTGCCAATAGGAGATTAACGAGCTTTGATAATGGCTGTTGGTATATTGTTCAAATCATACCAGGCATGAATACAATCAAACCCTACACAAGTACAGCAGGTAGTGCAAAGAGAAAATTATATAGAGGTCGATAATAATATAGTTCAGGATATAGAGTTACAGTGACAGGAAATTGCAGATAGAAAACAAGCAAGGTGCTGCCATCAGGTAGATTGGGAGATCAGGGCTACACCTTGAGCTAATGAGGTCGGTTCAGTGGTCTAATAACAGTGGGAAGCAACAGCTCTGGGAGGGCGGAGGCTTCAGAAGGTCAGTGGGCTATAGGGCTGGGTGGGTGCAGGCAGTGGGCAGTGGGTCTGGGTGGGTGCAGTGGGTCTGGGTGGGTGCAGTGGGCAGTGGGTCTGGGTGCGGGCAGTGGGAAGTGGGTGCGGGCAGTGGGTCTGGGTGGGTGGGTGCAGTGGGTCTGGGTGGGTGCAGTGGGTCTGGGTGGGTGCAGTGGGCAGTGGGTCTGGGTGGGTGCAGTGGGTCTGGGTAGGTGCAGTGGGTCTGGGTGCGGGCAGTAGGAAGTGGGTGCGGGCAGTGGGTCTGGGTGGGTGCAGTGGGTCTAGGTGGGTGCAGTGGGTCTGGGTGGGTGCAGTGGGCTACAGGGCTTTTTCACAGGTAAAGGTCCTGTCCCACTTTCCCGAGTTACTCACAAACTCTCCCGAATTTCACCCTTGATTTGAACTCTGGGAATGTCGGTAGCGAGCTCGTAGGAGGCCGTGGGAGACTGTAGATGTTTCGTAGCAGCTCGTAATGCAAGCCGGAGGAACTCGGGGCATCAGGTAAGTCGGGACATTTTTTCAACATGTTGAAAAATGTCCACGAGTTAAAAAAATAGCCCCGAGTACCTACGAATGGCTATTACCATAATTCTCCGAGTTCGAATCAAGGGGAAAACTCGAGAGAGTTCGTGAGTAACTCGGGAAAGTGGGACAGGGCCTTAACTTTTTCACAGAAAGGGTGATGGGTATATGCAATTAACTGCCAGGGAGGTAGTTACTGCCAGAGGAGGCAGGTACTATATTAGCATTTGAAAGGCATTTGGACAAGTACATGGACAGGAAAGGTTTAGTGGGCTGTGGACCAAATGCTGGCAAATAGAAGTAGGTAGCTTAAATGGGACATCTAGGCTGGCTTGGGTGAGGAGGGCTCGTTTCCATGCCCCGTCACTCTATGTATACTGTTTACTCTATAGACTTCATGTGACACGGAATGTCATTACACAGGTCTATATGACAACAAGCTAACCTGAATCTGATTTATTGATGATTGAGTGGCAGAAGGGTTTGTTCGGGAGGTTTGTGAGAATTGCAATAATTTTTAGCGTTGTGTTTGCAGAAATCATTTGACTGACACTGCATGCAAATTTTAGCCTAAACATGTTGCTGCCAGATTATAAGCGGTATGGTAGAAAATAGCAACAAAACACCCAGTAGGTCCAGCAGCATCTGTGGAAGAGGAACAGGGACAACATTTCTGGCCAATGACAACTGGAACAATGTGAAAGCAAGTTTGTTGTTGAAAGTGGAAGGAATAGAGGGAATGCTTGTAATAGACTCAAGTCCTCAAGAACCAGTAACTGGAGACTTCAGGGAAAAGGAAGGAACAAATTGAAACTGGAAGACATAGCACATGTGGAAAAAAGATCTAATCCTGAAACTGTTACATTCAATATTGAGTCTCAAGGGTCGCAACATGTTGAGAGAGGAAGTGTTAAAGTTTTTTTTATCTCTCTTCATTGATGCTGCCTGTTCTTGCTGTGTTTATTAGAGCCAATGCACTAGTATCTTTAGGGACTAAAGATAGATCCAAAAAGCTGGTAGACAAAAATGCTGGAAAAACTCAGCAGGTTAGGCAGCATCTATGGAGTGAAGGAATAGGTGACGTTTCGGGTCGAGACCCTTCTTCATACTGAGAGTCAGGGGAAAGGTAAACAAGCGATATAGACGGTGATACAGAGAGATATAGAACAAATGAATGAAAGATATGCAAAAAAGTAACGATGATCAAGGAAAGGAGGGACTAGTCCTCTCTCTCTGGTCCCTCAGGGAGGATCATTGTTCAAGGGAGCGCCCTCTCTCAAAGCTGGTGTTGCCAGAGAGATTATGCACTGGTGTAGAACAGGGCCAGAATACATCAGCCAATACAGTGAGGGTGGCTATGACTCCCGTTCTCTGTGCCTGTGTAGTGTAAGGGTTATCATCAACACATCACAGTTTACAGCACACAACGCAGTAGAGATGCAGTAAAGATTCTGAAGGTAGGGTTGTCCAAATTTTACTTCGGAGTCACGTGAGTGACTACGTGAAGAACCCCGCCAGTGCGCCTGCGCGTCATTACGTCAGACGCCTGGACGCAAACGGACGTGAGGAGCAGAGCTCTTACAGTGGTTTGTAGTTTTTCAACTACAAGGTAAGTAGAAACTTTTTTCATGTTTTCCAGGTCCGTTTACTGTGGGTCTATGGGGATTTTTTCCACAGACGCCATGGAAAAAACGGACAGGGGGAAGAGGCGAGCGACACAGCCGACAGAAGTCGGGAAAGTCGGGAGTCTGGGGTTAGAGACCAACCGCCTCTAAACCCCGGTACAGTCGCCAGCGGTGAGCATAGCGACTGTGGACCTGGGGCTGGTGAAAACACAGTCAGCGCCTGTCGGGCAAAAGACAAAGTTTAATCCCAACGGCCCACGAAAGCCTTTTACATAGGCTGTTGGAGCAAAGTTCACTCAGGGAGGAGTGTACTGAAAGCCAAGCTACTGGAAGCAGCTCAAACAGCTCCTGGTACAGGGCTAGATACTGCTTTCGAGCGTATTGCCCAAATAGAAAGCCTTTTCCATAGGCTGTTGGAGCAAAGTTCACTCAGGAAGGAGTGTACTGTAATCCAAGCTGCAGGAAGCAGCTTAACAGCACCTGGCTCAGGGCTGATGGAATGCACCCTCAGGAATGAGGAGCGTGCTACGGGTCATGAGATTTCAGACCCGACTCTGACGGTGAGGCTGTACAAGGCGATGAACGGCAGCTGCCAGATGTTCCACCCCTGGCAGTAGGATTCGCTGCCCCGTCAGGGTCAGGAGAGCCATTAGGAGAAGAACTGGCCTCCTTAATAAATTACTTGGTTTACCATCAGCTGGAACAGCAGGAGATGGATGAGACTGCAAGAAAGCAGGAGACCCCAAGTAACTGTGGGTTGCTGAAAGCAGCAGCAGTGAACCAAATTATCTGGAATCAGTTGCAGAGAATATTAAAGCTGCTGGGTTCTGGAATAACTGCTTTTACCACAATAGCAGGTAACAGCCAAGAGATGATGAAGTTGCAACAGGAAGCACTGGGGTTGCTATGCAGCACCCACTTCGAGATCAATTATCTGAGGAAAGTGCTATACGGCCTACTATGAATCCGAAATTCGCAGCACTCTGCAAACCAAGTAATATGCAATTACCCAACTTACTCTTTGGAGAGGATCTCGGGAGACGTATTAAAGAGTTGGAAGATGAAGCGAAAACAGGATTGATAAAAACATCAATGGTTGCAAAGTCTGTAAAGAGGAAGTATCCTTTCAGACGTCATACGGATCCTAGACCAGGACCAAGTCGCTCATCAACGCAGGGACGTAGCTGGCGGCCTGCAGCGGGAGTAAGGACCAGTGGTGGTGCTTCCGGGACAATCCAGGGATCTCAGAATACTCAAATGACTCAAGAGGTAGGTGGACCTGGCTCTCAGGGGAACATACTAACTGGATTAAGTCCAAAAGTTGGAGGCAGATTACGTCTCTTCTATAAACATTGGAAGAAGATTACTTCAGATGTGGTAATTCTGAATAATATACAAGGATTTCGAATTGTATTCAATCCAAATTATGATTTGCCTGTCCAGCATGTTCCTAGTAGAACTCTCCACTTTGCGATAATGGAGGTTCAAGTTGCGCTTCAAAACCCTTATATATAAAAGGTGTTATTGAAGAATCAGTCTACCAAATTCACCAATTTGGGTCAAATATATTCCTTCGATCAAAAAAGGATGTAGGATGTAGGATTATTATAGACTTGACAAGTCTGAATCCTTTTGTTCAGTGTCTGTTCACTTGCAAGATATGAAGCTCTGCCTAATGGGTTAACGTTCGCTCCCAGAATATTCATAAAATTGTTAAAATCAATTCTGGGGTTGCTGAGAGCCAGGGGCATGTACTAATGGCATACCTGGATGATGTCCTGATTATAGGAAGGACAAAACAGTCAACAGAAGCATCGGTTGCAGTAATAAAATCAAACTTTTGAAAGTTTGGGGGTTTCTAAATTCATCCAAAGAAATCAAGGTTAAAAACATGTACCTTGATTGATTATTTGGGGTTCACAATTGATTCAGCCCAAATGCAAATTACTTTGCCCAGTGAAAAAAGGGTGGAGTTGATTAAAGATTGCAGTAATCTGTTAAACGAGCAAAAACCTCTAATCAGACAGGTGGCTCGAGTACTGGGAAAATTAGTAGATTCCCAGCAGTCCAGTATGGACCATTACATTATCAACAGCTGCAGAGAATCAAAGAACAGGCACTGAGAGTAAATGCTGGTCATTTTGATAGAACCATGCAAGTAACAACAAATGCTGTTTCTAAGCTGCAGTGGTGGATTCTACATGTCTCAAGCAGTTCAGGCAAAGTGCTGATTGAACAACATTCCATGATATTACAAACTGATGCCAGTGTACTAGGATGGGGTGCAACTGACTTAACATGGAGCTGCGGAGGCAGATGGAATCAGGAAAAGTTAGAACTAGGGGACATAGTTGTAGAATAAGAGGGGGCTCTTTTAAAACTGAGATGAGGAAGAACTTCTTCACCCAGAGGGTGGTTAATTTATGGAATTCACTGCCCCAGGGAGCAGTGGAAGCAGAAACATTAAATATATTTAAGTCTAAAATAGATGGTTTTTTAGCTGCCAAGGGGATAAGGGGCTACGGGGAGAGGGCAGGGATATGGACCTAGGTATGGTTAGTATAGTAAGACCTGAGTGATCTCCTGGACAAGTGTCGATCGCCTGGATTGGGGTCGGGGAGGAATTTCCCGGATTTTTTTCCCGAATTGGACCTGGGTTTTTATCCGTTTTTTTGCCTCCCCCAGGAGATCACGCGGTTCTTGGGGTGGAGAGGGGTGATAGCGATATAAAGGGGAGGGTAGTGTCTTGTGTTCTGTGTCTTGTGTCTACTGTTTGTGGGTAAGGGTGTCTGTTTAGTGTTCAGCCATGAGCGAATGGCGGTGCGGGCTCGATGGGCCTGGTGGTCTACTCTCGCACCTACTTTCTATGTTTCTATGTTTCTATGTTACTGCAGACATGGGGAATTACCTATTTGGAGCTTTTAGGAGGTTTCTATGGACTCCAAGCTTATGGTTCCAACATAACTAAAAGGAAGGTTCAAGTTCAAATTAATAAACACAACAGTAGTTGCCTATATTAATGATATGGGTGGAATTAAGTCGGTGTCATATGACAAAATGGTTAAATCAACTTTGGTCTTGGTGTATTGAAAAGAACATTTGGATTTCAGCTATCTATCTACCAGGTAGAATGAACACGATAGCAGACACCAGGTCACGAAAAGTTCCATGATAATAAAGAATGGATGTTGAATCAAGAGGTATTCAATGATATAGTAATCAGATTTGGAATGACCGACATCGACTTGAATCATCAGCTATCGAGATATGTCTCATGGAAACCAGATCCAGGAGCAGTGGCGATTGATGCTTTCTCGCTACATTGGGGTGGTATGTTTTCATATATATTTCCACCTTTCTGCCTCATAAGCCAATGTTTGCTTAAAATCAGGCAAGATGCTGCTTCAGGGGTATTGGTAGTACCAGATTGGCCTACACAGCCATGGTATCTGTTGATATTAGAATTAACAACACAACTGTTGATGAAAGTCCCAAAAAAGAGTAATTTATTGCTGCACCCTGTACAGGGGAACAACATCCATTATATGATCGTTTGGATTTGTTGATTTGCAGGTTTTAAGAATGCCTTTTCTGGGACGAGGACTGTCTGAGCATACTGTGGACATGCTTACGGCAGCCTGGAGGAAGAGCACTCAAAAACAGTACCTTTCTTATATTAAGAAATGGGAAGATTTCTGTGCACAAAAGAATGTGCAATAAAGTACTACAGATATTTCAAATGTTTAGAATTTCTGTCAAAACTTTATTATGATGAAGATCTGAGTTGTAGTGCAATTAATTCAGCCAGAAGTGCATTGTCCTCATATTTGGTTCTGGATTCAGAAAGAAACTCAATTGGGTCACACCCAATTGTTTCCAGACTAATGAAAGGAATCTTTAATTCCAAACCACCGAAACCTCGGTACGTGACAATCTGGGATGTAAGTGTGGTACTGAAACTACTTCGTGAATGGTCATCAAGTGTGTCTTTACCTTTGGTCAAGCTCAGTATGAAAGTATTCATGCTTATGGCATGAGTGACAGCACAACGAGTGCAAACACTTGGAAAATTACAAATAGACAGTATGGAAGTAACTGAAGACAAGGTTACATTCTATATCTATGACCTACTAAAGTAAATTAGGCCAGGTGTGACAGGATTTAAAATTATGCTAGCAGCATATCCAAATGATCCATGTCTCTGTATTAAGACATATTTATTACAATACATTGAGGTCACAAAGAATTTGAGAATACGGAAACTGGGTTGTTGATCACACACAAGAAACCACACAAGAGAGTTTCAATACAGACTATTTCCAGATGGATAAAAGAAGTCTTTTTTTTTTATTTTTTATTTTTTAGAAGTACGGTAGATTACAGTAATGTACAACACGTATATATTAATACATTTTTTGTACCGCTTCACTTTTTTAAACTTTAAGAAAGAAAAAGAAAGAAGTAAGAAAAGTGAAGAAAGTGCACAAAGGTTGTGAAGTGCAAAAGAGTGTTGGGAAAAGAAAGCCCCTTAGAAAAGAGGTTAGAGAAGGAAGTAAAGTTAGAAAATAGACCCTAGAAAAAAAAGAGAAAGAAAGAAGGAACAATCGCTCTATTATGACTCTTATACCATACTTCATAGAGAAGGAACTACCAACCAAGTCTATTTTTATTTTACCTCCCATTACCAGGTCCAGATACCTTTTATTTATTTATTTGTTTTTCTAAATTACTATTGCACCTCATGCTTGTAATAGGTCCAAAAACGTAGACCACGTCTTTTGAAATTGATCAGCTTTGCCTACTAGGAGGAATCTCATCTCTTCCAGATGTAATGTTTCCAACATATTTGATGTCCACATTTTTATTGTTGGTGTGGGCGCATTTTTCCAGAATTTAAGTATAAGCTTTTTTCCCATTATTAGCCCATAATTGAGTAAATTCTTCTGATACACGTTTAATTCAGGAATACCTTCCGATATTCCAAAAATAATCCATTCTGGTTTTGGTACCAGTTTTATTTTGATTAATTTTGAAAAAATATCAAATATTTCAAACCAGAATTTTTGGATTTTTGTACAAAAAACAAAAGAATGTGCTATGGTAGCTTCTTGACATATACATTTATCACAGATTGGTGAGACGTTAGGAAAGATTTTATTTAGTTTGGTTTTTGAATAATATAATCTATGTAATGTTTTAAATTGGATAAGCGTATGTCGTACGTTGATCGAGCATTTATGCACCTGTAATAAATGATTATCCCAACTCTCTTTTGAAATTTTTATACCTAGATCTTGTTCCCAATCTCTTCTAATTCCATCTGTTGTGGGTATTTCTATATTTAAGATGATATTATATAAGTATGATATTAAATTAGCTGATTCCGCCTTTGTCTTCATTGCTTCATCTAGTAAGTCGGAAGGCATATTATAATAATCTTTTGTGTGTGTTTTCAAATAGTCACAGATTTGTATATATTTAAAATATTGATTATTTTTCAAATTATATTTCAGTTGTAGTTGTTGGAATGATAGTAATTTTTCTAATTCATACAGATCTTCGAGCGTTTTAATTCCCATTCTTTCCCATTGTATAAATGCTTTATCTATGATTGAAGGTTTAAACGATGGGTTATTGACTATTGGTATTAAGAGAGATAGGTTTCTTAATTTTAGATTCTGTTTTATTTGCTTCCATGTTCTAATAGTGCTATATATAATTGGATTTTTATTATAATTTTTATTATTCAAGTTTATTGGAGAGAGAATAATCGCTCCTATATTATTCGGGGAGCAATCCCCTTTTTCCATTATAATCCAGTCCACCTGCTGGGCGGAATTGTCCAGCAGGTGAATCATATTTTTAATATTTACTGCCCAGTTATAATACATAAAGTTAGGGAGCGCTAGACCCCCCAACTCTTTTCGTTTGTTAAGGTGTGTTCTTTGTATTCTGTGGGATTTGTAATCCCATATAAAATTTGTAATGTCTGAGTCCAGTTTTTTGAAAAACTTTTTTGGGAGATATATAGGTATTGATTGAAATAGGTAAAGGATTTGTGGTAAGAAAATCATTTTTATAGCATTTATCCTGCCTATTAAGGACATCGGAAGTGTTTTCCAAAATTTAATCAGATTATTTAATTTCTTAAGTAGGGGATTATAATTAGCTTTAAACATATCATGGTAATTTCTAGTAATCTCAATTCCTAAATATTTGAATTTTTCCATAGCTATTTTAAAAGGGAATTTCCTGAGATGTGTTGAATCTTTTGGTTTAATCGACATAATTTCACTTTTGTTCCAATTTATTCTATATCCTGAAAAGGATCCAAAGTCCTCAATTAAGTTTAATATATTTGGTATACTAATTTGTGGTTTTGTGATGTACAGTAGTACATCATCAGCATATAGGGATAGTTTGTTGTTTGAATATTTTGTGTTATAACCGTGAATATTCGAGTGTGTTCTTATTTTTTCAGCAAGGGGTTCAATTACCAAAGCAAATAACAGCGGTGATAGTGAACATCCTTGTCTGTTGCCCCTAGATAATTCGAATTTTGAAGATAATATATTATTAGTTAGTATTCTAGCCGTAGGTTTGTTATATAGTAGTTTTATCCATGCAATAAAGTTTTCTCCCAATTGGAATTTTTGCAATACTTTGATCATATAGTCCCATTCTACTTGATCAAACGCTTTTTCTGCGTCCAGTGAGATGATAGCTAACTCTTGGTCATAAGATTTATGTGAATGCATTATGTTAAGCAAACGTCTCAAATTATTAAATGAGTGTCTCTTAGGTATAAATCCTGTTTGATCCTCATGTATTAGTCTACTAACATACTTGCTTAATCTATTGGCTAATGTTTTTGCTATTATTTTCTGATCCGTATTTAACAAAGCAATAGCTCTATATGATCCTGGTTCTTCTATATTTTTATCTTTTTTAAGTATTAATATGATCGTTGATTCCGCTAGTGTTTCAGGTAGGTTTTGCTCTTTATAAGCATATGTATACATTTTTTGTAATCGTGGAGTAACTATATCATAAAAAGATTTATAAAATTCATTACTGAATCCGTCTGGTCCTGGTGTTTTTCCATTTTTTAGTGTTTTTATTGTGTCTTCTATCTCCTTAGAAGTAATTTGTGCTCCCAGTTCCTCTTGTTCCCTGCGTTCTAATTGTGGTAGATTACAATTATCTAAAAATTCTGAGATTTTATTATTGTCTATTGACGTTTTAGATGTGTATAGATTCTGGTAAAATTGAGCAAATCTTTTATTAATATCCTTGGGTAGTGTTAATACTTCCCCTCTATCTGATTTAATCTTTAATATTGCATTCTCTTTTTCCCGTTTTTTAAGTTGTCGTGCTAGAAGTTTGTGGGGTTTGTCCCCGAATTCGAAGTGTTCTTGTTTTGTGATTTGAAATAATGTTATAACTTTCTCTGACAGTAATTTATTTAACTGAAATTTCAGTAGTAGTATTTTATTATGTTTATCCATAGTTGGGTCTTTAGCATTATCTATATCTAACTGTTTTATTTGATCTTCTAAGTGTCTTTGTTCATTCTTATTCTTTTTATTTTGATAAGCTTGAAATGAAATAATGACTCCTCTTATAAATGCTTTGAAGGATTCCCATAATAACGTGGGGGATATCTCTGGTGTATCATTTAACTCAAAAAATAGATCCATCTGTTTTTTTAGATAGATACTCCCTTGAGGGTCTTTTAAAATTTGTGAGTTAAACCTCCAGAACGGTTTATTCATAGACATTCCTTCTAGTTTTAGAACAAAAGTTAACGGAGAATGATCTGAGATCGCATTAATATGATATTTAGGATTCAAAGATTGCGAGATTAATTTTGTATCCACTAGAAAATAGTCTATCCGTGAATATGTTTTATGCACCATTGAATAAAACGAGTAATCCCTTCCCGTCGGGTTTGCAATCCTCCATACATCTGTTATATTTGTGTTTTCCATATATGTGTGTAAGAGTTCACTGGTTTTAGATTTCGTCTGACCTTTTTGTTTTTGCATCGATTTATCTAAATAAGGATCTAAAACACAATTAAAATCTCCTCCGATTATAACATTTTGATAATTAGATTCTGCAATTATATTCAGAATTTTATTAAAAAATTGAGGGTTATCAAAGTTGGGCGCATATATGTTTACCAGCGTGATTGGCATATTATTGATCTCCCCTGCTACTATAAGATATCTCCCTTCCTTATCTAAAATAGTGTTCTTTGATTTAAATGGAATTCCTTTACGAATAATAATTGCAGTACCTCTAGATTTAGAGGTAAATGAAGAGTGAAATGTTTGGCCTATCCAGTTCGCCCTCAGTCTTGTCTGATCTTGCTGTTTAAGATGTGTTTCCTGTAGAAACGCTATGTCCGTGTTGTATGATTTCAACTGAGCTAGTATCTTGCCCCTTTTAATAGGTTCATTAATCCCCCTTATATTCCAACTACATAATGTGATTCCTCCTATTTTCTTTTGATTGTCGTCATGCATTTTTACCAATTTTAATGACCTTAATTATTGTGGTGCGTTCATACCTCCGGACTCTGGTTATTTTGGGAGTATTTCTATTATAGACTTCCTTGGTAGTTCTCCTGCGCGATTGTCCTTGAAGAAAAAACACACAGATGTGACATATTGTGATTAAAAAAAAATATATATATAAATCAAATAAATTTACGGTGTCTAAAATTTCAACACCGTAGTGAGTGGCCCACTCGTCTGTGGGGTACGACATCCATAACGCTTCCGGCGTAGTTGGTATAAAGTTAGCCCCGCTGTATTTCTTACCCAAAATCTATGGGGTCATTACCGTTTCCAATTCAGTTCTATTTCACCCAGTTACAATTTATATATATGTCAAATGTATTCGATTCCATATCCTACTCACTCTTTATCTCTTAACTATTTTAAAATGAATTTAGTATTGTTAAAGTGAGCGGTTTACTGAGTGGATTAACCGGAGTCAGGTTCCTGGAATTGTGCCAGGTGCCTGATCTCTTCTCCTCTCCACGAGCTGCGAACATAGGTGATAACTGCTGTCTGCGTTATGACGCAGGCACCACAATTTTATCAGTTTCAAATATTATTTCTATATTAGTATTGTTAATTATTAATTATGATTAATTCTCAGCATTTTGTAAAACTATATAAGCCGTATATATTTTTCATATCAACCTCGAGTGTATATTATCTCTTAACTATTTTAAATTGATTTTAATATTGTTAAAAATGAGCTGTTCGCTGGAAGGGTTAACGGGAGTCTGGCTCCTGGAGTTATGCCAGGTACCCGGTCTCCCCCTCCCTCCACTCTCGAGCTGCATAGCACTTGCTGTTATCTGCTAAACAGAGCAGACTGCACATTTTTTATCTATTTCAATTGCTATTTCTATATTAGTATTGTTAATTGTTAATTATTATTAGTTCTCAGTTTTTTCAGTTTTTTATAAACAATATAAGCCATGTGATGTTTTTCACTCTCAGCCCAGCAGTTCGTCCCGTTATCAGGTTTTCCTCGTTTGAGCACGTAGTGTCCTTGAATTACATAGCACAATGTTCCAGCGAAGATAATAATGTCTAGCCACGTCTCACTAAGAATCTGTTGCTTGAAGTCAAATAAAAAATAAAAAATCAGTGTTCAGTTAATTCACTTTCCTTGTAATATTCTTGTTGGAAGAATAAGCAAGTTCATTTGTTCATGTCGTCTTGGTTTTCAGTCTCCAGTTGATGCAGCCTTAGTCGCGATTTCTTGAGCATATTTGAGAGATTCATCCGAATTAGTGAATGTTTTTGACACTCCCTCAAAGGTGATACGCATTCTAGCCGGGTAAAACACTCCACACAAAACTCCCTTAACACCATAAAGAACTTCTCTGGTCTGTGAGAACTTTCTTCTCTTTTGCTCAATCTCATAAGGGTAGTCCCGTAGGAGTTTAATAGTATCACCTCTGTACATCATCTTCTCTCCGTGGTTGATTTTTTTCATCAGCGCTTCCATTGTTGAGATATCCCGAAGTTTAATTATGATCTGTCGTGGGTAGGCACGTTCTCCTTGAGATCTTGATTTAAATCTGGGGAGTCGATGTGCTACTTCAATTACAGGTACTTCTGGTAGCTTCAGTACGTGTTTAATTAGGTTGGCAGCGAACTCACAAACATTGTCCCCCTCAGCTCCCTCTTTTACACCACGTATTCTTATATTTTGACGTCTTGAGCGAGCTTCTAGGTCAACACATTTATTCGAAACCTTTGTGACTTGGTTCTTGAGACTATCTATTTCTGACTTCATAGTCTGCATCTCTCCAGCCATCACTTCCACAGCAGCTTCCAAATCTTTCACTGCAGATGCATTTGCAGCCACAGTTTCGTGCACAGCCTCAAACATCTTTGTGGTCTCTTCTACCACCTTTTCAATTTTTATCGATAGTCCTTTTTCCACACCTTCAATTCTTTTTTGGAGAGCCTCAATACCCTCAAGTATTTTATCATTACCGGCTATCAATTTACTGTTCCCAGCTTCCATATCCTTTTTGATATCTCTTACCGAGTTTCTTAAGTCCTCCATTTCGGTTTTCTCTTTTGCAGATCGAGTAGCCATTGCAGAGACCTCTCCAGAGGTCAGTTCTGAAGTTTCTTGCTGTTCCAGAGTCTTCAGCAGATGTTTTGAGATTTTCCTCTGTGGGCTCTGACCTGGAGATGTACTTTTCATTTAAAATGACTTTCCCTCCGTTAAAATCGCGGCGCTTACTGATGACGTCATCAGCACCGCGACATGAAGCTCCGGTAAGTTTTTAAAAACGGTCCCGACCTCCAGACCCGATTTTAACGCGAAAAATCGCGATTTTTTCAGCGGAGCTAAAAAGTTTGCGACTGCTAGCAGAGCATGTCGCAACCGGAAGTCGGATAATCAGACAGGTGGCTCGAGTACTGGGAAAATTAGTAGATTCCCAGCAGTCCAGTATGGACCATTACATTATCAACAGCTGCAGAGAATCAAAGAACAGGCACTGAGAGTAAATGCTGGTCATTTTGATAGAACCATGCAAGTAACAACAAATGCTGTTTCTAAGCTGCAGTGGTGGATTCTACATGTCTCAAGCAGTTCAGGCAAAGTGCTGATTGAACAACATTCCATGATATTACAAACTGATGCCAGTGTACTAGGATGGGGTGCAACTGACTTAACATGGAGCTGCGGAGGCAGATGGAATCAGGAAAAGTTAGAACTAGGGGACATAGTTGTAGAATAAGAGGGGGCTCTTTTAAAACTGAGATGAGGAAGAACTTCTTCACCCAGAGGGTGGTTAATTTATGGAATTCACTGCCCCAGGGAGCAGTGGAAGCAGAAACATTAAATATATTTAAGTCTAAAATAGATGGTTTTTTAGCTGCCAAGGGGATAAGGGGCTACGGGGAGAGGGCAGGGATATGGACCTAGGTATGGTTAGTATAGTAAGACCTGAGTGATCTCCTGGACAAGTGTCGATCGCCTGGATTGGGGTCGGGGAGGAATTTCCCGGATTTTTTTCCCGAATTGGACCTGGGTTTTTATCCGTTTTTTTGCCTCCCCCAGGAGATCACGCGGTTCTTGGGGTGGAGAGGGGTGATAGCGATATAAAGGGGAGGGTAGTGTCTTGTGTTCTGTGTCTTGTGTCTACTGTTTGTGGGTAAGGGTGTCTGTTTAGTGTTCAGCCATGAGCGAATGGCGGTGCGGGCTCGATGGGCCTGGTGGTCTACTCTCGCACCTACTTTCTATGTTTCTATGTTTCTATGTTACTGCAGACATGGGGAATTACCTATTTGGAGCTTTTAGGAGGTTTCTATGGACTCCAAGCTTATGGTTCCAACATAACTAAAAGGAAGGTTCAAGTTCAAATTAATAAACACAACAGTAGTTGCCTATATTAATGATATGGGTGGAATTAAGTCGGTGTCATATGACAAAATGGTTAAATCAACTTTGGTCTTGGTGTATTGAAAAGAACATTTGGATTTCAGCTATCTATCTACCAGGTAGAATGAACACGATAGCAGACACCAGGTCACGAAAAGTTCCATGATAATAAAGAATGGATGTTGAATCAAGAGGTATTCAATGATATAGTAATCAGATTTGGAATGACCGACATCGACTTGAATCATCAGCTATCGAGATATGTCTCATGGAAACCAGATCCAGGAGCAGTGGCGATTGATGCTTTCTCGCTACATTGGGGTGGTATGTTTTCATATATATTTCCACCTTTCTGCCTCATAAGCCAATGTTTGCTTAAAATCAGGCAAGATGCTGCTTCAGGGGTATTGGTAGTACCAGATTGGCCTACACAGCCATGGTATCTGTTGATATTAGAATTAACAACACAACTGTTGATGAAAGTCCCAAAAAAGAGTAATTTATTGCTGCACCCTGTACAGGGGAACAACATCCATTATATGATCGTTTGGATTTGTTGATTTGCAGGTTTTAAGAATGCCTTTTCTGGGACGAGGACTGTCTGAGCATACTGTGGACATGCTTACGGCAGCCTGGAGGAAGAGCACTCAAAAACAGTACCTTTCTTATATTAAGAAATGGGAAGATTTCTGTGCACAAAAGAATGTGCAATAAAGTACTACAGATATTTCAAATGTTTAGAATTTCTGTCAAAACTTTATTATGATGAAGATCTGAGTTGTAGTGCAATTAATTCAGCCAGAAGTGCATTGTCCTCATATTTGGTTCTGGATTCAGAAAGAAACTCAATTGGGTCACACCCAATTGTTTCCAGACTAATGAAAGGAATCTTTAATTCCAAACCACCGAAACCTCGGTACGTGACAATCTGGGATGTAAGTGTGGTACTGAAACTACTTCGTGAATGGTCATCAAGTGTGTCTTTACCTTTGGTCAAGCTCAGTATGAAAGTATTCATGCTTATGGCATGAGTGACAGCACAACGAGTGCAAACACTTGGAAAATTACAAATAGACAGTATGGAAGTAACTGAAGACAAGGTTACATTCTATATCTATGACCTACTAAAGTAAATTAGGCCAGGTGTGACAGGATTTAAAATTATGCTAGCAGCATATCCAAATGATCCATGTCTCTGTATTAAGACATATTTATTACAATACATTGAGGTCACAAAGAATTTGAGAATACGGAAACTGGGTTGTTGATCACACACAAGAAACCACACAAGAGAGTTTCAATACAGACTATTTCCAGATGGATAAAAGAAGTCTTAACAGCTGCTGGTATAACACTTATGTTTTTACGTCTCACTCGACTAGGGCAGCAGAAATGTCGGCGGCCAGGGCAAAAGACGGCCCCGTCGACCATATCCTCGCAGCCGCCGGGTGGTCCAATGAGTTGATGTTTCAACATTTTTACCATCGGCCTATTGTTAATGCGGGGTTGTTTGCAGAAACTATTTTAAGTTCTGTGTAAATTCCTCTGGTTTAAAGGGGATCTGATTCATTTCATTATTGAAATGAAATACTGCATTTGTGGTACAAATGTTATTATGAATGCATGATTGATTATTCTCGTTCCGAGTCAATCTATGCAGTGAGAAGCCGGGATTGATCCACGGCATGAAATCACAAAGCTTTAAAATCTTCACGTAGTCACTCACGTGACTCCGAAGTAAAATAGTAAGATTAAACGAGAACTTACCTAAGTTTGAAGTTTGATCTTTATTTTATGAGGAGTTCCGTAGGTGATTACGTGCCCACCACGACCCTACCCTCTATCATAAAGGTCAGATGGAAGTTCTTGTATTACTCGTTTTATTATGAGACTATATTACTTCAGTTGTTGTTTTTTGTGATTTCACACCGCTGCTTTGAAGATTGACGCGCAGGCGCACTGGCGGGGTTCTTCACGTAATCACCTACGTAACTCCTCATAAAATAAAGATCAAACTTCAAACTTAGGTAAGTTCTTGTTTAATCTTACTATTCATCTCCATCTTCTTGGCTATAGAGTAACAGAAGCATGAAGTTTCACAAAATACTTTAGGATCTTTAGAGTTTTGAGAAACAGTCTCTTCAGCCCAACGAGTCCATGCCGACCAGCGATCCCGGTACACTTGCACTATCCTACACACTAGGGACAATTTACAATCTTTTAGTGAAGCCAATTAACCTACACACCTGCACATCTTTGGAGTATGGGGGGGAACCGGAGCACCCAGAGAAAACCCACACGGTCAAGGGGAGAATGTACAAACTCCGTACAGACAGCACCCATAGTCAGGATCAAACTTAGGTGTCTGGTGTTGTAGTGCAGCAACTCTACCGCTGCACCACCGTGCCGCCATACTGATCTACGGATCTGATCTAGGTGGAGCCAGTCCTTGATATGGAGATGCTGGAGTCAGCCTGCTCTTCTATAACGTTTCAGTCTCATGCACTTTGGATATCTGTGTTTCTCTGCAGTGGCGAAGCGACAGAAGCCAGACCAGCTGAGCTGCTCCGGTTCTGGGAAGGAACGATCTGCCTATTTCTTCTGGCAGGGCAGTCAGTCGAGCATCAGTGGTAAAGGTGCCTCGGCACTGATGACTGTGGAGCTGGGCAAGGAAAGAGAAGCACAGGTAGGATGACATCCACGTGTGCTTGATGTGGTCTGGTGATGGGGATTCAAAGAGGTGAACATCTGGGGGTTTGTAAGGACACAATCAGAAGTGAAGGAGAAAGGGACACGTGAATGAGAAGGTGAAGTGAGGAGGTTTAGTTTAGTTTAGTTTAAAGATACAGCGCAGAGCTTCGGAATCCGGAGAACCTGGACAAAACCCGCTGGAGTAACTCACCGGGACAGGCAGCATCTCTGGAGAGAAGGGATGGGTGTTGTTTCGGGTCAAGACCCTTCCTCGCCTAATATACCTAATATCCTCATACATATATATATATATTCCAGAGACCCACTGGACTTTAAGGAAGTGTAAAGGGCCTGTCCCACTTACGCGACTTTTTCGGCGACTGCCGGCACCCGTCATAGGTCATTACAGGTCGCCGAGAATTTTCAACATGTTGAAAATCCAGCGGTGACCAGAACAAGGTACGACTCTTTGGGCGACTACTCACGACCATACAGGCTTCACCCCGCGACATGTCGCCAGGGTGTCGCCTTTATGGTCGTGAGTAGTCTCCTCAGTCGCCCAAAGAGTCGTAGCGTCTTTCAGGTCATTGCTAAATTTTCAACATGTTGAAAATTTCGGCAACCTGCAATGACCTATGACGGGTGCCGGCAGTCGCCGAAAAAGTCATGTAAGTGGGACAGGCCCTTAAAGGTCATCGCACATTATCCACAATCATTTGGCCTCCACTGCCCACTGTGGCAGGGAATTCCCTGCCACAGAGGGCAGTGGAGGCCAAATTACTGGATGGATTTAAGAGAGTTAGATAGAGCTCTAGGGGCTAGTGGAATCGAGGGATATGGGGAGAATGCAGGCACGGGTTATTGATTGGGGACGATCAGCCATGATCACAATGAATGGCGGTGCTGGCTCAAAGGGCCAAATGGCCGCCTCCTGCACATATTTTCTATTGCTCACCAAACAAATGGGTGCAATGGATCTGATCTGAATATTTTGAAGATTGGTGTCTGCAATTTTCAACCAGAAGATAAAGCAAGTTCCTTGACCTTGCATAGAGTCATACAGCATGGAAACAGGCCCTTTGGCCCAATTCATCCATGCCGACCAAGGTGACCCATCTATGCTATTTGCCTGCATTAGGCCGACATGCCTCTAAACCTTTCCTACGGTGAACGGTGATCGATGGTCGGCATATGTTCGGTGGGCCGAAGGGCCTGTTTCCATGCTGTAGCTTTTAATCAATCAAACAGGTTTCAAGGATTTGGATCAATGATGGAGCAAGAACACTTTGAACATATAGAATTATAATTGAAACATTTGTTAAAACAACAATAAAAGCAGCAATAAAGGAGCGAGTTGCACACGCCCCTCGACTGAATGTGGGAACTCCTGTTTACACCGGCTTGATCAGGAGACTCGAGTCAAGGCAGCGTTGCGGATTCACTGAATGATGAGAAGTTCAGTGAGTTTGCTCACAGCATTCACTCATGTAACCTATAGGCCTGCACTCCTTCACAAATCTACAAACAGCAGTCGATTGTTTTAAAAGCAGCTATCTCCCCCAATACAAACCACGTTATTCATGACACTAGGAACAGAGCAAGGCTCAGTTGTCTCCTGAAAGAAAAGATTGATCTAATCTTATTACACTGTGTCCTTGGAGCTGCTTGAGTGGCCTCATGATTTACCGCTTCTTCCAAGGGAGCCCAATTATTTTCCTAAGCACTTAATTGTTTAGTAAGTGAGCCTGCGGCAGAAGGACTGTTGGCAAACAACTGAATTTTAGCTGGAAGTCATGTTTTAACCCCTTACATTCCCCTGCTGTAAATCAGCCCGGGTCTACAGTACGGGTGATTGGAGGGGAAATTTGGAAAGTTGGCTATGTGAGGGAGAATAAGTTGCAGGAGGTGAAGGAATGACGTTGATGGGAATGCTGATCTGATAAGACAAATAAAACACTTCAGTCCAAAGACAACATGTGAGGCCAGAGTTGCATTGTTGCCTATGTTCATTCCTCATTCTGTTCCATAGACTCTACACAACACACCGTACATTAGAAATGCAGTCTGTAACCATCATTATTTTCAGTTCTCTATGTTGTCACTTTCAGTTTAGTTTAGTTTAGTTTAGAGATACAGCGTGGAAACTGGCCCTTCAGTTCTGAGTCCACGGCAAACATCGATCACCTGTACACTAGTTCAATGTTATCCCACTTTCACATCCTACACACTAGGGACAATTTGCAGAAGCCAAATATCATACAAAGCTGCTCATCTTTGGGTTTGTGGGTAGAAACTGGCACACCCGGAGAAAACCCATATGGTCACAGGGATATAACGTACAAACACCGCACAGGTAGCACCCGAGCTCAAGATCGAACCTGGGTCTCTGGTGCTGTGAGGCAGCAGCGATACCAATCCGCCACTGTGCTGCCTGTTCTTGATGCAAAATCTCTTAGTTAATGCAGAGTTGCTGAGAGGAAATGCCAGGTTAGTTAATGAAGGGTTAATTAATGCCGGGCTAGTGGGGTACCGCAAGGCTCGGTGCTGGGAGCGCAGCTATTTACAATATATATCAATGATTTGGATGAAGGGATTCAAACTAACATTAGCAAATTTGCAGATGACACAAAGCTGGGTGGCAGTGTGAACTGTGAGGAGGATTCTATGAGAATGCAGGGTGACTTGGACATGTTGGGGGAGGGGGCAGATGCATGGCAGATGAAGTTTAATGCGGATAACTGTGAGGTTATCCACTTTGGTAGCAAAAACAGGAAGGCAGATTACTATCTAAATGGCGTCAAGTTGGGAAAAGGGGAAGTACAACGGGATCTGGGGGTCCTTGTACATCAGTCTATGAAACTAAGCATGCAGGTACAGCAGGGAGTGAAGAAAGCAAATGGCATGTTGGCCTTTATAACAAGAGGAATCAAATATAGGAGCAAAGAGGTCCTTCTGCAGTTGTACAGAGCCCTAGTGAGACCACATCTGGAGTATTGTGTGCAGTTGTGGTCCCCTAATTTGAGGAAGGACATTCTTGCTATTGAGGGAGTGCAGCGTAGGTTTACAAGGTTAATTCCCGGGATGGCGGGGCTGTCATATGCTGAGAGAATGGAGCAGCTGGGCTTCTACACTCTGGAGTTTAGAAGGATGGGAGGGGATCTCATTGAAACATATAAGATTGTTAAGGGCTTGGACACACTAGAGGCAGGAAACATGTTCCCGATGTTCGGTGAGTCCAGAACTAGGGGCCACAGTTTAAGAATAAGGAGTTAGCCATTTAGAAAGGAGACGAGGAAACACTTTTTCTCACAGAGAGTGGTGAGTCTGTGGAATTCTCTGCCTCAGAGGGCGGTGGAGGCAGGTTCGCTGGATGCTTTCAAGAGAGAGCTAGATAGGGCTCTTAAAAATAGCGGAGTCAGGGGATATGGGGAGAAGGCAGGAATGGGGTACTGATTGGGGATGATCAGCCATGATCACATTGAATGGCGGTGATGGCTCGAAGGGCCGAATGGCCTACTCCTGCACCTATTGTCTATTGTCTATTGTCTATTGTCTATTGTTAATGAAGGGTTAATTAATGTTGGTGCTGTTTCCTAGGTGCTGGCATCACAGGGAAAGGAGCCACCCTGCTTCCTGCAGCTATTCCATGGTGGAATGATCATTCACTCTGGCAGGAGGGATAAAACAAGAACACCACAAGGTTTGTATTGCAAATTTTTGATCAGGCGTTGGTTTACAATTAACAGTTTAGTTTATTGTCATGTGTACCGAGGTACAGTGAAAAGCTTTTGTTGCGGAAGACAATACAGAAAGACAATACATGATTACAATCGAGCCATGTATAGTGAATAGATACATGATAAGAGAATAACGTTTAGTGCAAGGTAAAGCCAGCAAAGTCTGAGGGTCACCAATGAGGTAGATAGTAGATAGTTGCTCAGGACTGCTCTCTGGTTGTAGTTGCCTGATACAGTTGGAAAGAAATTGTCCCTGAATCTGGAGGTGTGCATTTTCACACTTCTATAACTTTTGCCTGATGGGAAAGTGGAGAAGAGGGAGTGGCAGGGTGCGACATCCTTGATTATGCTGCTGGCCTAGCCGAGGCAGTATGAGGTGTAAATGGTGTCAATAGAAGGGAGGTTAGTTTGTGTGATCCTAAGCCTTTGAAGGAAGTTGGTGGCTTTCTTGGTCTTGGTTCAATAGGGTAAGTTTTTGGTGATATTGACTGAGGAATTTCAAGTTTTCAGGGAAGGAGAGGAAATGGATTCTGTTCGACCAAAGAAAGACTTTATAAATAAATAAAATACAAGAATTATGATAATATTATGACAGACATTTAAGAATAGGAACAGTCTTCCCTCTAGATAACTGTATGTTTTTGAGCAGAAGGGTAATGGCATCTTGGTCTGACCTTATAAACTATGTGTTAGTGCATACAAACTGATTATATATGTCTCACATGCTCTAATCTCTCACGATTGCATCAGGAAAAATTGTTATGATCTCTATTTTCTATCATCCATTTATTATGCATTTATTTAGAGAGCCGCCCTCTACCTATATCTCTGAACACTTTTGCTTTTCTTATTTATATTCTCCATTTCCCCATATAATCAGCTTCACTGACATGGAGTTTCCTTTTGCATCCAGTGTGTGTCAGTTGACACACTGGATGCAAAAACCATGACCATGGAAAATCTTTCTTTAGTATTGTTACAGTGCAAAAGTGCAAGGTTCACAGTGAGGTAGGTTGGAAGATCACACACTACCTTATGGGAGAACTTCTTCTTTCGTGCCCATCTGCCATGTTTCAAATGTTGACATTGCTGTCATCGTCTGTCCTGAAAAGGACGCAAGCTTCCGGCGACAATCAGTGGGAGCCATCACTTGTTGCAGTAGATGATGGTGGTAGCAGAATTAGCTCAGGATACTTCCAGTTTCCAGCCCCACGACGTGGACGCTTCTGCTATGGGAGAACTGTTCTGTGGGGCTGAAGATGTTCCTAATTCTGGCATTTTGTTTAGTTTAATTTAGTTTAGTTTAGTTTATTGTCACATATACCGAGGCACAGTGAAAAGCTTTTTGTTGCATTCCAGTCAATGGAAAGACTATGCATGATTACAATCGTGTTGTGCACAATATACAGGGTAAAAGGGTTCACATATTGTGCAAGATCACAAAAAGCCAGTAAACTCCAATTAAAGATATCCGAGGGCTTCCAATGAGGTAGATGGCAGCTCAGAACTGCTCTCCAGTTGTTGTTAGATGGTTCAATTGACTGATGACAGCTGGGAAGAAACTCCCTGAACCTGGAGATGTGTGTTTTCTCACTTCTGTACCTCTTGCTTGATGGGAGAGGGGAGATGCGGGGGTGACTAGGGGGTGAGACTCGTCCTTGTTTATGTTGCTGGCCTTGCTGAGGGAGAGTGATGATACTTGCTTTCATGCTTTTATATCTTCTGGGATTGGGAAGAAGGGGGAATGGCAGGGATGAAAATGGTCTTTGATTATGTGGGCAGTGTGAAGTGCATATGGAGTTGATGGTGGAGAGATTGATCTGTGATATGCACTATAAACAATAGAGAATAGGTGTTAAAGAAGGAACTGCAGATGCTGGAAAATCGAAGGTACACGAGAATGCTGGAGAAACTCAGCGGGTGCAGCAGCATCTATGGAACGAAGGAAACAGGCAACGTTTCGGGCCGAAACCCTTCTTCAGAATAGAGAATAGGTGCAGGAGTAGGCCATTCGGCCCTTTGAGCTAGCGCCACCATTCAATGTGATCATGGCTGATCATCCCCAATCAGTTCCTGCCTTCTCCCCATATCCCCTGACTCCGCTATCTTTAAGAGACCTATCTAGCTCTCTCTTGAAAGTATCTAGAGGACATAAAAAAGAACAATTATGTTTCATTAGCTTTTTGCTCCATTTGCATTCTGCAGCTGTCAGTAAGTCATTGTAATCCCACACACAGTGAAGGAATGAATTGCCGTAGCGCCTATTGTACGGATGTTATTATCAAGTATAGTCGGCGTCCTATACGTGGCGACTCTTTGCATACCTTGTGTAAGGAATGCAAAACACAGAATGTCACTGTGACGTATCACACGTGATAATAAAGTATCAAACAATGAATCGATGACATCGGGGACAATTCCCCTGCTCTTTTGTTGAAACCAAAAATAGATTTATTCAAGTATTTACAATATTATAATTCAAAACAAAACCCTCCTCCATAGTACAAGTAAAACAAATATTCTTAAATAACTATTTCCCCATCCTTATTATGGAAGCATTCCACCCCCCTCCCCCCCCGCCCGCGGTGCTAGTTGGTCCTGGAAATCCCCCAGGGCGCCCGTGGACAGCGCCTAGTCCCTCTCTACTACTACCTGGGTGCGGAAGTAACCCCAGAAAAGGGCAGGCAGCCATCTCGGGCAGAGCCCTCTTCCGCCTGGCGCCGTGACTCGCGGATGGCCAGCTTGGCATCCCCCAGCTTTTCAGCGTGTGTTACTGTGGGGTTCACGCTTGCACTCTGCGTTTGTCTGCCGTGTTTTCTGCAGGTATCTGGCGACTGTACTCGGTGCAGGGAGAGGTTGCGGTGGAGGGCCGTCTCCTGGAAGTCGAGTGTGACTGCAGCAGTCTGCGCTCCAGGGCTTCCCTGGTGCTAGTGAACACCCAGCAAGCGCTGGTGTACCTCTGGCATGGCTGCAAGTCGCAGGCCAACCTGAGAGATGTCAGCAGGAATGCAGCCAATATGATTAAAGACCGGTAAGGAAGATATTAATTACAGAAAATTGTTGGACACTAATGTTTACATTAAAGAATGTGTCTCCAACATCACCTGCCTCCTCTCCATGGGTAAGGAATTACAACAGTATCAAGTCCAGGGTGTTTGTGTTCACTTGTTTTTATTTCCACATTCTGAAACGCCGGCTATGTGAGATCCCCGGACAATGGGCACCCATGAACAATCTGCAGGCAACAGGGAGGTCTACAATAAGGCTTGATTTTCCAAGCATTTGGTTCCAAACTCTTCCCAGTGTGCTACCTGTGTGCACACACACGTTTCTCCATGTCCCTTTTCCCCTGTCCCCCTTCCACCTACATCCCATCCTCTGGACTCGCCATTCGTGCCTCTTCTCTCCTTATTTCACCACCTTTTCATCTCCGGCCTCTATCCACCCATCTGTAGAACAACCCTGCTCACCTGGTTCCAACTATCACCTGCCAGACTTTGTCCAACCTGCACCCAGCATCACCCCCCCCCCCCCCCGTACTAAAATCAATCTGAAGACGGGTCCCGATCAGACACGTCACCTACACACATTCCCTAGAGATGCTGCCTGACCCATTGAGTTACTCCAGCACTTTGTCTTCTTTTCCCTTCTCTGATTGCTGCCTCTCCTGCTGTGTGCACCAACCTGTCGTCTCATGGAGCCATTGTGGCCCTTCAGCACACCATCTCCATTGACCATCTAGCACCACTTTACACCGATCCTCTTGTATTTACCGCACATTCCCATCACCACGCCCACACTGTGCCCGATCAACCCTGCAACCTCATGTCTTTGATTTGTGCAGGGCAATGTGTCTATTTTGGGTGGTCAAATAGGGATAGGACATGTGGAATAAATGGTGGGGTACCGAGGAATGTTGATGGACAGAAGGACCTGGGGGTTCAAGTCAATAGTTCTCTGAAAGTGGCAACACAGATCGATGGGGTGGTAAAGAAGACATACAGCAAAGAAGACATCTATAGATCAGCATCGGTGGAGGCAACAACATGGAAGCGTATGCGTGTAGTTAACAGGAAAGAGATTGCAGGAAAGTTCATGGAAGTCTCCAGAAATATCAGGACAGAAAGTTTAAAAAGGGAGAAGAGAGTAAAGTTGGGTAAAATCAGGATGGTTGTGAAAGGAGAAGTGTTCAACACTGAAAGGAAGGTGTTTTATTTAGATGCACGTAGTACAAGGAACAAAGTGGATGAGCTGGTAGCACAGTTAGAAATTGGCAGGTATGATGTTGTAGACATTGCGGAGACGTGGCTGCAAGAGGATCAGAGCTGGGAGTTGAATATTCAGGGTTATACGTCCTACCGGAAAGACAGAAAGGTGGGCGAAGTTGGTTAGGAATGAATTTCAGTCCTTAGTGAGGGATGACATAGGATCAGAAGATGTAGAGTCATTGCGGATAGAGCTGAGAAATAATAAGGGTAAAAAGACTCGAATGGGAGTTATTTACAGGCCCCCAAACTGTAGCCAGGATATAGGGTACAAGTTACATCAGGAGATAACATTGGCATGTAAAAAAGGTCATCGGAGATTCAATATAAAGGTAGACTGGGAAAATCAGGTTGGTTCTGGACCCTAAGGAAGGGAATTTGTCGAGTGCCTCCGAGATGGATTCTTAGACCAGCTTGTAGTGGAGCCTACCAAGGAAAAGGCAATTCTGGATTGAGTTTTGTAATGAACCGGTTTTGATAAGGGAACTCAAGGTAAAGGAACCACTAGGAGATAGCAACCATGACATGATAAGTTTTAATCTGCAATTTGAGAGGGAGAAGGTGAAATCAGATGTGTCGCTATTGCAGCTGGGCAAAGGGGACAACAGAGGCATGAGGGAGGAGATGGCCAAAGTGACTGGAAAGGGATCTTAGCAGGGATGATGGTGGAACAGCAATAACAGGAATTTCTGGGAATAATCCAGAAGCAGCAGGATCTTTTCATTCCATAGAGGAGGAAAGATTCTATGGGGAGAATGAGGCGACGGTGGCTGACAAGGGGAGTCAAGGACAGTTTAAAACTAAAAGTGAATGCGTATAACATAGCAAAGATTAGTGGGAAACCAGACAATTGGCAAGCTTTTAAAGAACAACAGAGGGTAACTAAAAAGGCAATACGGGGAGAAAAGATGAAATACAAAGGTAAGTTAGCCAATAATATAAAAGAGAGCTGGTGGAATCAAGGGATATGGGGAGAAGGCAGGCACGGGTTATTGATTGGGGACGATCAGCCATGATCACGATGAATGGCGGTGCTGACTGAAGGGCCGAATGGCCTCCTCCTGCACCTATTTTCTATGTTTCTATGTTTCTAGGATAGCAAGAGTTTCTTTGGTTATATAAAGAGGCAAGAGTAGACGTTAGACCGCTGGAGAATGATGTAGGAGAAGTGATAATGGGGAATAAACAAATGGCAGAAGTGTTGTATAACTTTTTTGCATCAGTCTTCACAGTGGAAGACACCAGCAACGTGTCTGAAATTCAAGAGTCAGGGGGTGGAAGTTAGTGGAGTGGTTATTACCAGGGAGAAGGTGCTTGGGAAGCTGAAAGGGCTGAAGGTGGATAAATCACCCTGGGTCAGATAGAATGCACCCTAGGGTTCTGAAAGGTGGCTTTACAGATTGTGGAGTCTGACAGTGATATTTCAAGAATCACTAGAGACAGGAGAGATCAAGATGATTGGAAAAATGCCAATATTACCCCGCTGCACAAAAAGGGAGCAAGGCAGAATAGTGGGAACTATAGGGCGGTTAGTCTGATGTCAGTGGTTGGTATGATATTAGAGTCCATTATAAAGGATGAGGTTACGGAGTGCTTAGAGGTTCACGATAAAATAGGCCGAAGTCAGCATGGCTTTGTGAAGGGGAGGTCTTGCCTGACAAATTTGCTGGAATTCTTGAAGAAGTAAATAGCAGGACAGACAAAGGAGAGTCAGAAGGCCTTTTCAGAAAGCCTCTGATAAAGTGCCACATGTGAGACCATGGTATCAAAGGGCAGATACTAGCTTGGATAGCAGGTTGGTTGGATCACAGAAGGCAAAGAGTGGCAATAAAGGGGGCTTTTTCAGGTTGGCTGCCAGTGACTAGCGGAGTTCCGAAGGGGTCGGTACTGGGGCCGTTACTCTTCACGTTGTATATTAATGATTTGGACAACGAGATTGAAGACTTTGTGGCCAAGTTTGCAGATGATTCGAAAATAGGTGGAAGGGCAGGTAGTGTAGAAAAAGCAGGGAATCTGCAGAAATACTTGGACAGGTTGGGAGAGTGGGCAGAGAAGTGAAAGATGTAGTGTAGCAAAGTGTAGAGTTATGCATTTTGGTAGTAGGAATAAAGGCGTAGACTATTTTCCAAATGGGGAGAGAATCCAGAAATTGGAGGTGCAAAGGAACTTCGGAGTGCTGGTGCAGGATTCCCAAAAAGTTAATCGAATTGGTCGTAAAGAAAGCAGACTCAATGCTAGCGGGCTTGTATATAAATACAGGGATGTAACGCTGAGGCTCTATAAGGCGCTGGTAAGGCCGCATTGGTATATTGTGAGCAATTTTGGGCACCGCATCTGAGAAAGGATGTGCTGGCTCTGGAGAGGGTCCAGAGGAGGTTTACAAGAATTATCCCAGGAATGAGCGTTTGCCGGCACTGGGCCTGTACTTTCTGGAGTTTAGAAGAATGAGGAGGGACCTCATTGAAACATACAGAACAGTGAAAGAGCAATGAAACAGTTAATTAGCCTCTGTAAATTGCCCCTAGTGTGTAGGATGCGATAGTGAGATAACATAGTGTGTGGGTGATCGATGATCAGCATGACACAGTAGACTGAAGGGCCCGTTTCCACACTGTATCTCTAAACTAAACTAAAATTCCCACTTTTCCCAATCGTTCTCTCCCCAAGCTCTATCACCACACCAGCAATACAAGACATACTTTTCCACCAAATAAACTGAATGATCATTGCACAGCATTAAGCTGCAACCTGACTGCGCCAGAGACCCGGGTTCCATCCTGACTACAGGTGCTGTCTGCACCGGGTTTGTACATTCTCCCCATGGGATTTCTCCGTGTGCTCTTGTTTCTGCTCTCATTCCAAAGATGTACAGGTTGGTAGATGAATTGGCTTTGGTAAAAATAATAAATTGTCCCTAGTGTGTAGGATAGTGTCAGTGTGCGGGGATCACTGGACGGCGCGGAATTGGTGGGCCAAAGGGTTTGTTTCCAGGCCGTATCTGTAAACTAATCTAAACTGAACTAAAGATTATCATTGCAGATTCACTGGGTAAAAATTGTTGAAACAGAAATACGTTGAGTTTTACTGCAGATCTGTGGTGTTTCAGCTCAAGAGAATGATGACTGGGTTTCTACTGCAATCATCCCTGAGACAGAGAGAAGAAAGTCACCCTACATAATGTGCACCAGGACTGGTGTAGGGAGTGTTTGATGGGCTGAAGGTCCTGTGTCCTTGCAGCTTCTCTCCTCGATTGCCTGATTCTTCCGTTGACCTGATCTCCTTTCTTGATTAGTACAGGTGTCAGAGGTTATGGGGAGAAGGCAGGAGAATGGGATTAGGAGGGAGAGATAGATCAGCCATGATTGAATGGCGGAGTAGACTTAATGGGCTGAATGGCCTAATTTTACTCCTATTCCTTATGACCTTATGACCTTGAGGAGAGGAAATTAAAATTCTGAAAGGAATTTTGATATAATACAAAGTAAAATACAACAACAGAATTGGGTTTTGACTGAATTGATTTTATACCCTGTTCCCTTTCCATTGTGATTAATTGGAAATTATCTTTTTCATTTAGTTTAGTTTAGTTTAGTTTAGTTTAGAGATACACCAAGTCCACGCCGACCAGCGATCCCCGCACACTAACATTATCCTACACATTAGGGATTATTTATCATTTTTACCAAAGCCAATTAACCTACAAACCTGGACGTCTTTGGAGTGTGGTAGGAAACCGGAGCACCCGGAGAAAACCCATGAGGTCACGGGGAGAACGTTCAATGTCCGTACAAACAGCACCTGTAGTTGGGATCAAACCCGGGTCTCTAGAGCTGTAAGGCAGCAACTCCAGCACTGCGCCACTGTGCCGCCTCCGTGCCACCACCGTGCCGCCACCATGCCGGCTCCTGTCTCCTGTCTTGGGTAATAACAGTCGCACCTCGAAAGTTTCAACTTGAATTTTCAGACCTCACTTCCTGCTTGAATTAAATGCAGCAAATATGTAAACCAGGGTGACCATCATCCTGAAGCCACTCAAATGTATTCAACAGGTCCGACCTTGATTCCATCTGCTGGTCACACCAGGCATTCTTGAAATGTCCTGGTCAACATTTATCCTTTAACCAACATTCCAAAGGTAGACTGGTCACCTGTGGGTTGTTTGATTGATTTTACTCTGAACAAGTTGTCTGAATCTGCCTGGCGAGCTAAGACTTCCAAGTTTCACTGCTGTTCTTTTAAACTGTGCTTAAGTTTGGTTTAAATGCAAGATCTTTTCTTCCCTAGACCACCCCGGGAGCTGGGTGTGTGGAGCAGGATGGAGGTGACAGTGTGTGAGTTGGATGAAGGTTCAGAACTGCCAGAATTCTGGCACGCACTGGGGCGACCAGATCGGAAAGTGTATGACTGCATGTTACAAGGTAATGGAGAAAGCACTAGTCTTCGGGGATGCACTGGGTCCAAACGCTCTCGGCTTTGTGTTGGGGAGTGTCAGGGTCAGAGTTCACTGGAATTGTGCAGGGGTGAAAAGGAGGAGTAACTCAGCAGGACAGACAGCATCTCTGGAGAGAAGGAATTGGTGATGTTTCGGGTCGGGAAGCTTCTTCAGACTTGTGTAGGGCAGTGATTATATCCTCAGTTGTGTCCGTATTGTTTGTTAGCGGTTGTGATGCGCTGGGTGATATCAGGCTCCATGTTGCCCAGAGCTGCTGCCAAACTCTATGATGGTCTGGGTCTCTCGCTCTGTGGTGTGACGTGTAATCTTTCTGTCGTGCAGATCCTGGGAAGTATAACTTCACCGTGCGACTCTTCAGGCTGACTGCCGCCTCAGGGGAGTTCACCGTGACAGAGCAGCTAAGTCCCACCCGCATCTCCAGTGGTGTCATGGCCATGCCATTCTTACAGGAGGACCTCTACTCTGTCCCTCAGCCAGGTGAGTTCTCACATTACAGTAGCTGTGTGTGAGAGGAAGATAGATTTGTCCATGCAGACCAAGATACCCATCTACGCCAGTCCCACCTGCCCGCGTTTGGCCCAAATCCCTCTAAACCTTTCATGTCCATGTAGCTGTCCGAATGTTTAGTGATGTAGCTAATGCTTTAGAGAAGGAACTGCCCTGCCCACACTTGTTCCGGCCCCTAAATGTGACTTCAGGCTCGGAGCAATGTGGCCAACGCTTACCTATCTTCCATATATTGGCCAGCAAAAATCCCAGCTGTATTAAACCTCAGCTCAGTGCTGGTGTTCAATATACAACAAGTGGGCCACTCAATACTACATTCCAATGGACTAAATGTCACTCTCCCTCCCGCCCTGACTGCCCTCAGCATAGCCCTAGGCCATCCCCACCCCCTCCACCACCATCACCTTCCCCACCATTCATCTCAATTAACTGTCCCACCCCACAGCCCCCCACCCTGACCATCATCCTGAATAACGTGGCCCCTCAGGTTGTGTCCGGTTTGCCCCTTGCCCTCCTGCCCCAATAATCGGTATGACACTCGCCCCCTGTCCTTCCTTCTCTACCTCCTTGTATCCACATTGGAGCGGGGGTGGGTGGCACTTGAGACTCCAGATGCTGGAATTCATGGCAAGAAAAGGAGAGCTACAGGAGGAACCCAGCAGGTCAGGCAGCATCTGCGGATGGAAGTGGATAGCTGACATTTTGTGTCAAAACCATTGACTATATTGAAAGAGTAGAAGGGAAGCAGCCAGTGCAAAGCAGTGAGAGGAGGTGTGGGGCTTTCTAACTTCTCCCCCACCTCTTTATACTGGCTACTTCCCCTCTACTCTCTCAGTCTAGATGGATGCTTCCATTTAGTTTACCTACTGTTGGGCGGCACACTGGTGTAGCGGTCGAGCTACTGCCTTTCAGCGCCAGAGACACAGGTTCGATCCTGACTACTGGTACTGTCTATACGGAGTTTGTACGTTCTCCCCGTGACCTGTGTGGGTTTTCCTCCCACTATCCAAAGACAGGTACAGGTTTGTAGGTTAATTGGTTTGGTACAAATGTAAAATGCAAAATTGTCCCTAGTGTGTGTAGGCTAGTGTTAATGTGCGGGGATCGCTGGTTGGCGTGGACTAGGTGGGTGGAAGGGGCTGTTTGCCCGCTGTATCTCTATATTCAGTATTCAGTATTTACTTTAATGTCATTTTCACTGAGTACTTACATACACAGAAGAAATGAAAAATTGTTTCTCAATCAGTTTCTGTCTGCAGTTAATAAAAGCAGAATAAATACATACAACTTTAAAATGAACATTTCTAAAATAGATTTTTTTTTAAACGTGGAGGAGTTGCTACTCTGCTGACGCCACTTTGTCGTTGCTGAATTCCTCCAGCTTTATTCTTCCTGGACAACCGGTTTGAGGTTTACCTCTGGCAGGGCTGGTGGCCGACGGAAAGCAAGAGCACGGGCTCGGCGAAGATCCGGTGGGACATAGAGAGACGGTGTGCCATGGAGACGGCCCTGCAGTATTGCACAGGTCAGTCACGGGTAGATCACACGCACCCTGAACTGATGCACTCCATTCCTCCAGAAGAAAACAATGTCTTGAAACTAAACCTTTTGTTCTGTCCATTCAGAAAAGAACACCAAACGACCTCCCAAAGCATACATGGTTCATGCCGGCACGGAGCCGTTGACCTTCACAAATATCTTCCCACGGTGGGAATACGAGATGAAGAATATACAAGAGGTACCTGCGCTTCTCAGCTTTTACCTATTAAATGCTCTTACTAAATGGCTTTTGTTTTTTGGAAGAAGAGAGTGATTATGTCCGACCTCCTGCGTTTTTTAGGGGTTTTCTTCTCTATCTGAGGCTGTCCCTTGGGTTTGAGTCTGGCTTGCTCCCACTCCAGTTGCTTGGGCTTTGCGGTGGCTGATGAGGCTAATGCGGGAGCAGCGGAATCTAAAAGGGGGGCAAGGGACGGACGACGGGAGGGTCACGGTATAATTCTGTGGGGCAGCATTCTTCAGTAACTCAAGCAGTGATCATTATCAATGGAAGAACCTTGATGGTGGGGTGCCAGTCAATGTTACAATGGAGACATCAGAAAATAACCCAATCCTGTTGGTGCTCAGTATTTGGGTGTTCACTGGAAGAGCAGTCAGCAGTAGGATCTCATCTCAGACACTACTTTCAGTCTGAGGAAGATGCTGCCTAACTCACTGAGTTATTCCAGCACTCTGTGTCTGTCTTGGAGATGTATCTTAGTTTAGTTTAGAGATACAGCATGGAAACAGGCCCTTCGGACCAGCAAGTCCACGCCGACCCTTGATCACCTGTTCACACTAGTTCTATACTATCCCACTTTCTCATCTACTCCCGACACCCTCGGGGCAATTTACAGAGGGCAATTAACCTACAAACCTGCAAGTCTTTGGGACGTGGGAGAACACCGGACCACCTGGACGATACCCACGTGGTCACAGTGAGTACGTGCAAACTTCACACAGACAGTGTCAGAGGTCAGGATCGAACCCGGGTCTCTGGTGCTGTAAGACAGCAGCTCCACCAGTTTTATCCAACATTATTTACTCACTGCCTGACAGAGAACACTAGAATATCCAGGATTGGATCTAGTTCATTTGGTGGAAATATTTTCATCTGAGCTTAGAGAGAGGATGGTCATGAAGTGGAGGTTTAATAGTGCGAAGCACTATGTGTTAATAGTGCGAGGCACGATGTGGTAATAGTGCGAGGCACGATGTAGTAATAGTGCGAGGCACGATGTGTTAGTGCAAGGTGCGATGTGTTAATAGTGCAAGGCAGCTATGGTGAGATGCAGAGAATAGGGCAGCAGCAGTCTGATAGAAGTGCTGATTCACAGGTCCACGGATCAAATCTGTCCTCCGGCACTGTGTTAGTCTTAGATGGGCAACTGTGGGGAGCAGTGGAGGCCTGCAATTCTACATGGAGATTGTACGTTCTCCCCGTGACCTGCATGGGTTTTCTCCAAGATCTTCGGATTCCTCGCACACTCCAAAGATGTACAGGTTTGAGAGCTAATTGGCTTGTTAAAGTTGTTAATTGTCCCTAGTGTGTGTAGGATAGTGTTAACGTATGTGGATCGCTGGTCACCGTGGACTCAGTGGGCGAAGGGTCTGTATCTGGAAACTAAACTAAACAGTTCAGTTTCCACTTCTTCCCACTTTTATTTCCCCAGATATCAGCCATTTTACATTAGCACAAAACCATATCAAACCCAGCTCTGTTTAGAATACAGAGATGACAGCAGAACCAGACTTGTATTTGTGTAGCATTTTTCACATTCCTTCTGAGAATGTCCCAAGGCTGTTTGCAAAGTGCTCCTGAAGTCCACCATTGTTGTCGTGCAGGAAAGGTGGCTGTCAATTTGCATACTCCCAAACCATATTGGGACAGTGATCAATCCGTTCATGGTGATGATAGCCAAGTGTCTTTGCTCGTGTTTTAGTGGGATCATAGTGTTATAATTATATCCAATGAATAGACGACCCTCCATTTACAATCTCCACCAAAAGATGTCACTTTTATAGTGTGGCACTCCCTCAGCCCTGCACCAGATAATCTTACACCCTTTTGAACGACTGAAATTGTAAGTAGTGTAAAACTGTAATAGATCACATTGAGAACCAGAGTGCTGGGATATTGTGGTCTCTCCAAGTCAGAGATGTGGGTCAGGTACTTATGTCCTTCAACACAGCCGAAGCAGTATTGTAAGTGTTGCATGTACTGTAAGGCAGCAACTCCACCGCTGCACCACCATGCCACTCCTTACTTTAAGAGTGACATCTTTTGTCACTATTGATTGCCACTTCAGAAAGGCGAGGTCTAGCTCTGACGGGTTAAGACATATTTATTATATGAGTATTAATGAATTTGTTTTCTGATCCAGGTGGGGCAGGACGGCAGCAGCAAAGTGCTCTTGGTTCAGGATGCTTTACTAAGGCTTTGTAAGACACAGTACTCACTGGAGGAGATTATGTCCAGACCCCTCCCTGAAGGAGTTGATCCACAGAGACTGGAAACCTACCTATCAGATGAAGATTTTCAGGTAACCATTCATTAGTACAGAGAATGACTGCGATACACTGCGCCAAGTGCTGAATGTGGCAACACAGCAAGAGGCAACGGAGACTGCAGACACTGAAATGTGGAGCAAAGAGCAAACTGCTGGAGACGTTCACTGGGTCAGGCAGCATCTACAGAGGCAAAGGAATAGTCAACACTTCAGGTGGACACCAAGCATCAGGGCTTCGGCAAGAAATGTCAACCATCCCTCTGTCTCCACAGATGCTGTCTGACCTGCTGAGTTCCTCCAGAAGTTTGTGTTTTTTTTGTACCTCAGCCATGTTTGAGGAGCTGGCGTGGAGGCATCAAATGTTACCATTCAACCCGTGTTTCTCCATCTGACAAACTTTAGATGTCCCTTTGTATTCTCTCTCTCTAAGTCCCCTCATCATTAGTCTATTGAACAGATGGTTCAGTAATCACCAGTCACTTCATCCTATAAGGTTTGCCTTTATTCTATCCATCTTTCCCCAACCCTGTCTCTATCTTAAAACTCACTTGTCTTCTCACTTACTCAGTTCTGATGAAGGGTTTTCGACCTGAAACATCACCTGCTTCTCTCCCCACAGATACTGAGTATTCCCAGCATTTTCCATCTCTATCTCTGAAGACAGGGATCAGCCGAGGATATGACAGCTCCTGCCTTAACTAGCCCCACTTGCTGAGAAGCTCCAGATGCACACTGGAACGGTGTAGGGGTGGAGGGGTAATGCAGAGACTGGAAGTTGCACAGTTCAGCAGCCAGAAACATGAGGTGAACTCGGGATCAGGTGACCAGGGTCAGAGGGACATTGAAACTCAATATCTGTGGGGTGGCTGTATTGGTAGCAAAGAGAATTAGAATTTGACGTGAGTTTGTTGACTAGCGTTGGGTTGAGTGAGTGAGCAAGGTTCAGGCAGCATCATGGCGGAGGGGGGAGGGTTCCAGAGCAGCAGTAGGAACTTCAGCGTCCAGGGAGCTAGGGACCAGCCTCAGCTCATGGACATAGGAGATGTATCAGACTACAGTGGAGGTTCAAGCTGTCATTGTAGTGTGAGTGGGTGGGTGCCAAGGATGTAGGTACTTACCTTGTAGCCCTCACAGTTTAGTGAATGCAATGCAAGGACCAGAGAGAGGGATTGAGGCATTGAAGGATACTGAAGTATTTCCATCAGTCTCCACTGCTCACCAACACATGGTGTAATCCTTACACCTTCCTGAAGTGGCAGCTCCAGGAGCAATAACCTCTCACAAGCTCCTGATTGGCTATCATGTTGTTGTTGCAAAGACGATTTGACAAAAAGTGCAGGGTTAATCTTTGTACGTGATACAGAAATGATCAGATGTTGTCATGATTGTGTTCCACTCAGGACAACAGTAATATCCCAGTGCACAATCCCAAGAAATACCAGCATTGTGCATTTGAATCTTTGGCAATTGTGTGGGCTGTCAGCTTCGGTGGCAGCTCTGATCATCCACAGAACACCAAGGGAATCCTCGCACCTAAGCTACTTCTAGGTTGAAACCTCTTTTGATGCACTCCCTCTGCTCTTTGCTCAATTAATATGATGTGGTCACTCGTTTTCTTAGTATTTTTTACATCTCCACAATCTACTCCCAGTCTCCATTTCATTGCTATATACACTGTCCATTGAATGAGATAAGATTGTATTACCATTACTGAAGGAGGCCATACGGCTCTGAGATTGTGCAGGCTCATCCCATGGACCAACCATGAGTCTCATTCTTTCTCTTTCTCCACAAATCTCCATATAAGTTCATGTCATGGGAGAAAAGTATGCTATTCGGCCCATCGACTACTTTGCCATTCAATCATGGCTGATCTATCTTTCCCTCTCAACCCCATTCTCCAGCCTTAGTTTAGAGAAACAGTGGTGAAACAGGTCGTTTGGCCCACCGAGTCCACGCAAACTAACAATCACCCATACACTTTGTAGATTGGTTTATGCATGATAACCAATCATATATAGGTTAGCATCACTAACGCCTTACTGTATCATTTATATTAACACCCACTTCCTATGCTACGCAGTTCGGGTAGCAGTCAGGATGCAGTGACAACTAACATGCTGCTGTACTGTTAAGTCTGTATGTAAATTAAAGATGATCTTAGATTATATGCCGTGTATATGTCCTATTTACACACTTGTTCTATCCTACACACTAGGGACAATTTACACAAGCCAATTAACCTAGAAACCTGCATGTCTTTAGAGTGTGGGAGGAAACCCTCGCAGTCACGGAGAGAATGTACAAACTCCATACAGACAGCACCCATAGTCAGGTTTGAATGGGGGACCCTGTTGTTGTAAGGCAGCAACTCCACCACTGCACCACTATGCCAACCTTCTCCCCATAATCCTTGACACCCTTACCAATCAAGTATCTGTCAATCTCTGCTTTAAAAATACCCAATGATTTGGCCTCCACAGCCGTCTGTTGCAATAAATTCCAATATTTTCTTTCCAACTTATCTCCAGGGTATGTTCTACTGTCAAATCTTCTTCCACCATTCTTTCAAGCAGTGGATTCAGATCACTGTGTAACAAAATGTCTTCTCAGCTTTGCTGATGAAATGTTAAAGCAAAGGTGGATGTTGGTTATCTCATGGGCCTGTTTTAAGAAGAGCTCTTGGTTCTTCAGGTGTCCAGGTCAATATTTGACCCTGGAACGTTGTGAATTGCATGACCCTCTATGAGACTGCTTGTTCTTTAGTAAAATACACAACTCGATGGGTCATTAGGTAACTGCATGGTATTGTCCATAAAACATTGTATTATTTCAGCGATGGCCAAGCTGATCATTCTCATTGAATCTATTGGAATGGAGAGAATAATGGAAGTAAGACAATTTTTGATTTGCAAAATAATTTTTTCATGCTTTATTGGATCTTAATGTGCAGATTATTTTCCACAAAGCACTGTGTGTGCAAGTAAATCTGCTTTAAGTGAAGCACTTGGAGACGTTCTTGAGGGAAATTAAGTCTATGCTGACCAGTTGTCCCTTCTTGCCCTTTATTATCGGGCACCGGTTAGTTTTTACACAGTACGTTTCCTAGCTGAAACCATTTTGTTTTCTTTTCTTTTGCAGAAACTTGTGCAAATGCCGAGGGAGGAATTTTACAAGCTTCCTAGTTGGAAACAAGTGAATTGGAAAAAAGCCAAAGGCCTGTTCTAAGTGGACGGCGATACCCTTACCCTGGCTTATCCAGGACTGTTTACAATTCCACCCTGGCTCACCACATCAGATCGCCACTTGCCAGCTGGGGGTAGCACAAGCAAATGTGCGACACATTCATAACTTGTTACATATCACTCTCCTATGTACTGAAACTCTGTATGAGTGCACTAGAGAAGATCCTTGTGGATTGGTTGTGACTGTTGATCTTGTCGACCCCTTGACCATCCCGTGCCAACTAATGTCAGCACCAGCCTCCTGTGCTGGGGTTGGGGAGTCTGATCCCTGGGTTGCCAAGGAGCTCAAATTAATTTCCAGTATCCAAATTAACCGGAGAGAAAGAACCACAGGGAAATTATAAAGCCCCTGTCCCACTTTCCCGAGTTACTCACGAATTCTCCCGGGTTTTCCCCTTGATTCAAACTCAGAGATGCCAGCCGTAGGTACTCAGGGCTATTTTTTTTACTCGTGGACATTTTTCAACATGCTGAAAAAACGTCCCGACTTACCTGATGCCATGAGTGCCTATGGCTGGCATTACGAGCCGCTACGAAATATCTACGGACTCCTACATACTCGCTACGGACATTCCCCGAGTTTGAATCAAGGGGAAAACTCGGGAGAATTTGTGAGTAACTCGGGAAAGTGGGACAGGGGCTTAAGCAGTTACACAGGAATCTTTCCTATTTGTTTTGAAGACATTTATATATTAGTGAGGGGGAGAGGGAAGGATGGGGTGACAGACTGGGTGATGTGATGAAATATCCTGAAGCAAAGCAAGAATTTCATTGTCCTATCAGGGACACATGACAATAAACTCTCTTGAATCTTGAATCTTGAGATACATCCAACCATCTTGCCATCCTTGGGCTTTTCATGAGTTGTTTCCCCTGCCAAGATCTAACTCTTCCAGACTCAGCTGGACCCAGACCCAAGCTTTTCACTGTACCTCAGTACACGTGACAATAAACCAATCTAAACTCATTGCCAAATGTGGCACACCTCCACCAATCCACCTCCTCCTGCCATGCTCAGCGTCTTTCATCCAGATCCATTGTTTGCCAACTGGTTTGTTTTATAACTCTCATATAATGGAGGTCTAGCTGATGGAAATGATCACTGTTGCAAGGCAAGACTGGAGGTTTCCAAACTGCTGCAGACCGTTAAAAGGTCAGAGATAAGTGTTGTGAATGTCCGTGAGCAGTGGATGTGGTGCTGGAGGATGTGACCACAAAACACAACAACTAAGAACTAGAAAATCACTTGGGAAGCAGAGCTGTAAAAACATCTGAGACCATGGCAGCATTAACATGCCTATTTCATTCATAGGGAGATTCAGAAGGATTGTGGAAACAGAGGTTTTACAGTTCAGTAATGGTACATAAACTGCCTCAGGATGGTTGCACAGTTTCAATAACTTACAGTACCTGTGTTCTTTATAATATGTTTTATCGCCCCCACTTGAATACGATGCACTTTTACAGAGATTTCACATAGAACTGAGGTTCTCTGCTTCATATTAACAATATATTATGATGTAAAGTTGAAGCCAGTGTTTGAAAATTCTTGTATTTTTCAATGATGGGAATATGTACCACAAATGCAGTCGAGGTTGAAGAGAATCTGTCCTAGCTTTTGATTTTGTTTAAAGTACTGCCTGGTTGGAATAGCTCAGAGTAGTGCTTGATTACGGTCTCTACACTTGGGTTAAGCCCATGAACACTTTGAGAATAGATCACCCCTACAGTGGTGCCGACCTGCAAGGGTATCTTCCAACCCAGCAGTATGAATATTGATTTCTCTAACTTCATGTAACCTTTCATTTCCCTCTCCCTCTGTCCCTCCCCATCCTAGTTTTCCTACTAATTTCATTGTCCTCCTGATTAATTTTACTGTTTTTATGCCTCATTGTCACCTTCCCCTCGGCCAACAACGAACCATTGTACACTTCCTCAATTATCGTCTGCTTTGATCTGTCCTTTTCACACCTTGCATGTTCTTTGTGCCCTTTCATATCTCCCTCACTCAGTCTGAAGATGGGTCTCAACCTGAAACGTCACCCATTCCTTCTCTCCAGATATGCTGCCTGTTTCGCTGTTACTCCTGCTTTTTGTGTCTATCTAGGGTATTCAGTAATACTATTTTGATTACCATTTGAGACTAGAGCCTTTTTAATCTTCCTCTCTGCCATTCTAAAACACATGTTAATCTATTTAAAAAACTGGACTAACATCTCCATAAGCAAAATATAAACAGGAATAGTAAGATTAAATGAGAACTTACCAGTTTGAAGTTTGATCTTTATTTTATGAGGAGTTATGTTGGTGATTACGTGAAGAAGACCCGTCAGGGCGTATGCGCGTCAATCTTCAAAGCAGCGGTATGAAATCACAGACAACACCATCATTGAAGTAACATATTAAGATGATCAACATGAGAACTACCATTATGACCTTTTTTCTATGAGAGAGGGTTGGGCGTGGCGGGCACGTAATCACCAACGTAACTCCTCATAAAATAAAGATCAAACTTCAAACTGGTAAGTTCTCGTTTAATCTTACTATTTTACTTCGGAGTCACGTGAGTGACTACGTGAAGATTTTAAAGCTCTGTGATTTTTATGCCGCAGATCAAAATCCCGGCTTCTCACTGCATTGATTGACTCAATCATCAATAATGCTGTAAACATGACATTGCATATCATGCAAAAACAAAACAGTTCTATTTTTGGTCATAAAACAACCAATAAACCCTCTTAATTTAGGGCAACAAACGAAACAGAATTAAACAGTATTGAAAACAGACTTTAAACATTAGCAACAGCACTCAATATTGAGGTGGCAAACAGCCCTCCATCGGCAATCGGCCGATGGTAGTATTGCTGAAACACAAGTTCATTTTTCCAACTTGCGGCTTTTAATATATGGTCGATGGGAACGTCCATCGCCCTGGCCGCGAATGTTGCTACTGCGCTAGTGGAATGAGATATAAACACATAAATGTTAATACCTGGCTGAACCAACTCTAGCTTTAACCACCTTGAGATAGTCTGAACTGCCACTCTTTTATGTTGGCTTCTTGTAACTGACAAATGATCCGGTTTCTTCTTGTCTTAAAGCCCTTGTGGCTTCAATGTAATGTAAGAAATGTGTCCTTACACATAAACATGGAGCTGTAGGATATGTTCAGAACTCTATCTTGAATCCTGTCACACCTGCTTTGTTTGAGCAGGTGATAAATATAAAACATAACATTTTCTGTAGACACTTCCATTCTATCTAACTGAAGTGTTTGGAAAGTCTGCACTCTCTGTGCTTACGCCAATGCCATTAGCATAGCCAATTTCATGGTTAATTTTAACAAAGTTATAGCCGTGACAGGGACCCAATGACGAAGTATGTTACGAACAACGCTTACATCCCAGATTACCATATACCTAGGCTTAGGCGGTTTGGAATTAAAGATTCCTTCCATCAACCTAGATATGAGAGGGTGAGAACCTATACTTTGTGTCCATGTACCTATTACAAGCTTTGCCGACAAAGCACTTCTAGCTGTATTGATAACACTATAGCTAAAACCCTCATCATAATAAAGTGTAGATAAACTCTAACACATTTTCAATAACTACAGTATCATATTGAATAGTCTTTTGAACACAATATTGTTCCCATTTAAAAAAAAAAAAAATGTCATAAGTCATATACTACTTTTGAGTACTCTTTCTCCAGGCTGCAGTGAGTATATCCACCGTTGGCCTAGAAAGTCCTCGACCAATGTAAGGCATTCTTACAAACCTGCAAATTAAGAGATCAATACGATCACATAACGGATGAACTTAACGCGTTACTGGATGCTCCAGCAAATTCCTACTGTTTGGAACCAGCAAAAGGAGGTTGGATCGCTATCTGTAACCTGAAAAGGAACCATGGTTGAATCGGGCAATTTGGTATCACCAAAACCCCTGAAGCGTCATCCTGCTTGATTTTCTCAAACACCGACCTATGAGGCAGAATGGTGGGAAAATGTACACAAACATATCATCCCACTTTAGTGAAAAAGCATCAATTGCCACTGCCCCTGGATCTGGTTCTCATGAAACATATTTTGGCCTTCCATATAGAAGTACTCTGTTCTTGAACACATCCTGGTTCAACATCCACTCTGTATTATCACGTAATTTTCGTGACCTGCCATCTGGTATTACATTAAGTTTCCCTGGCAGATAGATAGCTCCAATCCAAATATCTCTATCCATACTCCAGGTCCAATTCTATTTGCCAACCTGTCACATGATAACGATTTGATTCCACCCATGTGATTCATATAAGCAACTGCTGTAGTGTTGTGTATTTTGCACTGCACATGCAAACTAGTTTTGTTAGTGCCATAAGCCTTGAGTCCATAAAATACTCTTGGTTAATTCCCCATGTTTGCAGAAGCAATGTTCATCTGTCTCCACAGCTGGATCTTGTATCAGTAGCACCCTACCCAAGTGCTCTGACATCGGTCTGCAAAATCATGGAATCTTGGTCCAATAACAATTGTGAACACATGCTGAATCTGCCATTGTACATCAGCAACAGCCTCTAGTGATAGAAGCATAGGTCTATTATAATGACCCTAATGTATCCTCAGTGCTTGTTTCTTTGACCTTTGTAATTGTAGATAATAAAGTTGGCCATATTGAACTGTGGAAATGCTGCAGCAATTTCCCCAGCAGACTCATCACCTGGCTAATTGAAGGCTGTGTGTGAGCAATTAGCTTGATACAGCTCTTAATTAGCTCTACCCTTTTTTGCCTGGGCAAGGTCACAATCGTGTTGATTAAGTCTATTGTGAACCCAACTAGTCAATTTGTGTCACAGGTATAAATTTAGATTTCTCTGGATAGCTTATGAAGCCTAATTTAAGAAATAAAATGGTTTTTACCAACTGCCACTGATGCTTCAGCTGTGTCCTTTGATTGTCCTACAATCAAGATATTATCTAGTTAAGCCATGAGCTCATGCCCTTGACTTCTCATCATGCCTAGAATAGGTTTTAACAACTTTGTAATCCCTCTAGGAGCTGAAGACAAACTATTAGGCAGTGCATTGTATTGCCATAATTGCCCCATCCAGCTGAATTTTAAATCTTCTATCCTGCAAATGAACAGACACTGAACAATCCCTGCTTGGTCTGGGAAAGATATTGGACACAAACTGATGGCTTTGGTAAACTGCCTTAGCAATTACACCTTTATTACATAAGCTTGCAAGTTCCAACTGAACTTCCAATTGTTCAGTGATAGTGAAGTCAAACTCCTTTTTGGAACATGTTGCATGGGTAAATCAGAATTTGCATTAAGCTTTATTTGATATCCTTCAATAACCTTCAGTATAAAGATATCTGACGTATCACATTAGATCTGTCTACATGAGAACCAGACCCACTTACCTCCTTACCCCCTGGCATTCTCCCCCGGCCTCGAGCTGGATATCTCACCTTCCCTGGCAGTGCTACAGCCAAACGCCAACTGCGCTGCATCGTAGCTGGACTCGTCCCTTGCCCGGACCAGTCTCCTCGCTTATAGGGATACTTCCGCTTTGGTGAATATGTGGCTGCCGTCTTAGCCTCCTCCTCCAGCTCCTTCACGTGCTGTGCGAAATCCTCGCCAAACAGCTGTGCCGGTTGCACTGTGTCAGGCTGGCAGAGTGAAGCATATTTAGAATTGATGGTTGGTCTAATCGCAGTCTTGCGGAGGCAGTTGATCTCAAAGTGGGCACTCCACAATAGCGCCTTTTGTTGTAATTTGTCATGGCCTCTCCATCCACCATCCTGGCAAAGCTCGTTATACCAGATGCCAGCAACTTTAAAAATATGCTGGAGCTTCACATGCTCCTAGGCTCTCATTAGTATGCCCATCTTGCCCCAATTCTTCCTGTTCCCAACAGGAACTTTTAACAGTCCACAGTTGATTGGGGCTTCATGCTTCCTTACTGTCTCATCCATTGTCAGCTCCTGTAGCTGATGTGAGACTTGGTAATTTATGCTGGTGGCAAGTTCCTCACCCAGAGGCTCACCAGCGTCCGACGACATGGCAAACCGTGCTGCACACGGTGTCAGCTCTGGCAGCTGCCTGCCCTCCCTTTGGAAGTCGTCGGACTCAGGGTCAGAGCATATCTGCCCTTCTGCACTCACCTCTTGCAAAGAGGGTGCTTTCAAGCAGGCCTCTACTAGGCACTGCCGGCGGAGCCTTCCCGACGGCCTCCCGCCTGCACAACTCCCCTGGAGTGTGGCTTTGTGAAGCAGGCCTCTCCAAGGCACTGCCAGCGGAGCCTTCCCCATGGCCTCCCGCCTGCACAACTCCTCCTGGAGTGTCTCTGTGGAGCAGCCCCTGTATGAGCTGCTCCTTTTGGATAACCGCTGGGTCACGGTATCCTGTCCCCGACGGGACTCTCCTGGCCCGACTCTGCCGAGTCAATGCCCCTGACAGACGTAGCTTATGCCGACCGCCCGACTGGCATTGGCTGTTTACCCAGCTGGGCACTTTCCGAAGTCTGTCGCCGCACCGCTACCGGCTTGCGACTCCCCAGAGGTGACAGGCTGCCTTTCAGAGGCTGCGCTCCCGCAGCTCTCTCTCTCCTTGTCCGCAGCAGACCTGCACCTTGATGATTTTTTCCTTGTTCCTGCATTGTAGGGAAAAAACACAGCAACAATTTCTCTACTTTTCTAACTCCTCCAAAGTCTCCCCGACTTTGGTGGAGCTGTAATTACTCACCTGCAGGAGGAGCTCCGTCCTCCTGCTGCCGTTCGCGCCAATGCGTCAGACGTAATGACGCGCATGCGCCCTGACGGGTCTTCTTCACGTAGTCACTCACGTGACTCCGAAGTAAAATTGGCTATTCCTTGTGTCATTTGCTCCAATGCCCACTGTCTCTTCCAGGTTTCATCTGCTAATCTCTTCATCTGTTAGGGCAGCACAGTGGCGCAGCGGTAGACTTGCTGCCATACAGCACCAGAGACCCAGGTTCGATCCTGACCTCGGGTGCTGTCTGTGCAGAGTTTGCACGTTGTCCCTGTGACTGCGTGGGTTTTCTCTGGGTGCTCCGGTTTAATCCCACATTCCTCAGACATGCAGGTTTGTAGGTTAATTGGCTTCTGTAACTTGTCCCTCGTGTGTAAGAGAGAACAAGTGCAGGGTGTGATCAATGGTCTGTTGACGGTGGTGGGCCAAAGGGCATGTTTCCAGGCTGCATCTCTAAAACTAAAACACTGCTGCTGAAACATATCAGTCATGTTGCAATGCAATATTTCAGTCCCCAAAAGATTTTTCTGTAGTACGATGTAATGTAATGTAATGAAAATGATCTTCCTAGTTCCCATACGTGTTGTGGAGCGCACCACATCACGCTATATAAATGTTACTGCACCTTGGAATGACTCAGTCCTTTGGTTTAGCCCTATGTTGATTCTAGACAAAGCCCTATTTTGAATCTGAATTTTCCCTCTGCTCTCCATCCTGCTCTTTGTATCATGTTATCGTTGGAATTCTCTGTTCTTCCCTCACCTCTGTTACCATGGACTGTCATAGGAATGGAGAATGTTCTCCCTGGGGCTTGCCCCGGGTGCTCCGGTTTCCTCCCACACTCCAAAGACATACAGGTTTGTAGGTTAATTGGCGTTGGTAAATATTGTAAATATGCCCCATTGTGTACGCTAGTGCTAGTGTACGGGGTGATCGCTGGTCGGCGTGGACTCGGTGGGCCAAAGGGCCTCTTTCTGCGCTGTATCCCTAAACTAAACTCCTCCTGCCCTCTGTCACCACAGCTTCTTGCTGCAGCTCCTTTCTGTGACATTAACTATCTCGCAGTTCCTCTTTATGTGGACATCTGAATCATGACATGACAATTTTACAATTTTACTACTTTAACTGACTTCCTTACTGATGAGACAAATCTGTAGATCTATTCTGTGCAGAAGAGCAAGGACTGCCTCAGGCTTAGTGAGAAAATGCTCAGAAGCATCATTTCAGAGTACCATGGGCTGATGGTATTCACAGCTTGAAGCAGATCTAAAAGCAATATATATTGTATATTATACTTACGCAGCTTTTAAAATGTAGACTTTTTATAAAGTTTGTACACTTCCAAAGATTTGTAAAAGTATTTTAATTCTCTAAGTCTGTAGAGCATTTATTTTTCCCAACACTGTGCATGGTTGATGAACCGAGATCAGAGTAAAGAAAACCGAACCTCAGATCCTGGGACTACTGCATCTTATCTTTGTTTGCCACAGGGGTATCTTTTGAAAATGCTTTTGTATTGAAATGTTGGATGTTGCAACTGTGATATTTAGAACTTTTGTATGCTAAATCTGCTTTTCAGAGTCCTTGGGAAGCCTTACTGTTGAGGCTGTGACAGAGAGTGCAATGATCATATGCAATGGATTAAAGGTGAATGGACATTCTTTGAAAGATGTCAATGTGAGTGAATGTCATTTCTGTGACCAGTTACCATTGGGTTACCAATGAGTTGCCAGTCTGAAGAAGGGTCTCGACCCGAAACATCACCCATTCCTTCTCTCCAGAGATGCTGCCTGTCCCGCTGAGTTACTCCAGCATTTTTGTCTTTCAGTTTAAACCAGCATCTGCAGTTCCTTCCTACACATATTCCTTACTATTGGGTTTGTTCCCTCTCACACATCACAGTGTCAGATTGGTATAAAGGCTGGTGTGATACCTGCAACTCTAATGTTATTAGAATCAGTTTGTGTTCACCTTATTGTCTTAATGTGTCTTCACCAAACTCTAAATAAGAAGATCATGGGTTTGAGTTCCATTTGAAAGAGCAGGGTTTTAATTCAAACAAATTGAAATTAAGGTGCAACATAGTAAGTGTACATTGTTCAAGGTGCCATCTTGAGATTGTGGCATTTCACCAAACATTTAATTGATGATCGCTGCCACGGGACCTTTTTATAATAGATGTAAGGTGAGTGATGTGGATCTCCTGGAAGATGTTTGTACGTCAACCAACTTTGCAAAAGTAATTTTTGTGAGACGTGGCAGGGCAAAGAATGAAATGTAAGGTACACTTCCAGAGAATGGGCTGCCTACCAGGTCTGGACTTCAACTATTGCAAGGTTAACAATGATCCATGGGTTTTGGGTTAGAGAGGCAGTGAGATGAGGTTGTTGACCCTGTTGCTGGAAAGTTCAGCCTCAGATGCAATGGTCTCAACAGCCTAATTTGGACATTTGGTAACGTGCACTGATGAACCTTACACCAGATGGAAAATGCTGACATGGATAGAAAATTGTTTGGCAGTAGGGATTAACGGGGCCCTTTCAGAATGGCAGGCTCGGTGCTGTGACCGCAGCTATTTACAATATACATCAATGATTTAGACATTAGCAAATTTGCAGATGACACAAAGCTGGGTGGCAGTGTGAACTGTGAGGAGGATGCTATGAGAATGCAGGGTGACTTGGACAAGTTGGGTGAGTGGGCAGATGCATGGTAGATGCAATTTAATGTGGATAAATGTGAGGTTGTCCACTTTGGTGGCAAAAACAGGAATGCGGATTATTATCTAAATGGTGGCAAGTTGAGAATAGTGGAAGTATAACGGGATCTGGGGGTCCTTGTTCATCAGTCAATGAAAGTAACCATGAAGGTACAGCATGCAATGAAGAAAGCGAATGGCATGTTAGCCTTCATAACAAGTGGAGTTGAGTATAGGAGCAAAGAGGTTCTTCTACAGTTGTATAGGGCCCTAGTGAGACCACATCTGGAGTATTATGTGCAGTTTTGGTCCCCTAATTTAAGGAAGGACATTCTTGCTATTGAGGGAGTGCAGTGTAGGTTCACAAGGTGAATTCCCGGGATGGCGGGACTGTCATATGCTGAGAGAATGGAGCAGCTGGGCTTGTTACTCTGGAATTTAGAAGGATGAGAGGGCATGTTATTGAAACATATAAGATTATTAAGGATTTGGACACGCTAGAGGCAGGAAACATGTTCCCGATGTTGGGGGAGTCCAGAACCAGGGGCCACAGTTTAAGAATAAGGGGTAAGCCATTTAGAACGGAGACGAGGAAACACTTTTTCTCACAAAGTTGTGAGTCTGTGGAATTCTCTGCCTCAGAGGGCAGTGGAGGCCGATTCTCTGGATACTTTCAAGGGAGAGCTCGATAGGGCTCTTAAAGATAGAGGATATGGCGGAGTCAGGGGATATGGGCACGAATGGGGTACTGATTGGGGATGATAAGCCATGATCACTTTGAATGGTGGTGCTGGCTCGAAGTGCCGAATGCTTTACTCCTGCACCTATTGTCTATTGTCTGTTGTGTAAAGGCACCGTAACACTGGGCAAGTGGGTGATGCGGTCTGTGTAATCAATCAATCAATCACCCAGAAACAATCAGAAGAATTGCAGTGCAAAGCTTGGAGGTGGAATAATGTTTGTCTGGGAATTAGTATTACTCGTTTTTAGAGCCTAGCATGTTTGCTTTCTTTCACCAGTCAGGCTCTAGTCCACAGAGAAACAGTGTCACACAGGATCGGACTCTACAAGTTACTTTATTAAGTAATTTAAAGTGATTTTCTTATAAGGCACATTTAGTGATACAAAACAACTTTGAACAAAAACAGAATACATATAATTTATTAAAATTACAAAGTCAAATATTTTGATGTTTACAGCATGCCCAGAAGTGATAACTTACACCAGCTTCAGACACATGTCTGAGGGAGGGTCTCGACCCGAAACATCACCCATTCCTCACTCCCGATATGCTGCCTGTCCCGCTGAGTTGCTCCAGCATTTTGTGTCTACTTTTGGACACATGAGCATTGAAGTTCAGATGTTTGCAGCACGGTTCTCCCTGCTTTCCTCACCGGACCTTCAACATCCTCAGTGTGGTTCAATGGCGCTTTATTGTCACATGCATAAGCGCACAGTGACATTATTACTGCCCCGTAAAGTATTGCCACACCTAAGCACAATGCCCAATTAGCAAAGTGTACAGAAATAGTCCACTGAGAACCACCGCATGGGGTGGTGTGTGGAAATGTGTCGATTTGTAGTCTGCCGTTTTGTTGCTGGTCATTCTGGAAACAATTTCTATCCACATCCTGAACCTTGGTGACAATCATTCATTCGGTTATTAAATTGAACACTGCAGTAGTCCATCGCTAGTTTAAATAAAATGTTCCGATTGATAGCTACAGCAGGCAGTGAAGAACGCGAATGGCATGTTGGCCTTCATAACAAGAGGAGTTGAGTATAGGAGCAAGGAGGTCCATCTGCTGTTTTATAGGGCCCTAGTGAGACCACACCTGGAGTATTATGTGCAGTCTTGGTCTCTAAATTTGAGGAAGGACATTCTTGCTATTGAGGGAGTGCAGCGTAGGTTCACCAGATTAATTCCCAGGATGGCGGGACTGTCATGTTGATAGAATGGAGCGGCTGGGCTTGTATATTCTGGAATTTATAAGGATGAGAGGGCATCTTATTGAAACATATAAGATTATTAAGGGAATGGACATGCTAGAGGCAGGAAACATGTTCCCGATGTTGGGGGAGTCCAGAACCAGGGGCCACAGTTTAAGAATAAGGGATAGGCCATTTAGAACGGAGACAAGGAAACACTTTCTCACCCAGAGAGTTGTAAATCTGTGGAATTCTCTGCCTCAGAAGGGAGTGGAAGCCAATTCTCTGGTTGCTTTCAAGAGAATTAGAGAGAGCTTTTAAAGATAGGGGATATGGTGAGAAGGAAGGAATGGGGTACTGATTGTGGATGATCAGCCATGATCACATTGAATGGTGGTGCTGGCTCCAGGGGCCGAATGGCCTACTCTTGCACTTATTGTCTATTGTCTATTGATAACATTGTAACAAGTGCTTCAAATATAAATGGCTCAATGATGAATCTTGAGTTAGGTTTTCAATCATTTGTTATAAAATGGACAGATATATCATAGCACATAGAGTACCTTCTCAACCGGTGTTAATACTGGACGGTTGACTGGGAGATATAAGCTTACATTTCCTCAAGGCAGCTGAGGAACTTAAGTAATTGATGATTCCAGCCTTTGACCAGGTTATTGCAAAAGTCCAGGTGGTTCACACCAATGTACTTCAGGGAACCAAATTACCTAGTCAGGTACCGATGTAACTCCAGAGGTTCCACAATTCGATAAGTTTCAATGAGGTCCCTCCTCATCCTTCCAAACTCCAGCGAGTACTCATCACATGTTAACCCAATCATCCTCGTTAGCATTCTCGTAAACCTCCTCTGGACCCTCTCCAGAGCCAGCACATCCTCAGATATGGGGCCCAGAACTGCTCACAATACTCCAAATGTGGTCTGACCAGTGCCTTATAAAGCCTCAGCATTACATCCCACTTTTTACATTCTGGTCCTCTTGAAATAAATGCTAGCATTGCATTTGCCTTCCTTACTACCGATTCGACGTGCAAGTTAAATTTTTGGGAATCCCGCACCAGCACTCTCAATTGCACCTCTAATTTCTGAATTCTCTTCCCATTTATAAAATAGTATACATGTTTATTCCTACTACCAAAATGCATGACTCCGCACTTTGCTACACTGTATTCCATCTGCTACTTCTCTGCCCCCTCTCCCAACCTGTCCAAGTTATTCTGAAGAGTCCCTGCTTTCTCTACACTACCTGCCCTTCCACCTATCTCCGTATGTTGCTGGCAAGGCCAGGATTTATTACCCATCCTACTGCTTTTGAGAAGGCAGTGATGAGCAACCTTCTTGAACACCAACAGTCCTTCTGGTGAAAGTGCTTTTGGCAAGTTCCAGCACTTAGACCCAGCAACAATGAAGGAACAACGTATATTCCAATTCTGAACTTTATGCGGTTAGAGGGAACTTTTGGTTAGAGTTGCTCCTATGCCCTTGAAATCTCTTATCCTGGATGGTGATAAAGTTAATGGATTTGGGAGATGCTAAAGGAGTAGTCTAGGAAAATATATTTTGTTCATGGTACTCACTGTCGTCACTGGATATGGTAATGGACAACTGGCAGCCAAGGAGGCTGCTTTATCCTGCATGGTGCTGAGCTGCTTATTGGACCTGCATATCCATTAGATAATTTATTGTGTAATGCAACACTAAGTAACACCATTACCACATAACATAGGTTTTCAACAGTTTATGATAAGATGTTAAATACGCCAAGTCAAACAATGCAGCAATGCTGATTTATGCAGAACCTTATGCATTCATTCTTTCATATTTACATTATGTGGCCATCACCATTCTGGAGCCGATCCTCTGTCATTTAACATAGGCCAATCACTGCCAATGTCACATGTCCTCAGAGTGTGGGAGGAATCAAGAGAACGTGAAAGGCCAGGAATGTAAAGACAGGTGTGAACAAAACTGAGGAGAACACAATAGTTTGGGAAATGAGGTGGAAGCAAACCTGGCAAGGAGTGTAAAAACGTGGGGTGTTTAGTCAGCCTTCCTTCATTTGAATTTCATTAATTTAGTTTAGAGATACAGTGTGGAAACAAGCCGTTCGGCCCACCAATGATGCCCGCACACTTCCACTAACCTACACACTAAGGCCAATTTATAATTTTACCCAGCCAATTAGTCTACAACACAGTACGTCTTTGTAGTGTGGGAGGAAACTGGAGCTTCCTGAGAAAACCCATGCAGATCACGGGGAGAATGGGAGAACTCCGTTCAGACAGCATCCGTGATCAGGATCGAACCAAGGTCTCTGGCGCTGCAAGGGAGCAACTCTACCGCTGCACCACCATGCAAATTAAGAACTCATTTGTTAGATTCCCTCTCTCCTTTGCTGATCTCTTCCATCATCTGAAGTCCCATTCACGCATTATTTTGTATTCAAATTATGATTTTGACGAATGGAATTGAATGATTATAATTTTGTATTAATGACTGAATCAAGCTTTTCACCATTGCAAATCATAGGCTGCTGAATGTTCTCCAGGGCTTTGTGTCACCACTGCTAGTCTGGGAGTTGAGCTAACCCATAAAGAACACTGAAATGTTACTCTGCACCTTCTAATAGCAAGCAGACCTGTTTTAATTCACTGTCTAACTTCATAGTAAAAAATCCCCCTTTCCATGATTCCAAAACTGTGCATGTGAACCACTTCCAGTACCTGTGGTCTTGAGCTATAAAGATGTTCTGCTTATTTCAAGGGCACCAGTGGCACGGAAAGGGAGGCAGAAAGTTTAAGGGAAGGTGCTGGGATGTTGAAGGCCACCTGACCAAAGACCTAGGTATAACAATGTAAGCTCACTTTAATACGGTCCAGACAAGAGTGATGCTGTGGTGGGCCTGCAAGCTTTTGGATGAGATGTTACTCTGAGACATCCTGTGCCATATTTCCAAAGCAATAAAGGAGAGTGTTCCCCCTCACCTCCAGAAATGCATCACAGTGGCCACTATTTAGTTGCTGCAGTTCCTCCCTACATAGTGACAGCACTTCATCGTACATTATTGGGTCTGAAACACGAGGGGATCTCCTGGGTTACTGAAGGTACCACGTAAATCGAACCGTTTTTGTTACCTGGTTTGCAAACATGAATAAAGGTCAACTAACTAAAGGAGCAATAGCCAATGATTTGGAGTTGGGTCTTGCAGTAAGTCTCTGTTACCAAAGTTAATATTTTCAGAAAAAAAGAGGGTCTATATAAAGAATAGAGAAAATGGAAACTGGAGCAATTGCCACGATAAATGGGGTTATTCTCCCAGAAAAAAAAACCCAGAAAGAGGAGGATAGTTAAGGGCCTGTCCCACTTGGTTATTTTTTCGGCGACTGGCTGACGTATCAGGTCACCGACAAAGTCGCAGCGTGACGCGGCGTGATGATGCATGACACGTGGTGTTTTTTCAAGTGTCTCAACATTTTTTTTGTCGCCGCTGGATTTTGAAATGTTCAAAATCTTTTGGTGACCCTGATATGACGCTGGCAGTCACCGAAAAAATCGCCAAGTGGGACAGGCACTTTAGTATTATTTAAATGCATTAATTCAACTTCAGTCCTTGAAAGCAATAAGGTTGCGTACGTACACTGCATGCTCAGTCGTATGAACCAACCATTCTCATCCTGTTGAAGGCTATACAATTTTCACTGCATGCAGCCATTAGATAATTTATTGTCACATGTGGGGGAACCACTGTGAAGAGGGGGGAGAACAAAGGAGGACCTAGTGCAGGGTACTTTGTGCCTTTGTCAGTGCCCTTAATGTGGTGACTATTTGCATGCCTTGGGTAAGGAAGCAAAGAATTTCACTGTGACTTGTCATATATGACAGTAAAGTATCATTCATGAATTCATTCATTCTAAACCCTGACACTCCATATTAATTATCCAACAGTGCCACCGGATCACCTCTGCAACAACAGCTGCACTTGCTAGAGTCTACATAATAAATAAAAAGCTTTAAAAGCAGTATTGTAGCGGCACTTAGTGGTTAGACCACTCTTGCTATGGAACCCTCGGCAGTCGGGGGTAGGGTCACGTGACTGGGCAATGGCAGGAAGAAGTCACGGGGTATAGGGGTGTGCCCTAGCATATAAGAACCCACCTTCCCTCTCTCTCTTTCTCTCTTCCTCTCTCTTCAAGAGAGTGTCCTGGCACCTCAGCAGGAGCTCAGCTCGAGCCCACGAGGCAACAGTCTCTCAGCGACAACAATGACTATTATGTTAGAGGGCTCAACGTGCATATATATCTAACCTGCAATGCCTGAATAGAGAAATCATTTATTCACGATGTTTGTGCCTCTACAGTATCACACATTAGAATATACACAATGATCAGATGCACAGATTTATTTTAAGAACCATTGCAGTTCAGATGCCTGTCTCTGTTACCAGGACTTTGACATTTAATCTTTAGTTTAGTTTAGACATACAGCATGGAAGCAAACCCTTCGGACCACCAAGTCCACGCTGACTATCGATCACTAGTGCTAGTGTATGGGATGATTGCTGGTCGGCGCCGACGATAGGGCGAAGCGCCTGTTTCCACGCTGTATCTCTAGAGTCTAAAGTCACCGATTCACACAAGGCAAATATCACTGCATCTTTCTCAGATGGGAACACAGCCACTGTGCAATGCAAGGTAATGCAGTGACTGTGAATGAAGAGTTGCTTGCCAGGGATGTAGAATGAAGAACAGTTCAGAGAGGCCCGCTCAGTTTGAGATCTGCTAACATAAATGATTAGAAATGGCACCTTATAATATTGCTTACATATCAGCAATCTCTGATCTATCCTGCTAATCTGTTTAAAGTAAAGTGATCATCAGCTTTGCTAAAAAATAGCAAGAATGTAAGATATATGAACAGGAGTCAGCCAAACCAACCACCAAACTTGCCCCTCAGTTCAATATTACCCCAATATTGTTCTCGTTTGCTTTAACTGCACTTTAAAAAAATCTAGTCCCCACTATGCCAACCATAAATATGATTAACAATTCAACATTCACAGTTAATGGGGTAGAGAGAATTCCAAAGATCACAACCTATTAACAGAAGAAATTATTCCCTATTTCTGACAAGTGACAAATTATGTTCTACACTCCCCCGGAATATGAGGAACTATACTGGCAAGCTTTCTAAGAATATTATGTTTCAATAAGGTCATAGAACAGGACAGATTCACAATTCACAAGTAGATCAGCCATGATCCCATTGAATGGCGGTGCTGGCTTGAAGGGCCGAATGGCCTACTCCTGCACCTATTGTCTATTGACAGCACAGCAACAGGACCTTTGGCCCACAATGTCTGTGCCAAAAAAGATGCCAAGGTCGAATCTTATCTGCCTGCATATAATCCATATCTCTCCATTTGCTGCATATCCATGAGTCTATCCAAGGGTCCCTTGATGTCCACCACCACCTCCAACAGCATGTTCCGGGCACTCACCACACTGTGTTTAAAAACGTGCTCCTCACATCTCCTTGAAACTTTGCTTCTCTCATCCCCTCTACTATTTGATATTTCTATCCAGGGAAAAGTGTTCTGTCTGTCTACCTCTCATGATTTTATATATTTCTACCAGGTCTCCCATCAACCTCTGGCGTTCCAGGGAAAACAATACAAACTCTGTCCAATCACTCCATGTAGCTAATACTCCGTAATCCAGACAACATTCTAGTGAAGTGTTGAGCGGTCACGACCCAAATCGTCACCTATCCTTGTTCTCCAGGGATGCTGCCTGACCCTTTGTGTTTCTCCAATACTTTGTGTCCATCAGTCTAGTAAACCTCCTCTACACCTTCTTGAAAACTTCCATATCCTTCCTGTAATGGAATGCACAGTAACCCCAAATAATTCCAGATTACCATTCCCACTTTTGAACCCCAGAAAATATCGGCTCCATTTTCCACAAACCTGCTTTGGAAGTCAATTCTCATCCTAGGAATTAATCCAGCAAATCTTTGCTGCATCAATTCAAAATATGTGCTTTTTCTAAAGGACATTGCCCCCACTGCCACCTTCCCAACACTTTGTGCTCTCGTGGCAAGGCTTTCCTGCTTTTGTCTTCCATCATCCTTCCTATAAAGGCCAATGCTCCGTTCACAAATTATTTCATTTGCTTATACTCCCTAACGGCATTTTGTAGTCCAATCGCAACATAAATTGCCTGTAGTGGACATTTTGCACCACTAATAAATGTTTGTGAGAATTTCCAATGCCATTAAAATCTCTTTCCAAATTTTGCATCAACCTTTGGGAGATCAGATGAAGGAAGTAAACTCTATATTCTGATCATGTGGAGATTCAAATAGTTACCAACTAATCCTGTCAACCATTCTCAGTCACTACATATTCAAACAAAGGAAGACCCCTCTCCCATTGTACTATTTCCTTAACAACTCGGGCATGGCAATCTAAGAGAAAGATATTTGTAGAAACATCTGCAGGAAGCAAAGAGTTGTAATAAGTGAGGTTTTTAAAGCATGAGATTGCTAGAAATGTTACTAAACAATTATCAAAAATGCTCTTAGGCTTATCGTGAACATGAAAAACCAACCAGACTCAAGACTGTGATTGATGTTACTGTCTGACCTTCAGTCCGAAGATCATTTGAACAGTAATGTTGAACACACACTACACAGATTGATTAAACCGTGCTGTGGTGGTTATGAAATAGTTGTAGATGAAACAGAACTGTTTGACCTGGAAAAGACCAGGCTCTCTCCTACTGATTGGTGGCCTGGCCCAGGGCTATATTGCAGACTGTTCCTGGCAGTAGTTGTCACAACCCAGGAGGTTTCTGTCGGGCTCACTTGCCAGAGCAGCCTCCCTCAGCACCGACATGTGCTCCTCAGCTGAGGAGATGGACTGGTCAATCCAGTCAAGGCTTCCAGTCATGTGACAGGCATTCCTGGTGACCAACACAAGATGGCTGACGGAGAGCAGGAGGGCAGTGGTTCTGCAAGAGAAGGTAGAGCAGTAATGTCACACCGTGATGTATGAGTGAAAAGGAAGACCGCAATCATGTTACACTCTGCGTTTGAGCTTCTGCTCAAATATTCAATTCAAATCAGATGACTGGGTTAGCCAAGCGCAAGTCAGCTTCCGTAGACTTTCAAATGTGGACCTTCGAAGCGTAGTTGACCATCTAAGGTGGACCTTGAAGGAGAATTAATGTGTTAATGTGATTCCTACATTTTAATGGCTGTTGATTTTAGATCAGGGATAAATGCAAAAATGTTCCCGTTGAGTAAGATGGATAGTCCATGAGAAAGTGTTTTTAAATTATCCTAATATTTGTTTTTCTCTCCCCCTCTCTTGACAAGTCGTTTTCTTGCCTATCTTCATCCCCACAAGCATCTTGCCTGTTCACCACTTCTCAGGCATGTTGGTGACATGTTATGGTGGGGGGAGGCATAATTCAGTTTTTTGTTTAGTTTAGAGATACAACGCGGAAACAGGACCTTCAGCCCATTGAGTCCATGCTGACCAATGATCCCTGCACATTAACACTATCCTACACACACCAGCAACAATTTACAATTGAGCCAAGCCAATTAACCGACAAACCTGTACGTCTTTCGAGTGTGGGAGGAAACTGGAGCACCCGCGCAGGTCAAGGGGAGGACATGCAAACCCATAGTCAGGATCGAACCTGGGTCTCTGGCGCTATGAGGCAGCAACTCTACTGCTGTGCCACCATTTCTGGGCATTGCTGCCCATAACTACTGGGCCTCTTTTCATATCTCCTCATAGAGTCCCTGAAGACTTCTCCCATTCTCTCTCCCTCTTCCCAAGACGTCAAGCACGGCAGCAAAGACGGGATCAAAACTGTGATCCCCTGGTCTGCTTAACTACAGTGCTCACCATTCTAATCTATCAACATCACTGTCACCATCTCAACTATTCCCAATGATTCTAATTCCGAAAAGCATCTTGATCTCAAAACAGAATATTTATGAGGAGGAATTTCTTCAGTCAGAGGGTGGTGAATCTGTGGAATTCATTGCCACAGACAGCTCTGGAGGCCAAATCGAGGGAGAATTTTAAATTGGACATTGACATGCTTGTGATTAGCAAGTGCCAGAGGCTATGGGGAGAAGGCAGGAGAATGGGATTGAGAGGGAGAGATAGATCAGCCGTAATTGATTGACTTAGTAGACTTAATGGGCCGAATGATAGAGATTAAAACACCACAAGACAGCTTGGATGATCTCTGTGCGTGGGGAAAAACCTGGCAGATGTCCTTCAATACAACCAGATGTCATAGCATGCATGTCTCACACAAGATTAAACCACTATTATCGGAATACAACGTGGGTAGCCATATATTGCTTGCTGTCGACCATCACCCATATCTAGGAGTCGAATTAAGCAAAGATTTAAGTTGGGCGACGCATATTAGTCAAGTGTCTAACAATGCAAATAGAACTCTCGGCCTACTCAAAAGAAATTTTCACGCATGTAGTACATCCGTCAAAGAGAATGCCTACAAGTCCTTGGTCAGGCCCAAATTGGAATATTGTGGAGCCATATGGGATCCTTTCAACAACAACAACAAGATCACCCTGGAGAAAGTACAGCGCCGAGCAGCCCGCTTTGTATGTAATGACTACAAGAGCAATCCAAGCGTGAATAATATGCTGACCTCTCGGATGGGATACCCTAGAGCTCCGCAGAATCAGGCTAAGACTTATTGCAATTTACAAGGAGATTCACAAAATCACGGCATCAAATCTCCCGTCATCCCAGATCATCAACTGCCATGAAACAAGACAAAATAACGGTCCCTACATCATCAACTGGCTAAATGTCAATAAACTTTGCAACCAATATTCCCTTTACCCAAGGACGATAAGTGAATGGAATATGTTACCACCCAACACACGTGCTGCTCCCGATGTTAAGTCATTTAAAAAGGGGATTGAGCAACTAGATCTCCTCAACTTGGTCAAAAAGGCCCATTTCAAAATTTAATCACTACTCTACTCACTCCGACCTGCGCGAGATAACCACTGATGAGGTGTTTGCGCAGTAATCAACCAGAACCAGAATGGCCTAATTCTGCTCCTAGAACTTTTAAAGATTTTAGTCTCATCTTTTACTCTGAAACATAGAAACATAGAAAATAGGTGCAGGAGGAGGCCATTCGGCCCTTCGAGCCAGCACCGCCATTCATTGTGATCATGGCTGATCGTCTCCAATCAATAACCCATGCCTGCCTTCTCCCCATATCCCTTGATTCCACCAGCCCCTAGAGCTCTATCTAACTTTCTCTTAAATCCATCCAGTGATTTGGCCTCCACTGTCCTCTGTTCACAGATTCACAACTCTCTGGGTGAAAACGTTTTTTCTCACCTCAGTCCTAAATGGTCTCCCCTTTATTCTAAGACTGTGGCCCCTGGCTCTGTGTTATGCCTTCACTCTCACAAGTTCTGGTGTCATTTTAACATGAGTCATTAATATATATTATGCATTGGCAATGCATAAAGATATATATTAATATATTATATATATTGTATATATTATAATAACAGATAACTACCACATTAGTATACATCTTTGAGAAATGCTGCCCTTTAATGATGCCAGCAGTAGGGTTTATAGAAAATCACTACATGAAATCCTCAGTTGCTGCCGAACCCAATAAAGGTTTTCCACTCCCTGCAAAACACGGTATTTCTGTCAATTCACCCAGAAGCTTTAACATCATTTAAACATTGCAACTTAGTTAAAGAAATATTTCTTAACTATCACATGCCATCATCAGGTTTTTTGATCAATGTTTACTGATTATTTCCCTTTGATTAAATTATGCAATCTAATCCTCACACATTGAGGGGATAATCTTTCGCAGTTCTGTCTAGGTTAGTATCTGTTGCAATTTTGCGATCACAGCCACTCTTTGTCACTGTGTTTAGCAGCCAAGTCTCCCAAAGGTTAACAAATGACCTCTTTAACGAGGGGTTGTTCAAGAAAGAACTGCAGATGCTGGAAAAATCAAAGTTAGACAAAAAAGCTGGAGAAAATCAGTGGGTGGAGCAGCATCTAGGCTTTGGGTCGAGACCCTTCTTAAGACTGATGTGGAGGTGGGGGGGACGGGAAGAAGAAAGGAAGAGGCCGAGACAGTGGACTGTGGGAGAGCTGGGAAGGGGAGGGGAAGGAAGGAGAAAGTAGGGACTACCTGAAATTAGAGAAGTCAATGTTCATACCGTTGGGGTGTAAACTACCCAAGTGAAATATGAGGTGCTGTTCCTCCAATTTGCGTTCCGCCTCACTCTGGCCATGGAGAAGGCCCAGGACAGAAAGGTTGGATTCGGAATGGAAGGGGGAGTTGAAGTGTTGAGCCACCGGGAGATCAGGTTGGTTATTGCGAACCGAGCAGATGGTGTTGGGCGAAGCGATCCCCAAGCTTGCGCTTGGTCCCACCGATGTAGAGCAGTTGACACCTAGAGCAGCGGATGCAATAGATGAGGTTGGAGGAGGTGCAGGTGAACCTCTGCCTCACCTGGAAAAAATGCTTGGGTCCTTGGATGGAGTCGAGGGGGGAGGTAAAGTGACAAGTGTAGCATTTTCTGCGGTTGCAAAGTACCAGGGGAGGGGGTGGTTTGGGTGGGAACGGACGAATTGACCAGGGAGTTACGGAAGGGAGCGGTCTCGGCGGAAAGCTGAAAGGGGAGGAGATGGGAAGATGTGGCCAGTGGTGGGATCCCGTTGGAGGTGGCAAAAATGTCAGAGGATTATCTGTTGTATGTGACGGCTGGTGGGGTGGAAGGTGAGGACAAGGGGGACTCTATCCTTGTTATGAGTAGGGGGATGGGGAGTGAGAGTGGAGCTACGGGATATAGAAGAGACCCTGGTGAGAGCCTCATCTATAGTCGAAAAGGGAAATCCCCGTTCCCTAAAGAATGAGGACATCTCCGATGCCCTGGTTTGGAACACCTCATCCTGGGAGCAGATGCGGCATGGTCGGAGGAATTGGGACTAGGGGATAGTCCTTACAGGAAGCAGGGTGGGAAGAAGTGTAGTCCAGATAGCCATGGGAGTCAGTGGGTTTGTAGTAGATGTTGGTCAGTAGTCAGTTACCTGCAATGGAGATAGTGAAGTCTAGAAACGGTAGGGAGATGTCTGAAATGGTCCAGGTGAATTTGAGTGCCGGATGGATGTTAGTGGTGAAATGGATGAAGTCAGTGAGTTCTGCATGGGTGCAGGAGGTAGCACCAATGCAGTCATCAATGTAGCGGAGGTAGTGTTCGGGGATAGGGCCACGGTACGCCTCGAACAAGGATTGTTCGGCGTACCCTACAAAGAGGCCAGCATAGCTGGGGCTCATGCGCATGCCCATAGCTACGCCGTGGATTTGGAGGAAATGGGAAGAGTTAAAGTGAAAGTTGTTGAGGGAAAGGACCAGCTCCGTTAGGCGGAGGAGAGTATCGGTAGATGTGGATTGTTTGGTTCTGCGGTTGAGGAAGAAATGGAAGGGTTTAAGACCCTCCTGGTGTGGGATGGAGGTGTAGAGTGACTGGACATCCATGGTGAAGATGAGGGAATGGGGGCCTGGAAAACGGAAGTCATGGAGGAGGCGAAGAGCGTGTGAGGTGTTCTTGGACATAGGTAGGGATGGATTTGGCCTGGGGGGGATAGGATGGAGTCGAGGTATGTGGAAATAAGTTTGGTGGGACATGAACAAGCAGAAACAATGGGTCTGCCAGGACAGTCAGGTTTGTGGATTTTGGGGAGAAGGTAAAATCGGGCGGTGTGGGGCTGTGGAACGATGAGGTTGGAGGCTTGGGAGGGCAGGGAGCTGGAAGTGATGAAGCCAGTGATAGTGTTTGAGATAATGGCCTGGTACTCGTCTGTGGGGTCATGGTCCAAAGATAAGTAGGAGGAGGTGTCTGAGAGTTGGAGCCTGGCCTCAGCCCAGTAGAGGTCAGCGCGCCAGACTACCATGGCACCTCCCTTGTCGGCAGGTTTGATCACCCAGTTAGGGTTGTTGCAGAGTGAGTGGAGGGCTGTACGTTCGGGGGGGGGGAGGGGGCGGAGGTTAGAGTGAGAAAGGGGAGTGGAGAAGTTGAGGCGGTTGATGTCCCGCCGGCAGTTTAAAATAAAAAGGTCTAAAGCAGGTAGATGGCCATGAGGGGGGGTCCAAGAGGAAGGGGTCCGTTGGAGACGCGAGAAGGGGCCTCACTAGGGGGTGAGGACTCCTTCCCATGGAAAAATGCTTGGATGCGGAGACGACGGAAGAAGAGCTCCACATCGTGGCGGACGCGAAACTCATTGAAGTGGGGACATCAACCACCTCAACTTTTCCACTCCCCTTTCTCACTCTAACCTCTCACTCACAGCTCTCCACTCACTCTGCAACAACCCAGACACGGTGATCAAATACTCTAGTATTTAGTTTTTCCATCCTGGGAAAAAGGTTCTGAATATCTACCCTGTCTATCCTGCTCATATTATATACTTCTATCAGATCTGCCCTCAATGTTTACCATTCCAAAGAAAACAGTCTCTTCTGCATTCGTTTTCAGCGAGACTGCTTAGCTAATAGTCGCAATGTATTTTTGATCCCATTATTCATGTCGCATGTGTTCTCCCTGTCAACAAACAGACGTACAACTAGCTATTGGCATAGTGCCCATCAGCCTGTTGGGATTTATTACAAGCACCCCTCATTCAGTATCTGATCTCTCTTGTAGCTGATGATAATGGGGTGTTGCAAATTGTCTTTGAATAATAATCTGGTATCCTGTACTCTGTATGGGAATAGACAAAATGCTGGAGTAACTCAGTAGGACAGGCAGCATCTCTGGAGAGAAGGAATGGGTGACAGCACCTCTGGGGAGAAGGAATAGGCAATCATCACCATTCCTTCTCTCCAGAGATGTTGCCTGTCCCGCAGAGTTACTCCAGCATTTTGTGTCTACCTTCAATTTAAACCAGCGTCTGCAGTTCTTTGCTACACACTCTGTATGGGAATAATGGAGTACATCTGTTTAATCGTTAGATAGAGGGCCACCGAGTGACTCAAAGAGGGATCGAGGGTCGAGGTGCCGAGAAGAAAGAGTGGTCCGACAGGGTGAGGTATCCGAGAAGGAAGAGGGACCAAAATGACTCTAATGAGCACTTTAGTAACTTCGCCAGCACCAGATACATGGCGGCCCTCTGTATTGTGGGCATAAAGAAAGAATGTCACTGTACCTTGGTACATGTGACAATAAAGTAGCAATGAATCATTGAACTGATCTTGATATAGGGAAGATCTTTCTGCTTTGAATAGAAAAGCTTCAAGGCTTGTTCCCTGATTTTGGTATACACCTGAATGATCTGTATCATAGACTGTGCTATGATAATAAGCATAGATTTGGGATGACCAGATGCAGCATAGCACATCTGCATCGCACTCTAATGAACTGTGTGTTACACAGGGGCAATGATAACAGCAGGAGCTTCACACAGCACATAAAGTACTGACTATCAACACTTGCCCACACTGCATTAATCTGGCACATTTGGCCAAAGACATACAAGTTTGTAGGTTACTTGGTTTGGTAAAATTGTAAATTGTCCCTAGTGTGTGTAGGATAGTGTTAGTATGTGGGGATCGCTGGTCGTCGTGGACTCGGTGGGCTGAAGGGCCTGTTTCCACGATGTATCTCTAAACTAAACTAAACTAAATCTGGTAACCCCACACTGAACATGTAGCTTGGCACTGCAACTTGTTGACAGCACCAGTCACACTAAAGGCACTTGCCATTTGTGATAGAAAATGACCACATGTTAGCACTGGTGGTGCTGACGGAAATGTTGCTCACTGGGACAGTTTTACAGCCTGGTATCTTTCTTCTTCTTACTTCTTCTTCTTAAGCCCTTTGCTCATTTAGGGAGCAGAGGCCATTGACAAATGTCCTCCACCTCACTCGGATGTTGGCAGTTCTTTCGAGATCTCTCCAGTTGAACCCACTCTCAGACATTTCTGTCTGGACACCTCTTCTCCAGCTGTTCCTGGGGCGACCTCTTTTCCTTTTTCCTTGGGGGTTCCATTTCAGGGCTTGCCGGGTGATATTTGTGGCAGGTTTCCTGAGGGTGTGTCCAATCCAACTCCATTTTCTCCTTCGAATTTGTAAGTCAATGGGCTCCTGGCTTGTTCTTTTCCACAGGTCCACATTGCTGACTTTGTCTCTCCACCAGATGTTAAGTATTCTCCTAAGGCAAGTCTTAGTGAATGTTTGCAGCCTGTTTGTAGTGTGTTTTGTGGTTTTCCATGACACTGGTCCATACAGCATCACCTGTTTCACATTTGAGTTAAAGATGCGTATTTTGGTGTTGATTGAGATGTGTTTTGAGCTCCAGATCTTCCTGAGCATGTAAAACACCACCCTAGACTTATTGAACACTGCCTAGGTGTGTGAATGTTTCTACCTCCTCCAGAGCAGTGCTGTGCATAAGGATAGGGTTGCTGGTTTTGGAGTGGATACTCATCACCTGTGTCTTTGCTGTATTGGGTGTAAGAACAAGTTTTGTTGCACCTTGTGAGAGTCTGTACATCTTCTCCTGCATTTGTATCTGTGTGTTTGAAAGGAGAGCTATGTCGTCTACAAACATTGCTCCCACATTGTCCACTGAATTCCATTTATTTTCCCTTCAGTTGTTTCCATCATGATCCAGTCAATTGCCATGAGGAACAGGAATGGTGACAATAGACATCCCTGCTTGATGCCCGTCCTGGCACTAAAGCTCTGAGAGAGCTGGCCTGCATGCATAACTTTGCATGAGGTTCCATCATACGAGTTCTTGATTAAGTTTATGATCTTGGTGGGAATTCCATAGTGGTCCATGAGGCACCATAGTGTTGTCCTGTCTAAGCTGTCAAACGCTTTCTCAAAGTCAATGAAGTTGAAGTACAGGGACGTGTTCCATTCAATAGACTGCTCAATGATGATGCATAATGTTGCTATGTGGTTTGTGCACGATCCCTCGGTAGTTGTCACATTTTCTTAGGTCACCTTTTTTTGGCAGTTTCACGATGTATCCCTCTGCCCATTCTGTGGGTGTCTTTTCCTCTTCCCAAATTCTCCCAAAGAAGCCATGGAGCATGTTTGTTGATGAGTCTATATCTACTTTCAGAGCTTCAGGTGGAATATTGTCAAGGCCAGCAGCCTTGCCAGTTTTCTGTTGCTTGATTGCAGCCTTTATTTCAGATTTTGTTGGTCTGTCACACTTAATTTGTATTGGTATCCTGGCTTTGGGAATGTGTGTCTGTACAGCTGGTGGTGGCCTGTTTCGGACTTTTTCAAAATATTCTATCCATCTGTCAAGCTGCGCCTCCTGGGTTGAAAGCAGTTGACCATTCTTGTCTGTAATTGTTTATTACTATGCAGATATGTCCCAGATAATTTCCTTGTGATGGTATATAATGTTCCTTTGGGCCACCACAATTTCTGCCTCTTTGGCTAGCCTCTCCACCTGTGTTATCTTGTCCCTCCTGATGTTCTTTCACACTTCTTTGTGGCATCTGTTGTACTCCTTTTGGCCTAAAGCCTTTCCAGCCTGGTTTCTTTCTCACAGGTTATTTCCCGAGTTTTGCACTAAAGCAGCTTTTGAATAAATATCAGTCTTTGAGCAAAACAACTATTGTCAATCCACACTGATCTCTGCCACGCTCTCCCAGCCTCTACAGGTACCAAACATGTCAACTGTCTGTATATTGGTCCCTAACCACCACGCTCCCAGTCTTGTTTCCTTGTCGCGACTCTCAGTGAAACTCCAGCTCCTCTGATCACTTTTGCATCGCCAAATGTAACCACAAAAGGAATGGAAGCTTGGAATTTCAACAGCCTTGAAATCGGGAATTCACAGGTTAAAGCCTTTCTCTCTATGCAATCCCTTTGATTACATTTTTGTCACACAGCCCGCTATCTCCATCTTTAATTTATTGCCAAACTAAATTTGACAACACCCTATGAAGTGTCTTGGGATGTTTCACTGAGCCAAAAGAATGATAAAAGCACAAGCCATTGCCACACCACATGGGTCAAGTTGCTCCCAGTGTGTGTGCCATGTCTGCCTCGACACCAGTAACATACAGCTCCCATTTTTAGGTTGTACCATATCAGAATATGGGTCCTAACTCAAAACGACACCCATCCATTTTCTCCAGAGACCCTGCCTGACCCATTGAGATACTCCAGCACTTTGTGTCCATCCAAGGAGTTGATTGCTGACTCCAGGAAGGGAAAGCTGTGGGCCTGTGCACCTGTCTACATTAGTCAACCTCTTCAAGTTTCTGGGCATGCACATCTCTGATGATCTGTCCTGTGCCCAGCACATTGATGCAATTACAATATGCCCAGCACATCGAGGCTCTACTTCCTCAGAAGTTTGAGGAAATTCGGCATGCCATCGAACGTCTACAGATAGATGATAGTGGAGAGTATGCTGACTGGTTGCATCATGGTCTGGTTTGGTCATTCGAATGCTCAAGAACAAAGGAAACTCCAGAAAGTGGAGGACATGCCTGTCCCATCAGGAGTACAGACCTCCCTTTCATCAAAGGAATCTACAGAAAGCAATGAATATGATCAATGACCAACGTCACCCTGGCCACACTCTCATCCCTTTGCTACAATCAGGAAGCTGTGGGTTATTTCTGCAAAATTAGAGTTTGGAAACTGCAAAAACCATTTGTTACTTTCTTGTAAGCAACTGTATTCATTGCATCCAACTACAGAAGCATACACAGTGAGGTTGCATCATCTTAAAGGAATAGGTGACATTTTGGGTCAAAACCCTTCTTCAGATTGCTTTTCTGTCTGTCAGCATCATTCTGTCTCTCTCGAGATTGTCTCTAACGTCTCAATCAACATAAGCAGTATTAAATAGCCTCAATTCTTGCTGTCACACACATTCACTGAAACTGTTCTAAGTGAGATATCCCAGCAATAAAAAAAATGCGTGCAAGAAATGTGTGAATGGCAAGTGAATTTCCCCAGCCAGTTTTCTGCCCACATGCTTTAGTTTAGCTAATTCAGCATACTGCAGATTGGGAGGTATTCACAGGCACTTGATTGTATAAAGCACTATGGGAACTACTCAATCATTTGAGGAATAGAAGCATGACAGACCTGGCATCCAGGAGCTTGGGATCCAGCGGAGGATACATCGATCTCACGACATCATCCACCCTAAACGTGGACAGCAAAGGAAACAAATGAAGGTAGATAAATCTCCGGGTCTGATCAGATATATCCGAGGACACTGTGGGAAGCTGGAGAAGAAATTGCAGGCGCACTGGGTGAGATTTATGAATCATTATTAGGCATGGGTGAGGTGGTGGAAGTAAGAGTAATGTTATGGCTCTATTTAATGAAGGGCTCCAAGGATAAGCCTGGCAAACTCTGCCAAATGGGAGGAATTCTTACCATGCAGATAGCAGTGAGTATATCTATTTAGACATTTAACTTCAATGTTGGAATAGAAAAATCATTTAAATTATTTACTGGTTTGTCCTCTAGTTAGCATGCCACTAAGCAGCAGAAAGAACCACTTATATTCATAGTCTTGAATATATCTCTTAATCTTCACAGCCTTGTGACACTTGTCAATGCTCTTCATCATTCTAACGACTCATCTCGGGCAGCTTTTAGGTATATTTATACAATGTCTTTTCAATCAATTTTATATTTTCCTATGGTGGATATTCAGTTTTCTAAAAATCAACAGGTGTAAAATTAAAACATTATCTAAATCTGAAACAAATATGACCAATCCAAACCTAAGGATATCGAACTTAATCTAATTCCAAGAGGTGCAGCTGAGCCCTGCTGGGCTTGGGTTTGTAGCCTGGCTCGACAACACTATGCCTTCCCTAGTGAGTTGGTCATGGCTGCAAGTACCCTATAACTGGTCTCTGAACAAGACTATTGTGATTAGATTGCTTCCTCCTGTCATCCTCTGTTTAACTCATGTCCAGCTCCATCTGCAGCCTGATTACATTTGGTAAGTTTCAAAATGATAATGGGGAACTACCAATAAACACTGGCCATTTCCTTTGCATGAAATTTCTTCCTTAAGTTAAAGTTTCAAAAACACTGTCAAGAATGCCCAAAAAATTAGAAGTCCTTCCCTTAATTTAGCTAGACCCTTTCAACATTTAATGGAGATATCTTAAGGGTAGATATTAAGGGTAGATGTGTTGACCATCTTAAGGTTTATGAAGGTAGGTAAATCTCGCAGGCCTGGTCTGATATACCTGAGGACACCGTGGGAAGCTAGAGAAGAAATTGCAGGCACCCAGGCTGAGATATACGTATTATCATTAGATACGGGTGAGGTGCCAGAGGACTGGAGGGTGGCTAATGTTGTGCTGCTATTTAAGAAGGGCTGCAATGAAAAGCCTGGGAACTATAGATCATGAGCTGAACATCAGTGGTAGTCAAGTTACTAGAGAGGATTTTGATGGATAAGATACAGTATATGTGTTGGATAGACTGGGCTGATTAGGGATAGCATGGTTTTGTACGTGGGATGTCATGTCTTAAAAAATTGTTGAGTTTTTTGAAGAAGTAACCAAAAATATTGATGAGGACAAAGCCATAGACATTGTTTATATAAAGGATTCAGCTAGGATTTTAATGGTTCCACATGGTAGGTTGCTCGGGAAGGTTAGATTGCATAGGATCTAGGGAGAGCTAGCGGACTGGATGGGAAATTGGCTTCATAGAAGGAAACAGAGGGTGAAAGAGGCAGGTTGTTTAACAGGCTGGAAGCCTGTGTCTAGTGGGATGCCTCGGGTATCGGTGCTGAGCCCATTACTGTTTGTGGCTTATATCAGCGATTTGGTTTAGAATGTAGAAGATTAGATTTTATTCTTGTCATTTGAACCTCAAAGAGGCTCAAACAAAACTCCATTTCCACAGCCATACAACAAAACAATTCCTACACGACACACAAACAATTCAATTTACAGAAAAACATCCATCACAGTGAATCTCCTCCTCACTGTGATGGAAGGCAAAGTCTTTTCTCTCCCCTGCACCATTTTTCTCCCGATGTTGAAGCCCCAGGCGGGCAATGTTAAGTCCCACGGCCGTTGAGGCAGCGCCGGGCGGTGTACGCCCTCGCTCGGGGCCCAAAAGTCACAAAGTTGGAGCCCCCAGCGGGCGCTGGAATGTCCCGTGGCCATTAAAGCCGCGCCGGGCGATTTACGGCCCCGCTCCGGGTCGTTCCAACCCCGCGACACGGGCGGGAGAAGTTGCGTTGCGGGAGCTCCAGAAAGCGGTCTCTCACCCGGACCCGCGAGCTCCCGATATCATAGTCCACGGGTCTGCAGCTTGAGCTCCGGAGTCGGGCCACAGCAGCGAGCCACCACAGCTCCGAGGACGGCCAGCCCCACGATGGTAAGTCCGCAGCTCCGCAGGCTCCGCGACTGGAGCCCCCAGATCGTCCCGGTCGGAGGCCGCTCCACGGAGCTAGGCCCCAACGACAACGGAGACCCAACAGTGAAAAAGTCGGGTCTCCCGTACAGGGAAGCGTTTTTTAAAGTTTCCCCATCCGCCCCCCACATATACACAGTTAAAAACAGTATAAAAAACCCACAAACAACTACATTTAACGAGACAAAAATAAAAAAGTTTGCATGTAAGTTTGCAGATGACACTAAAATAGGTGATTTTGTGGATAGCGAATATGGTTATCAAAAATTGTAGCAGGATCTTGATCAGTTGGGCTAGTGGGCTGAGGAATAGTAAATAGAGTTTAATGCAGATTTGTGTGAGGTGCTGTATTTTGGCAGGACCTTCACCGTGAGTGGCAGGGCTCAGCGGAGTGCAGGTACATAGTTCCTTCAAAGTGACGTCACATGTATATAGGGTGGTGAAGTAGACTTTGGGTACATTGGCTTTAATCAGCCAGCGTATTGAGTGTAGAAGTCAGGATGTTATATTACAGTTTTATGAGGCATCAGTGAGCCACATTTGGAGAATTAAGTTCAGTTTTAAGATGGATGTTGTTAAACTGTAGAAAGGATTAATGAGGATGTTGCCAGGACCTGTGGGCATGAGCTACAGGGAGAGGTTGGGCAAGTTAAGGATATTATTCCTTGGGGCACAGGAGAATGAGGGATGATCTTATAGAAGTATATAAGATCATGAGGGGAATAGATGGGGTGAATACACACAGGCTTTAACACTGTAAGTGAATCAAGAACCAAAGGGTTAAGGCGAGAGGGGTAAGATGAGAAACCTTTTCACACAGAGGGTGGTGAGGGTATATGGAATGAGTTGCCAGAGGAGGTAGTTGAAGAACGTACTATAACGACATTTCAGAGACCGAAAATAGACACCAAAAGCTTCAGTAACTCAGCGAATCAGACAGCATCTCTGGAGAGAAGGAATAGGTGATGTTTTGGGTTGAGACTCTTCTTCAGACTGAGAGTCAGGGGAAAGGGAAATGAGAGATATAAATGGCGATAGAGACATTTGGACAGGTACATTATTGGGAAAGGTTTGGATGGATATGGGCCAAATGGAGGTAAATGGGACTAGTGTAAATGGGACATGTTGGTCGGCGTGGGCAAGTTGGGCTGAAGGATCTGTTTTCCATGCTTTATGCTCTATTCCTATAACATCCAGGGTATATAAGGCCATCACTGCTGGAATGTTTGCTCTGCAGATGGGTTCTACTCAGTAATGTCTGCACATTCTGGTACAGTTGTCGGATGCAGTGTAGGCCTCTCTCACCTTGGGCTAATCCTCTTCGCTACCACGATAATATCACTCAGCCTGGCTGGAGATTTGATCTTCGCACCCGAACCCATCGTCATGGCAACGAGTTTCTCAGTTAGAGTATGACATATCTGTAAAATGAAATATAAGTCCATCAAGATCATCAGCGGGCTTTCTTGAACCACTACAAAGATTAAAAAACAAAGTTAGCCTCAGCTGGGTCTGTGCATTTCAAACTAAGTGCTGTTGGATGTTCATTTCTCCAAGCCTTCTGCCTACGAACTGCACCGTGTTCCAGGACAGCTTTCCTCCTCGTCATTGGAGTCAGGGATCTTTAGCAACCTTCACACTGCAAACATGCCTTAGCTGCATTGATGCCAGAGTCAACATATCAATGAAGATGACATCTGTCCTGATGAAGATGATGCAACCTCACTGTGTAAGCTTCTGTAGTTGAATTCTCTTGGTCCTACAGTTGCTAGCACAATGGCACAGCAGTAGTGTTGCTGCCTTAGACCCAGGTTGCATCTCAACTACGGGTGCTGTCTATACGGAGTTTGCATATTCTCCCCGTGACCACATGGGTTTTTCCGGGTGCTCAGGTTTCCTCCCACATTCCAAAGAATGTGTAGGTTTGTGGGTTAATTGGCTTCGGTAAAAATTGTAACGTCCCTGGTGTTCAGGATAGTGTTAGTGTACGGGGATCGCTGGAGACCCGATTAGTTAGGGGAAAGGAAAATGAGAGATATAAAAAATGATGTGTAAGAGAACAGGAGGAATCACAGAGGGGGAACAGCGAGAGAGGATGTTGCAGAACTCTCGTCTGTGAGACGAAGAGAACTTCTTCAAAGTAGACATAACTTGAAGAGATTTGGCAGTGGAGCAGACGAAATGTGTAAGAAGGAACTGCAGATGCTATCTTCGGTTTAAACCAGCATCTGCAGTTCCTTCTTACATGGGCCCTTTACATTCTGGGAGGGATAATGAGTGGAGTACCGTGGGCATTAGCTCTAAACTGGCAATTGTTCATTATTTTCATTTCGGACCTGGAGGGATGTAAGGTTTTCAAATTTGCCGATGATACAAAAATATGTGGAAGAGCATATTGTGTGAAGGACATGTGATTCTGCAATGGGATATACTGAGTGAGTGGACAAGTAGTGGTTCATCTTGGAAAGTGTGAGGTCAGGCACATTGAGAAATCAAAAGACAGATTATTATCTGTGGAGAGTAAAGTGAGTGAAGTACAGAGGGATCGAGATGTTCTCATGCATGAATCAGGAAAGGCTAAGAGGCAGGTGCAACAAGTAGTTAAGAAGGTGTGACATTTTGATCTTCATTGCAATGGGATTAGAAAGTTTGGTTGGAGAGGTACAGGGTTCATAAATTCATAAATGATAGAAACAGAATTAGGGCATTCTGCCCAGCAAGTCCACTCCACTTCTTCATCTTCTTCTTCTTCTTCTTCTTCATCTTCTTCTTTCGTGTGACGTGCACAGCCTAAAGTTGTTGGACAACTTGTTCTATTTGATCTACCGTTTGTGCACATCGAATTGATTGCATTAGTCGAAACAGGGCGGACCACGTGAAGGTTGCAATCTTCCACCCCGTCCACTCCACCATTCAATCATGGTTGATCTATCAACCCCATTCGCCTGCCTTCTCCCCGTAACCACTGACACCAGCACTAATCAAGAATCTATCAATCTGTGCCTGAAAAATATCCATTGACGGCCTCCACAACCATCTGTGGCAATGAATTGTTGGTGATGCCTCTCCTGGAATACTGCCTAGTTTTGGTTACCCTACCAAAAATATAAAGATATCATAACTTTGTAGTCCCTACATAGGATCTTCACCAGGGTAATTCATGGGAGGAGAGGTCGGCCTCAAAGAGCAACTAAATAATTTAGGCCTGTATTCCTTGGAGATTAGAAGAATGAGGATGACCTTATTCCAACCATCCTAAGGTAGACAAAAATGCTGGAGAAACTCAGCGGGTGAGGCAGCATCTATGGAGCGAAGGAATAGGTGACGTTTCGGGTCGAGACCCTTCTTCAGACTGTTTTCAGACTTATTACCAACCATCCTAAGGGGCTTTGACAGGGTAGGTGTTGAGTTGTTTTCATGAGTGGGACAGTCTTGGAGAAGGGGACAAGGTCCCATTGAAATGTCTTCCTGCAGAGAGGAGTCTGTCTCTGGAATTCTCTGCCCTGGTGGGATGTGGAAGCTCGATCAATGGAAATGTTCAAAGTGGAGGTGGGTGGTTTTTTGATAGATCAAGGAAAAGATGGGCATGGGGAAAGAGCAACCAGGATCACGTTAAATAGCAGACAAGGCCTGAAAGACCAGAGGCTTATTCCTGTTGTCTTGTCCCTGTACTATTGTGCAGCACACTGATTCCCTGTTACACAGTTTCCTTTGAATACTGTACAGTGTGAGACAGAAGATGCAGCATCAAAGACTAGCTGGAGCAGGGGAAGAGTGAGTGCACAGATAGATACCTTAATGGTTTTGATGTGGCATAACCCACGGTACCAGACCAAGGTTAGAAACATAAAAACATACCTTCGCCAAAAGGCAATGAGGAACATAGGACCTAGACTTACTAAACTCTCAAGGACAAAAAAAAGCTCATTGCATCCACTTTATTTTCCCTGCTCTCCCTATGCCCATTAACCATCATTAACATTGCCAATGTGTCCATTCTTATTAAGCATAGCAACATAGAGAATAGGTGCAGGAGTAGGCCATTTGGCCCTTCGAGTCAGCACCGCCATTCAATATGATCATGGCTGATCATCTAAAGTCAGTACCCCGTTCCTGCTTTTCCCCCATATCTCTTAATTCCTTTATCCCTAAGAGCTAAATCTAACTCTCTCTTGAAAACATCTAATGAATTGGCCTCTGCTGCCTTCTGCGGCAGAGAATTCCACAGATTCACAGACGTTTTTCCTCATCTCTGTCCTAAATGGCCTACCCCTTATTCTTAAACTGTGACCCCTGGTTCTGGACTCCCCCAACATTGGGAAGATTTATCCTGCATCTAGCCTGTCCAATCCGTTAAGAATTATATATGTTTCTATAAAATGTCTTTACCGTGAAGGTAGGAGAGAAGCAGCAGCCAGAAGCAGCGAGAGCTAATATTGGCTGAAAGAAGGTGTCAGAGGGAACAAAGATTTAAAAAGAGCACCAAGGGCCCAGGTACGAGTAATTTACAAATTAGCCCTAAAGTAGTTGATTAGGTAGCAGGTAAAAATAAACGCAGCTGCAGCAGATTGGCCTTGTTGAGATGAAGTGACTTGGTGAGTAAAGTGCGAGTCTTTGGCTCGAGAGTCTTCGGCGAGGAGGCTGAGGTGAGGAGTCTACGCTCAAAGGTGGAGAAGGTGAGAAGCACAACCAATTGGGATTTATCTACTGAAATAATGGCAGGCGGGGTGGGAGATTGCAACCTTCACATGATCCGCCCTGTTTCAACGAATGCAATGAACACAATCAAATCAAATCAAATAGAACAAGTTGTCCTACAACTTTAGGCTGTGCACGCCGTACGCAAGAAGAAGAGGATGGCAGGCAAGTTGCTGCAGTGTGACTCCTGCAGGATGTGGGAAGTCAGGGACACTGCTGGTGCCTCTGACAACTACACCTGTGGAAACTGTGTCCAGGTGCAGCTCCTGAAGGACCGCGTTAGGGAACTGGAGCAGCAGCTAGATGATCTCAGGACCATCCGGGAAAATGAGAGCTTCTTGGACAGGATCTACAATGACATTGTTACACCAAGGATACAGGAAGAGTGAAGGTGGGTGAAGATGAGGAAGGGAAATAAGCGTGGAGTGCAGGAGACCCCAGTGGCTGTACCTGTTGAAAACAGGTACACCCTCTTGGAAGCTGTCGGGACGGACGACACTTACGTCAGGCAATGCCGTAGTGGCAGGTGACAATAGTGGGAGGTACGGACAGGAGATTCTGTGGCAACAGGCGAGACTCCAGGATGGTGTCTTGCCTCCCTGGAGCCAGGGTCCAAGACGTCTCAGACCGATTGCTGGGCATCCTGAAGGGGGACGGGGAGCAGCCAGAAGTGGTTCTGCATGTCGGCACAAACAACATCGGGAAGAAGAGGCAGGAGGTTCTGCAACGTGAGTTTAGAGAATTAGGAAGAAGACTGAAAAGCAGGACTTCTAGGGTGGTTATCTCTGGATTGCTTCCTGTACCTCGTGCTGGTGAGAGCAGGAACAGGGAGATAGGGGATCTGAATGTGTGGCTGAGGGGCTGGTGTAGGGAGCAAGGATTTAGATTTATAGACCACTGGGATCTCTTCTGGGGTAGGGGTGACCTGTACAAAAGGGACAGGTTACATTTTAACTGGAGGCGGACCAACATTCTGGCAGGCAGGTTTGCTAGTACTACACGTGTGGATTTAAACTAAATAGTGGGAGGGAGGGGTTGACAAATTGGGAGTATAAAGATGTAGTTGAAGGGGAAGAGAGTACAGGAAAAGTTACAAAAGACACCCGAATTAATGGGATGGAAAGTTCATGAATGGATAAGAGAAGGCCAGGTGAAATAGGAACCGGTGTGAGAGGGGAGGTGAATACCAAATTAAACGTGTTATACATGAATGCGCAAAGTATAAGAAATAAAGTGGAAGAGCTTGAGGCTCAGTTAGAAATTGGTAAATATGATGTTGTGGGAATTACAGAGACATGGCTGCAAGAGGGTCAGAGCTGGGAACTGAATATTCAGGGTTATACGTCCTATCAAAAAGACAGACAGGTGGGCAGAGGGGGAGGGGTAGCTCTGTTGGTAAGGAATGAAATTCAGTCCCTTGCGAGGGGTGACATAGAATCAGAAGATGTAGAGTCATTGTGCATAGAACTGAGAAATTGTAAGGGCGAAAAGACCCTAATGGGACTTATTTACAGGCCCCCAAACAGTAGCCTGGATATAGGGTGAAAGTTGCATCAGGAGTTCAAATTGGCATATAACAAAGGTAATGCTACGGTGGTTATGCAAGATTTCAATATGCAGGTAGACAGGGAAAATCAGGTTGTTACTGGACCCCAAGAAAGGGAGTTTGTAGAGTGCCTCCGAAATGGATTCATAGAGCAGCTTGTATTGGAGCCTACCAGAGAAAAGGCAATTCTGGATTTAGTGTTGTGTAATGAACCGGATCTGATAAGGGAACTTATCATATTATGACAAGTTTTAATGTGCAATTTAAAGGGAGAGGGTAAAATCAGAAGTGTAAGTATTGCAGTTGAACAAAGGGAATTATGGAGGCTTGAGGGAGGAGCTGGCTTTAGTTGACTGGAAAGGGACCCCAGCAGGGATGACGGTGGAACAGCAATGGCAGGAATTTCTGCAAATAATCCAGGAGATGCAGGATAATTTCATTCCAAACAGGAGGATAGATTCTGAGGGGACTAAGAGGTAACTGTGGCTGATAAGGGAAGTCGAGGACAGTATAAAACTAAAAGAGAAGACATATAACGTGGCAAAGATGAGCGGGAAGCCAGAGGATTGGGCAACTTTTAAACAACAACAGAAGGTAACCAAAAAGGCAATACGGGGAGAAAAGATGAAGTACAAAGGTAAGCTAGCCAAGAATATAAAGGAGGATACTAAAAGTTTCTTTAGATATGTGACAAAGAAAAGATTAGTTATTACAAATGTGGGTCCCTAGAAGACAGAAACAGGTGAATTTATTATGGGGAACAAGGAAATGGCAGACAAGTTGAACAGGTACTTTGGTTCTGTCTTCACTAAGGAAGGCACAAACAATCTCCCAAATGTACGAGGGGACAGAGGATCTAGGGTGACTGAGGAACTGAAGGAAATTCACATTAGTCAGGAAATGGTGTTGGGTAGACTGATGGGACTGAAGGGTGATAAATCCCCAGGACCCGATGGTCTGCATCCCAGGGTACTCAAGGAGGTGGCTCTAGAAATCGTGGACGCATTGGTGATCATTTTCTATAGATTCAGGATCAGTTCCTGTGGATTGGAGGGTAGCTAATGTTATCCCACTTTTTAAGAAAGGAGGGAGAGAGAAAGCAGGGAATTATAGTCCAGTTAGCCTGACATCGGTGGTGGGGAAGATGCTGGAGTCGTTTATCAAAGATGTAATAGCGGCACATTTGAATAGCAGTAACTGAATCGGTCCAAAGCATGGATTTATGAAGGGGAAATCTTGCTTGACAGTGGATGTAGTATATCTGGACTTTCAAAAACCCTTTCATAAGGTCCCACACAGGAGATTAGTTGGCAAATTAGAGCACGTGGTATTGGGGGTAGCGTATTGACATGGATAGAAAATTGGTTGGCATACAGGAAACAAAGTTGTAATTAACGGGTCCCTTTCAGAAAGGCAGGTAGTGACTAGTGGGGTGCCGCAAGGCTCGGTGCTGGGACCGCAGCTATTTACAATAATGAAAAATGCTGAAAATTTTTCCGCGAGTAAAGATTGGTCGGCATGGTTCTTTTGAACTCGTAGTGCAGTGGAGTGGGGTCGCTATGTAGTTACAGGCAGTCGAGGGCAGCCGTAGGCAATCTCCTTCGCTGACCGGGCATTTTAATTGGCTCATTGGAGTTTTCAGGACCCAGGAAAACCGACTGGTAGGTTAAATGCCCGCTAAACTTTATTAAACGTTGTCTGACTTCTTAAAAGTGTCTCCTTCTCCCCCCCTTCTCTCCCCTTCTCTCCCTCTCTCTCCCCCCTCCGCGCTCTCTAAAGGACTTACCATACACTGTGCAGCCGTCTTTTACCTTCCTCTTCATTTCAGACAGCGCTCCCCCGCTTTCCCTGGCCGCTGCCTTTGCGATGTGTTTGTGTGTGTGTGAGTGTGCGGTCGGTCGATCCAGCTTGCGGTTTCATTGCTGACGGTCGATCCAGCTCGAGGTTTTCCAGGCGAGTGCCCTCGAGCTTGAAGGTTGAAGACACTCTTCTGAACTCACCGATTATGTCGCCGCAGTGGGACAGCCCCTTTAGATAGAGCTCATGGGGCTAGCAGAACCAAGGGGTATGGAGAGAAGGCAGGAACGGGGTACTGATTGTGGATGATCAGCCATGATCACCTTGAAAGGCTGAATGGCCTAATGCACCTATTGTTTATGTATCAGTAAGTTTGGGACAGGGTGGGTCAGGGTCATTAGTCACTGAGTTTGCTGGAAGGATTGAAGAGTGGGTTGGGAACCTTAGGACAGAGGCATTGCCTTCCTAGTATCCTACTACAGTGGTAGCTCAGGAATGCCCATTTTCAGGCACTCTCTGGACCATTGCGATATACATCCCCTGCAATGAGATAGTTGGATAGGAATTACATCTCTACTGCCAATGTTGGAAATCACGTTGAGCAATACAGTTGGGGAATGCCTGCTCAAAGGTCTGGAGGGATTTGAGATAATCTGCAAGTCGTCATTACAGTGTTTCATTCCATGAAAAAAATATTTTCAATTGCATAGTGTTGACATCAATAGTATTTGAATTTTGTAGCCCGAAGGGTCAAGTTTCCAAAAAATAAATAAATGACTTAGTAATATAAACTTTGACACTTCATTTTGCTTCCTAATAAACGCTAACACAATTCTTACCTTGAGAATCTCAATGCAATGTGACACCAAACCCCTGGAAAATAGAAGTTCACCTCAGTTACACACGTTCATCAAAACCCCAAATATCCTTCAATCACGAAGTTCCCACAGTTCCAAACAGATGTTATGGAAGTATAAAATAAAAACTGAAGCAAGATCATTCTAGAACATGGAATAGTACAACACACGAACAGACCTCTACAATGTATGTGCCAAATATGATGCTGTGAAAAACACCTCACCGCTACAGTTTTAGAGTGTAGAGTTTAATTTATTGTCACATGTACCAAGGTACAGTGAAAACGGCTTTTGTTGCGTGATAACCAGTCAGCGGAAAGACAATATCTTTGATTGTTTTACTGGCTTTCTATTGCACTAAACGATATTCACGTTATTCCCTTAATCAGGTATCTGTACACTGTGGATGGCTCGATTGTAATCATGTATTGTCTTTCTGACTGGTTAGCACGCAACAAAAGCTTTTCAGTACACGTGACAATAAACTAAACTTACAACAATACATGATCACAATCGAGCCATCCAGTGTACAGATAGATACATGATAAAGGGAATAATATGAATAACGTTTACACATACTGTACCTATATATAATCCATACCCCTCCATTCCCTGCATATCCTTGTGCCTAACCAAAAACCTCCTAGATGCCACTATCATATCTGCCTCCATCATCACACCCGGCAGCACGGTCCAGGCAAAAAAAAACATGCCTCGCACATTTACCATACATTTTACTCCTCTCAACTTAAGACTGTGGCCTGTAGTATTTGATATTTCCACCCTGGGATAATAGGTTCTGACTGTCTATCTCTGCCTCTCATAATACCTTGACTGATGAAGGTTGATGCACAAAAAAACTTTCTTGACCTGTGACGCCACTTTCAGGGAACTGTGTACCTCTACTCCTGGATCCCTCAGCTTTACAATATACTGCGGGGATCTGCCACTCAGTCAAGATCCTGCCGTGCTTTGACTTCCCACAAAGCCAACACTTTGCACTTATCTGCGTTAAACTCCATTAACCATTTGCCCAACTAAACAAGATGCTGCTCTGAATTGGTATAACCATCTTCACTGTCTGTGATACCACCCACCTGAGAGTCATCTGCAAACTTACTATCATGCCTTGTACATTCACATCCAGATAAAGAGATAAGAGAAGATACATGCCTGTCATCTGTCATTAACCAAATGCATGTCCAAGTGGTTTATGTCAAGAGTGTTTTGGATCTGCATTGACTGTGATCATGCAGGACACACAGCATTCACTTTCCTCTCGGCAAGGCGCTGACAACAGCCTGTGAGAATGACTTGGCATTATGTTTAAGCAATATTGATCAGGGGGAACCGCAGTAAAAGCCACAAGATCCAGTGTCTGATCATTTGTGAACATTGATGGTTTTGCATCCGGCTCACTATTAGTACACTGAATCCGTATTCAGTGTGGAATTACATAACCAGGAGATATACTGCCTCTTATTGGGAGTATGTACTGACTGTGTAGCAGGAATCAGGGTTCAGATCAGGAACATGGGTAGGTTGGAAGAAAGCAGAGGGTGATGGTGATGGTGGAAGGTTGTTTTTCAGACTGGAGGCCTGAGACTAGTGATATGCCTTCGGGATCGGTGCTGGGCCAATTGCTGTTTGTGGTTTATATCGATGATTTGGATGAGAATGTACAAGGACCATGGATAGGTTTATGGTTAAAGTCAGGAATGTAGCCACTGAAATCTGCAGTCCTGAAACAAACATGCTGAAACGTACAAGCTGAAAGTTACCATGTGCTGTTTACTGAGCAAGACATGAAGTTCTGAAGAAACCAAATGGGTCAAGCAGCATCTGTGGAGGATGCACAGGCAAGGTTCCTTGTCAGGATCCTTCTTCCTTCCACAAATGCTGCCTGGACCACTGACCTTCTCCAGCAATTTGTGTTTTGTTCAAGATTCTGGAGTCTGCAATTCTTTATGATTCTATCTTCTGTTTCCTACTGCCCTTTAAACTCACCAATGCTATTCCTAATAGTCACTTTTTAAAAGTCGGTGGGATATCTGGAAATTCTATTATGCTTTTGTATAACACTTCAAACAAAAAGCAAAGTAAAAATGTGTTGTCGGTATTTATTAGAGCAACATCCCATAGTTCTGGAACCAAAAGTCCCAAAGTCAGATTATCAGCAATTTTACATCCCCAGAGAAACAGGTGGGATCTTAGCTTTGCTTTTCATCTGACAGACAACACCACTAAGAGTGCAGCCTTCTCTCCCACTACACTGGACAGCTCACCAAGTCTTTGATGGTCTTTGGTTACAAACCCCTGTAGAAATGGATATGAATGGTGGGGTGTACACAGTATTTATTTGGTCATCGTCATTAGTTCATGAAATAAAATGCACTCATTGCTCTTCCAGACAACAATAGACCCCATATACATACGAGGCATCCTCGATCCACTCCTCATTTTCCAGGATTGCCTCAAAGTGAGGGTTTGTGATAACAACATCATCCAATTCCAGTTCCGAGGGCTCGCTCTGGGTCTCCATTGCTCCAATGAGGTCCACTGTAGGTCTGTTGGAAAGATCAAACAGAACTTCCAGCTTAACAACATCTTTCCTATATCAGGAACCAGCTGGAAAGGGTGCAGAGAAGATCTATGAGGAAGTTGCCAGGACTCAAGGGCCTGAGCTATAGGGAGAGGTTGAGCAGGCTAGGACTTTATCCCTTGGAGCGCAGAAGGATGAGTGGTGATCATATAGAGGTGTATAAAATCATGAGAGGAATAGATCGGGTAGATGCACAGAGTCCCTTGCCCAGAGTAGGGAAACCGAGAACCAGAGGACATAGGTTTAAGGTGAGGGGGGAAACATTTAATAGGAGCCTGAGGGGTAACCTTTTTACGTAAAAGGTGGTAGTTGTATGGAACGAGCTGTCGGAGGAAGTAGTTGAGGCAGGGACTATTGCAACTTTTAAGAAACACAGACAGGTATGTGGATAAGCGGTTTAGAGGGATATGGGCCAAACGCAGGCAGGCAGGACTAGTGTAGCTGGGACATGTTGGTCAGTATGGGTAAGTTGGGCCAAAGGGCCTGTTTCCATGCAGTAAGTCTATGGCTCTAAGACTCTAAGTCACAAGTTGACACATCAGGTTCAGCACCGAAGTCCGTGACAACAAATTGGTGTTTTGGAGAGACCAAGTATCAATAAATAGTCTTCAGTCCGAAGAAGGGCCTCGACCCAAAACGTCACCCATTCCTTCTCTCCAGAGATACTGCCTGGCCCACTGAGTTATTCTATCTTCGGTTTAAACCAGCATCTGCAGTTCCTTCCTACACAATAAATAGTCTTTGACAAGGTCACTGATGTCAATCAGGCTGGAAGTAGGTTGCTGTAATTGACCTTGGAGTTTCTGATGAACAAAGGGGAATTTGAGCACGACTCCAACCTTGGCCATTCCCAGTAACATCTGGTGAAACACTGAACCTTGCGGAAAGGTGCTAAATTGGAGTTAGACAAATTACAAATTTATTAGACATGAGTTTTGGGGTGAGCGGTTGATAGAGTGAAGATTGGCATATGATCTGCTTGCCTTCATAGGTGAGGGCATTGAGCATAAGAGTCAGAAAGTCACGCTGTAGCTTTAATAGGACTTTTGTTAGTCCGCATTTAGAGCATTGCGTGGCGTTCCAGTCTCCCCATTACAGGAAGAGAGTGGAGAGAGTGCAGATTGCTAGAATCATGTCTGGATTGGAGGGTATTTGCTACGAGGTGTGCTGCTAGTTCCACTGTTCATATCTCTTCGTTATTGCCTCTTCCACAGCCAACAATGGGCCATTGTGGGCTCCACCTTTCCTTGGTCATCGATGCCACCTCTGATTTGTTCTGTACCTTTTCATATCTCTAGTTTCCCTGTCCCCTAATTTACAGTCTGAAGAAGGGTCTCGACCTGAATCGTCACCTATTCTTTTGCTTTTTCACCTGAGATTCTGCCTGAGCCACATTCAGCATTACTCCAGCATTTTGGGGGTATTATGTTCAATTCTGGTCATCCTGCTATAGGAAAAATGTTATTAAAATGGAATGAATGCAGAGAAGGTAGACATAAAATGCTGGAGTAACTCAGCGGGTGAGGCAATATCTATGGAGAGAAGGAATTGGCAACGTTTTGGATCGAGATCCTTCTTCAGACTGATCTCAGGGGAGGGGGCGGGACATGTAGAGAATGTAGGTGGAAACAGTAAGACTGGTGGGAGAACTGGGACGGGTGAGGGGATGGCAAGAGAAAGCTAGGGCTACCTGAAGTTAGAGAAGTCAACATTCGTACCGTTGGGGTGCAAACTACCCAAGCGAAATATGAGGTGCTGTTCCTCCAATTTGCGCTGGGCCTCACTCTGACAATGAATGAGGCCCAAGACAGAAGATTTTGCCAGGATCTGAGGGCCTGAGCATATGGCTGGGCAGCCCTGGCCTTTATTCCTTGGAACACAGTAGGATGATCTTATAGAGGCATATAAGATCATGGGGTAAATAGATACGGTCGATGCAGTCTTTTATCCAGAGTGGGCGAATCATGGAACAGAGGACATTAGCTTGTAAGAGTTTGAGCAGGAACCTGAGGTGCAACTTTTTCACACAAAGGGTGGTGGGTGTATGGAACAAGCTGCCAGAGGAGGTAGTTGAGGCAGGTACTAGACAACATTTAAAAGGCATATGAACAGGCATGTGCAAAGGAAAGGATTAGAGGGATATGGCCAAAACACCTTGAGGTGGGACTAGTACAGATGGGGCTTCTTGGTCAGCATGGGCAAGTTAGGACAAACAACCTGTTTCCATGCTGTATGACTCTAGACTCTATCATGTTGGACATGGATATTATGGGCCGAAGGGTCTGTTCCTGTGCTGCATTGATCAATGTTCTAAATACTGGAGGAACTAAATGAGTTTGGTTGTATCTGTGGAAGAAAATGGACTATCGACCTGAAATGTTGTTTGTGCAATTTGCTCCACAGATGTTGCCTCACCTGCTGAGTTCCTCCAGCACTTTGTTTTAGGTGTCTTCATCTTAACTATCAAAGTCTGTTCTATCCCCTATTATTCCATTTTACAATGTCCATTTACTCAAATTCATTTCTGCCAGATCTTCCACAAGCAATTTTTATCTCCCTGTTATGAGCTAGGGAATTACTGACCAGTTGAATTTAGCTGCTCGAATTATTGGTGCATTGAGCCAATCAGTTGTACAGCACGGAAACAGGCCCTTCGGCCCAATTTGTCGATGCTATTCAAGTTACCCCTCTAAGCTAGTCCTATTTGCCAGAATTTGACCCATATCCCTCCAAACTTTTCCTATCCATGTACTTGTCCAGCTGTCCTTTAAATGCTGTTATGGTACCTGCCTCAGCTATTTCCTCGAGCAGCTCGTTCCATATACAACCAGCCTCAAAGTGAAAGTTGCCCCTTATATTCCTATTATATTTTGTTCTTCTCACCTTAAAGCAACGTCTTCTGGTTCTTGATTCCCATACCTGGAGAAAATTCTCTGTGCATCCATCCTATCTATTTGACTATAGGAGCAGGGAGGTTCTACTGCAGTTGTACAGGGTCTTGGTGAGACCACACCTGGAGTATTGCGTACAGTTTTGGTCTCCTAATTTGAGGAAAGACATTCTTGCCATAGAGGGAGTACAGAGAAGGTTCACCAGACTGATTCCTGGGGTGTCAGGACTTTCATATGAAGAAAGTCTGGTCTGGTCAGGGAGAGCGAGGAAGTCATTGAGAGGAGTTACAGGGAGGTGGTCACTCCAAGACCACAGGAGGCAGGCAAGTGGATCACGGTTGGGAGAGGCAAGGGGCACAGGCAGGGACTAGAGAGTACCCCGGTGGCTGTACACCTTGACAATAAGTACTCCTGTTTGAGCACTGTTGCGGGGAACAGCCTACCTGGGGGTAGCGACAGCGGCCACGCCTCCGGTACAGAGACCGGTCCTGTTGCTCAGAAGGGTAAGGAAAAGAAGAGGAGGGCAATGCTAATAGGGGACTCTATAGTTAGGGGGTCAGACAGGCGATTCTGTGGATGCAGTCGGGAGACCCGGATGGTAGTTTGCCTCCCTGGTGCCAGGGTCTGTGATGTGTCTCAACGTGTCCAAGATATCCTGAAAGGGGAGGAAGAGGAGCCCGAGGTCGTGGTACATATAGGTACCAATGACATAGGTAAAAAAAGAGAAGAGGTACTGAAAGGAGAATTTAGGGAGTTAGGAGGGGAGTTAAAGAGTACGACAGCAAAGGTAACAATCTCGGGATTACTGCCTGTGCCACGCAACAGTGAGAGTAGGAATGGAGCAAGGTGGAGGATAAATGCGTGGCTGAAGGACTGGCGCAGAGGGCAGGGATTCAAATTTCTGGATCATTGAGACCTCTTTTGTGGAAGGTGCGACCTGTACAAAAAGGATGGGTTGCACTTGAACCTGAGGGGGACCGATATCCTGGCAGGGAGATCTGCAAAGGCTACTGGGGAGACTTTAAACTAGAATGGTTGGGGGGAGCGACTCAAATAGAGAAAGCTATTAGACAGTGTGTGAGGCAGGAGGCAGAGAAGGAAAGCACTCGGACCCAGCATGTAGGGGGGAAAGAAGAAAACAATAATAAACAGAGAATAAGAGGTGGTGGGGTTCTTAAATGGGTGAGCAGAGAAACAGAGGGGTGTAAAATGCGGGCGGAAGCAATAGGTAGCAAGGTGAAAAGTAAAAGTGGCAGGCAGACAAATCCAGGGCAAAAATCAAAAAGGGCCACTTTTCAACATAATTGTATAAGGGGTAAGAGCGTTGTAAAAACAAGCCTGAAAGCTTTGTGTCTCAATGCAAGGAGCATTCGTAATAAGGTGGATGAGTTGAACGTGCAGATAGCTATTAATGATTATGATATAGTCGGGATCACGGAGACATGGCTCCAGGGTGACCAAGGCTGGGAGCTGAACATCCAGGGATATTCAATATTCAGGAGGGATAGAGAGAAAGGAAAAGGAGGTGGGGTAGCATTGCTGGTTAGAGGGGAGATTAACGCAGTGGAAAGGAAGGACATTAGCTTGGAGGATGTGGAATCGGTATGGGTAGAGCTGCGAAACACTAAGGGGCAGAAAACGCTGGTGGGTGTTGTGTACAGGCCACCTAGCAGTAGTAGTGAAGTTGGGGATGGCATCAAACAGGAAATTAGAAATGCGTGCAACAAAGGCAAAACAGTTATAATGGGTGACTTCAATCTACATATAGATTGGGTGAATCAAATTGGCAGGGGTGCTGAGGAAGAGGATTTCTTGGAATGTATGCGGGATAGTTATCTAAACCAACATGTAGAGGAACCAACGAGAGAGCAGGCTATTCTAGACTGGGTATTGAGTAATGAGGAAGGGTTAGTTAGCAGTCTTGTTGTGCGTGCCCCCTTGGGCAAGAGTGACCATAATATGGTTGAGTTCTTCATTAGGATGGAGAGTGACATTGTTAATTCAGAAACAACGGTTCTGAACTTAAAGAAAGGTAACTTTGAGGGTATGAGACGTGAATTGGCCAAGATTGACTGGCAATTAGTTCTAAAAGGGTTGACGGTGGATATGCAATGGAAGGCTATTAAAGACGGCATGGATGAACTACAAAAATTGTTCATCCCAGTTTGGCAAAAGAATAAATCAGGGAAGGTAGTGCATCCGTGGATAACAAGGGAAATCAGGGATGGTATCAAAGCAAAAGATGATGCGTACAAATTAGCCAGAAAAAGCAGCATACCAGAGGACTGGGAGAAATTCAGAGACCAGCAGAGGAGGACAAAGGGCTTAATTAGGAAAGGGAAAATAGATTATGAAAGAAAACGGGCAGGGAACATAAAAAGTGACTGCAAAAGTTTTTATAGATATGTGAAGAGAAAGAGATTAGTTAAAACAAATGTAGGTCCCTTGCAGTCAGAAACAGGTGAATTGATCATGGGGAACAAGGATATGGCGGACCAATTGAATAACTACTTTGGTTCCGTCTTCACTAAGGAAGACATAAATAATCTGCCGGAAATAGCAGGGGACCGCGGGTCAAAGGAGACCAGCAGAGGAGGACAAAGGGCTTAATTAGGAAAGGGAAAATAGATTATGAAAGAAAACGGGCAGGGAACATAAAAAGTGACTGCAAAAGTTTTTATAGATATGTGAAGAGAAAGAGATTAGTTAAAACAAATGTAGGTCCCTTGCAGTCAGAAACAGGTGAATTGATCATGGGGAACAAGGATATGGCGGACCAATTGAATAACTACTTTGGTTCCGTCTTCACTAAGGAAGACATAAATAATCTGCCGGAAATAGCAGGGGACCGCGGGTCAAAGGAGATAGAGGAACTGAGTGAAATCCAGGTTAGTCGGGAAGTGGTGTTGGGTAAATTGAATGGATTAAAGGCCGAGAAATCACCAGGGCCAGATAGGCTGCATCCCAGAGTACTTAAGGAAGTAGCTCCAGAAATAGTGGATGCATTAGTGATAATTTTTCAAAACTCTTTAGATTCTGGAGTAGTTCCTGACGATTGGAGGGTAGCTAATGTAACCCCACTTTTTAAGAAGGGAGGGAGAGAGAAAACGGGGAATTACACACCAGTTAGTCTAACATCGGTAGTGGGGAAACTGCTAGAGTCAGTTATTAAAGATGGGATAGCAGCACATTTGGAAAGTGGTGAAATCATTGGACAAAGTCAGCATGGATTTACGAAAGGTAAATCGTGTCTGACGAATCTTATAGCATTTTTCGAGGATGTAACTAGTGGAATGGATAGGGGAGAACCAGTGGATGTGTTGTATCTGGACTTTCAGAAGGCTTTTGACAAGGTCTCACATAAGAGATTAGTATACAAACTTAAAGCACACGGTATTGGGGGTTCAGTATTGATGTGGATAGAGAACTGGCTGGCAAACAGGAAGCAAAGAGTAGGAGTAAACGGGTCCTTTTCACAATGGCAGGCAGTGACTAGTGGGGTACCGCAAGGCTCAGTGCTGGGACCCCAGCTATTTACAATTTATATTAATGAACTGGATGAGGGAATTGAAGGCAACATCTCCAAGCTTGCGGATGACACTAAGCTGGGGGCAGTGTTAGCTGTGAGGAGGATGCTAGGAGACTGCAAGGTGACTTGGATAGGCTGGGTGAGTGGGCAAATGTTTGGCAGATGCAGTATAATGTGGATAAATGTGAGGTTATCCACTTTGGTGGCAAAAACAGGAAAGTAGACTATTATCTAAATGGTGGCCGATTAGGAAAAGGGGAGATGCAGCGAGACCTGAGTGTCATGGTATAGCAGTCATTGAAAGTAGGCATGCAGGTGCAGCAGGCAGTGAAGAAAGCGAATGGTATGTTAGCTTTCATAGCAAAAGGATTTGAGTATAGGAGCAGGGAGGTTCTACTGCAGTTGTACAGGGTCTTGGTGAGACCACACCTGGAGTATTGCGTACAGTTTTGGTCTCCAAATCTGAGGAAGGACATTATAGCCATAGAGGGAGTGCAGAGAAGGTTCACCAGACTGATTCCTGGGATGTCAGGTCTTTCATATGAAGAAAGACTGGATAGACTTGGCTTATACTCGCTAGAATTTAGGAGATTGAGAGGGGATCTTATAGAAACGTACAAAATTCTTATGGGGTTGGACAGGCTAGATGCAGGAAGATTGTTCCCGATGTTGGGGAAGTCCAGGACAAGGGGTCACAGCTTAAGGATAAGGGGGAAATCCTTTAAGACCGAGATGAGAAAAAACTTTTTCACACAGAGAGTGGTGAATCTCTGGAACTCTCTGCCACAGACGTTAGTTGAGGCCAGTTCATTGGCTATATTTAAGAGGGAGTTAGATGTGGCCCTTGTGGCTAAAGGGATCAGGGGGTATGGAGAGAAGGCAGGTACGGGATACTGAGTTGGATGATCAGCCATGATCATATTGAATGGCGGTGCAGGCTCGAAGCGCCGAATGGCCTACTCCTGCACCTATTTTCTATGTTTCTATGTTTCTATTCCAGTCATGATCTTGTGCGGCTGCATAAGATCACCCCTCAGTTTCGTGCACACTAAGGAATAAAGTCCTAGCCTGCCCAACCTCTCCTTATAGCTCAGGCCCTCGTGCCCTGGCAGTTTCCTCGTGAATCTTCTCTGATCTCTTTCCAGCTCAATTGCATCTTTCCTATTGCAGGGTGTCTAAAACTGAACACCTTACTCCACATGGGGCTTCACAACAACTTCACTGTAACATAACATCTGAACTTCCATAAACACAAAAACTGGAGTAACTCAGCGGGTCAGGCAGCATCTCTGGAGAGAAGGAATGGGTGATGTTTTGGGTCGAGACCCTTCTTCAGACATGAGTCTTGTTCTCGACCTTCTCTCCAGAGATGCTGTCTGTCCCACTGAGTTACTCCAGCTCTTTGTGTCTATCTTAGGTTTAAACCAGCATCTGTAGTTCCTTCCTACACATGAAATGTACTGCCAGCAATAGGCTGGCTAGTCATGCCTTGAGAGTCCTGCACTGATTTCAGGGACAGTCAAAATCAGCCCCATTAAGTCTGATGCAAACCCCTGAGTATCTTTTGAAAGTTATACCTTTTATGAAAAGGCAAAAGGTAACTTTTATTAAGGTGATTGTTGGTGCACAATTCCTTTATTGAAGCAAGATTGTTTTACAGTTTGTTATCACAGTTGAAAACTTTCATCGGATTACTGTCCATTCACAGAACTACTCTATTATTTGACTCCATGACTCATTGCTCATGTCAAATATATACAAGGTGTTTGAGCAAACATTTGACTAATGTTTAACCCGACTCACCCACGCCAAGCCTGGAGAAGCGGGTTAGGCTATACACATCAGCTTGAGATATCATAGCCTCTTTGTGCACAAGCACATCAAATATTTCCTTTCATATAAAGCAGGCTCTTCAAACAATCTTTTGGCTGATATTCTGAAGACACAAATTCGTTTTTTTATAATTTAGTTTGCATTTTGTAAATGAGCAGAAATACTTATTAATATAATGAAATCCTCGAACGTCCATGATACCGGCCCTTACTGATGGTGATTTCTTGGCTAGTCTGTTGATAATGTCAGTAAGATCTATAATCTCTTGCAAGGATACGTTGGAGCTATGATTCTTCCAGTTACTGCAATCTCATATATAGACTACACACAGTGAAAGATTACACTGATTCGGAATCTTTCACACACGGGACATGCTTCAATGTCAATTAACCTGTCTTAAGCATAATTAGTATCACATCGGCAATGGAACTCGGGCTATCTGGAATCCTTTTCTCTTGAAACATCGGAGATTGAGGGGAGACTTGATAGCAGTATATACAATTAGGAGATGCATAGATAAAGGCCTGTCTCACGAGTCTGCGGTCATTGGCGGTGATACAGGAAGTATCTACCGCTCGTGGACCGCCAGAGACCGCGGGTTCGGTCAAACGCACACCGCCGGGGCCGTGCGGCGTTTGTCCCAATACCGCACGGTGCTCAAAAAAAGTCAGCAATGTCCAAAAATAATTTCTTACTGCACAGCCGCCGCCAGTGAGGCACGAGTGCAGCACGGTCACCGCCACAGCCGCCGCCAGTGAGGTACGAGCGCCGTGAGTCGAACTCTCACCGCCACAGCCGCCGCCAGTGAGGCACGAGTGCGGCACGGGCGCCGCCACAGCGCCGCGATCAGCACTACTGCCGCCACAGCCCCGCTTGTCTTTTATGAAGCAAATTTCTATAACACCGCAAGCTCGTGGGACCGGCCGTACTGAGATCACTCGGCCCCCGCGCAGCATCCGTGCGGCGCTCCCGCGGCATAGGCTCGCCGCTCTCGCGGTTGACGTGCGGTCCCCTCTTCCCACGCCGCCGCGCTTCACCACCAATGACCGCAACACCGTGAGACAGAGCCTATAGGGTAGACAGTCAGAACCTTTTTCCCCTATGTGGAAATGTCCAACAGGTCATAGCTGTAAGGTGAGAGGTGGAAAGTTAAATGGAGATGTGTGAGGTCATTTTATTTTACACATAGGGAGTGGTGGGGGCCTGGAACACTTTGCCAGGGGTGGTGGTGGAGGCAGATATACGAGGCTTTTAGATAGGCACATGGAAATGCAGGGAATAGAGGGATATGGAACCTGTGCAGGCAGATGAGATCAGTTTAACTTGATCAGTTCGGCACAAACATTGTGGGCCATAGAGCCCATTCCTGTGCTGTACCGTTCTGTGGTCTACCTTCTGTATCCACTGCTGCAGCATTGTACATCAAATTGTCCTTCTCATATATACTAACAGGTTTTCAGCACAGTAAAACAATTAAATAATATTAAAATTAAATGAAGACACAAGGAACTTTGGATGCTAGTTTACAGAAGAAAATGCTCAGCGAATCAGACCATCTCCAGTGGACGTGGATAAGTAATGTTTTGGGTCTGGAGTCTGAAGAAAGGTTTCCATGTTCTCCAGAGATGCTGCCTGCCCGCTGAGTTAAAATGAAATGATCAAATTTCAACATAGACTATGCCTCTACCATGGTTGGTACTTACTTCGAGTCGAACTGATGTAAGAGGCGGCTGGACTGACAATAGCGATGTCTGCAGACAACCACAAGAGCCACAAACGATGCCAAAAAGATTGTTGCGAGGACCCCAATTGCTACAATAACCACCGTCTCCATGGCAATAACACCGTATGTGTTAACGTTGGCTGATCCTCTGAATCTCTATTGCCGTCCTTTATGGCTTCATTTTATCTGAAATTTATGTAAAAAAGAGTATTTCATTGGCTTTGGTGTTAAGTATCGCATGGATATTAAGTAAAGAAAGATTTGTACAATGCAATAGAGTAACAATATAAAAACAAGGTGTATGATAGGCACAGAATGCAGGAGTAACTCAGCGGGTCAGGCAGCATCCCTGGAGAAAACAGATTTGACATTTCGGGTCAGGATCCTTCTTCAGATTGAAAGTAGGGGGTGAAGAGCTGGAGGCGAGAAAAGTCCAGGACTAGTCAGGACTGGCAGCAAATGACCTCAGGAAAGGTGGAGCCCTGGTCGACCCATGGTCGGCCAGGGAAGGTATGATCTCAAGAGGAATATATTGTGGTGAGATGTGGAACTGGTTAAACGACTAGGGTGGAGGAAGGGCGGCAGGTAACAAGGCCTTGTCTGAATTGTCCTTGTGTGAACAATTGAAGAGTTGCCAAGCCTACTTTAAACTCTCACTCACAGGCATGAGGTGAAGGTGTCAGCACTTTGGGGGTTATTAATTCAGAGGTGCAAGTTGAACAAAGACAATGTGAACATTCTCTGCTCCGTTGTCAAGAGCAATCAAACAAAAGAAGATGCGTAGGATGGAACTGAAGATGCTGGTTCACACCAACGATCGACACAAAAAGCTGGAGTAACTCAGCGGGTCAGGCAGCAACTCTGGAGAAGTCATGTTTCGAGTCAAGACTCTTCTTCAGAACACTGCTAGAGAAATAACATTGTCCAATGGCCTAATTGATGACCATGTGATAATGAAACTTAAGCCTTATGGAGGAACAGTTTAGATTACTTTATGGATGTCAAACTACTGTTTGTTCTAGTTGTGTGGGAAATCAAAATACACAAATGGTTTAACCACTAATAGTTTATGTAAAATTTAGTTTCTGATGCTTTTGTATTATGTTACCTGAGTTATCAAATATAGGGCATAGCTTTAAGCTGAGAGGGAAAAAGTTTAAAGGAGCTGATTGAGACAAATATTTTTACACAGAGAGTGGTGTGTGCCTGAAAGGTGCTGCCAGGGGTTGTGGTGGAGGCAGGTGTAGTAGCAGATTTAAGAGACTTTAATAGGCATATGGATATGCAGGGAATAGAGGAATATAGATTATGTGCAGCAGATGAGACAGTCTTGGCATCATGTTCAGCACAGACATTGTGGGCCGAAGGGCCTGTCCAATGCTGTACTGTTCTGTTCTATGTTGTTGATAGCCAGCAGTGTATACCACATTAGTCAAACTCCTGGAAGAAGCAGTAAATATATGTCAAAGTAAGCTGAACATGTATCTCACGTGGAGACAGAAACAGAAAGAACATTTCACATCAAGGTCAGTCTGAAGAAGGGTTTCGACCCGAAACATTGCCCATTTCCTTCGCTCCATAGATGCTGCCTCACCCGCTGAGTTTCTCCAGCATTTTTGTCTATCCTCAATCATTGACTCTGGTTCACTCTCCACAATGCTGCCTGGCCATTTGGATATTTTCAGCATTATCTTTCTTTACGATTTCTAGACTTTCTTTGGAATAGGTGTTTGTTGGGTTTAGACCCCTAATCCACAAGACTCACTCCTATTTGTTCCTGTGGTCCAATTATCAAGGTAAGAGCAGGAGACAGCCATAATTCCAAGTTATAGACACTTCATACCTCCGCTGGTCCATAACCTTCCACACTGTATAGTGATATCAGAGAAAACGAATGAAAAAATATCATCACTATTTAGTTGGCATGTTGTAATGGGATCAGAATTTGTAACTCTAATAATTTAAACACAGCTGAAGACTGAGCATCTTTAAATGTTTTTTTCAGTGTGAGAAAGATTTGTTTAACAGGTGATAATAAATGTGAATAAAATCTACTGTTCAAAGTTTGCCCCCCTGTGCATACTGACAGGGACCAGATGCAGAGAATATTGGGCAACAGTCAGCCATGGATTCACAGTAGGATTACAGACTGATTTGATTCCAATTCACCGCTGAACCTGCGATGTACAACTACTGTGTCGCCAGCTGCTGTTGGAGATAGTCATAGAGTCATAGAGTCACAGAGGAATTAATACATCAGCATACAGAAAACATGCAGCATACAGCATGCTGACCAAGTGCCCATCAAGACGTCCTATATGCCCCAAATTGACCCATGTCCTTCTAACCTTTCCGTTTCATGTACCTGTCCAAATGTCCATTAAACGTTGTTATTGTACTTGCCCCAACCATTTCATTTGGCACCTGGTTCCTTTTACGTACTCTCCTATGTGAAAAGGTTGCCCCTTAGGTTCCTATTGAACTTCTCCCTTCTTGCCTTAAACCTAGTTCTAATTATTGTTTCCCCAACCCTGGAAAAAAGACTGTATTCTATGCCCCACATCAATTTATACACTTGTAGCAGATCTGCCCTCAGTCTCCAATGCTCCTAGTGTAGCAGGTGTGTGAGAGAGCCCGGAATGAAGGCTAGGAGCCAGGCAAATTCTGTAGAGGCTTTAATGAGCACAGCACACTACTCTCCGCTTCAGTGAGAGACAGAAATCTCTGCTCTCATCTTCGTAGCAGGAAGCCGCCCCCGGATCTGTCCATCAAGTGCCGAGGGGGATGAACCCGGGAGTGGCCTACTCCCCAGGAACCGCCACACTAGCCTATTTCATGCTAGCAAAATACTAGAATAGTATTTTCAGTTGTGCTAAAATATTTGTTTTCTCTTGAGGCACAGCTGTGAGAGCTGCAGCATCATAGTGCCTGAGACCCGGGTTCAATCCTGACCTTGAGCATTGGCTGTATGGTGTTTGCACGTTCCCATTTTGACCGCGTGGGTTTCCTCCAGGTGCTCTATTTTCCTTCCATATCCCAAAGATGTGCGGCTGCGTAGCTTAATTGGCCTCTGTAAATTGCTCTGTGTGTGCAGCGAGTGAATGAGACAGTGGAATGACATAGAACTAATGTGAATGGGTCTGCATGGACTTGGTGGGATGAAGGGCCTATTTCCATGCTGTATCTTTCAGTAATCTTCTACTTCTAAGGCTTCTTCCAAACCGCTGAGGTCTCTGGCTTTCTGCGGATTCACCCCCTTCCACAAAGCCCCTGTATCCACAGCAACACAGCTCCTGTATTCTGGAATCAGTATGCCCCTCCTCTGAGAATGCACACCCTAAAACTGACCTCTTTGACCGAGCTTTTAATTTCTGAAGTAATATTTAATAACATGACTTGATGTCAAATATTGTTTGATAATGGTTCTTTGGAGTGTTCTATGGATCCATGTTACTGTTCCAGGAGTGTTGTGAATGATTGTATTAACACTGCTGTAGAACGCATGTACTGTAAGGCACACCAGTCTTGCTTCTAAACTCTAACCTTTATTACGGCTCGAGGAATGGAGGTTTTTTCAATCTGGTGACTAAAAGTTAGATTTAGATGTGTTTTTTTTGTTGCACAGATCATTACTGAAAGCCATTTTTATCCTGCTGGGCTGCTGGGCTGCTGGGCTGCTGGGCTGCTGGGCTGCTGAACTGACAACTGGTAAATTGGTGAGAGACACCAAGTCATGATCTTGACGGAATTGGTTGAAGGATACAGCATGGAAACGGGCTCTTCGGCCCACTGACTCCACCATCAGACACCCTTTCACACTAATTATTTGGTATCCCACATTCTCACCGTCTCCCTACACACTAGGGGCAATTTACAGAAGCCAATTAACCTAAAAACCCACCTATCTTTGTGATGTAGGAGGAAACTGGAGAACCAATTCGTGACAGCACCGTGGCAAGGTTTCATCCTGACTGTGGCTGCTGTCTGTATGGACTTTGTACATTCTCCCTGTGATCACGTGGGTCTTCTCCCGGTGCTTGGGTTTCCTCCCACACTCCAAAGATATACAAGTTTGTAGTTATCTTGGCTTCAGTAAGTTATACAATGATCCCGACTGTATGTAGGTTAGTATATGGGGTGATCGCTGGTCGGTGTGGACTCGAGGGCCAAAGGACACTGTGTCTCTGAAGTCTAAAAGGTAAAGTATAAAGCCTAAACCTGGAGGACAATATGCAAACTCCACACAGACAGTACCCGAGGCGAGGATGGAACCCTAGTCTCTGGCGCTGTGAGGCAGTAGCTCTACCAGCTGTGCCACCATTGAAGCAGCGGGTGTTTCCACGGGGTCAGATTCTGTTCTAATGATGTTATCTAGGGGACGGTACATATTGCCGTGTTCACATAAAAATCAGAGGCAATGTTGCCAATTATATTTAGAAACAAGGAGAACATACAAGGTAGACAATAATACTGGAGAAACTCAGCGGGTGAGGCAGCATCTATGGAGCGAAGGAAATAGGCAAGGTTTCGGGTCGAAACCCTTCTTCAGACTGTAAGTAGGAAGTATTGGCCGGGGATCCAGGAGGCTTACTATGCCCCCGGCGGGGTCCAGGGGCAGTGCCCCAGTGGGGGTTCAAGGGGCAACGCTCCCTGAAGCTCCTGCATTTTCAATAAATTGAAAGTGATTCTCAAGCGTTCTGCTGGTAGTTTACATAACAGAAGCTTAGAATTTTTCTAACACATAAGCAGTAAAATAACCCCCTAAGAGATATATATTCATATAATAGACAATAGGTGCAGGAGTATGCCATTCAGCCCTTCGAGCCAGCACCGCCATTCACTGTGATCATGGCTGATCATCCACAATCAGTACCCCGTTCCTGCCTTCTCCCCATATCCCTCTTTAAGAGCTCTTTCTATCTCTCTCTTGAAAGCCTCCAGAGAATTGGCCTCCACTGCCTTCTGAGGCAGATAATTCCACAGATTCACAACTCTCTGTGTGAAAAATTATTTCCTCGTCTCCGTTCTAAATGGCCTACCCCTTATTCTTAAACTGTGGTCCCTGGTTCTGGACTCTCCCAGCATTGGAAACACGTTTCCTGCCTCTAGCGTGTCCAAACCCTTAATAATCTTATATGTTTCAATAAATGGCCACATACAGCTAACAAATCTTTACAAAAAATGTTACCTGAAATGTCTCTTTGCCTAGCACTGAGATGAGAAAAAACTTTTTCACCCAGAGTTGTGAATTTGTGGAATTCTCTGCCACAGAAGGTAGTGGTCTCGTCTCCTTCAGCAGCACCTTCCTGAGCTCAGACAATCACTTCTCCTCACCTCACCTACGCTCACTTTCCCTCACCTACACATCTACACCTTGACTAGTCCCCTCGCCTCACTAAACCCCTCGCCTCGACGATACCTCACTACCAAACGTCTCCTCACACCTAAACCTCGCCTCGACTAAACCGTACCTCACTGAACCTCGCCCCTCAAATGCACCTCATACCTCACCTCGCACCTTAACCCCACCTCAACTTGACTAAACCTCCCACCTCACGACTAAACCTCCCACCTCACGACTAAACCTCCCACCTCATGACTAAACCTCCCACCTCACGACTAAACCTCCCACCTCATGACTAAACCTCCCACCTCACGACTAAACCTCCCACCTCACGACTAAACCTCCCACCTCACGACTAAACCTCCCACCTCACGACTAAACCTCCCACCTCACGACTAAACCTCCCACCTCACGACTAAACCTCCCACCTCACGACTAAACCTCCCACCTCACGACTAAACCTCCCACCTCACGACTAAACCTCCCACCTCACGACTAAACCTCCCACCTCACGACTAAACCTCCCACCTCACGACTAAACCTCCCACCTCACGACTAATCCGCGCCTCGACTAATCGCCGCCTCTTTCCCACTCCCGCTATTTATAGCCCCACCCCCTCCCCTCACGTGAGTGGAACGGCTCCAACCAGGGGGGCGGACCGAGCGCGGAGAGCGGCGCAGGCGCATTGCCCGCGCTGGTGGGAGGGGAGGGGAGGGGAGGGGCGGGGCGCACGCGTGCTGATGTTGACGTCGAGCCCGAGCCCGAGCCCGCAGCGGCCGCAGCCCATCCCCTGCGGGAGAGGGAGAGAGGCGGCGATTAGAGCGGAGCGGATCTTTGATTATGTGTGAGGTAGGAGGTGTAGTCAAGGCGAGGTTTAGTGAATTGAGTGTGAGGTGAAGTTTAGTCGAGGCGATGGGTTTAGTCGAGATGAGAAATCAGATTAATTTCTAGGAAAACAAAAAAATTGGAATTTCAATTTAAATCGGAAGAATATCTGGACGAAAGACATTTCTGGGGCCCCTCTGGGATTAGGGGCCCTGAAGCTTAAGGTTCATTAGATTCATAGTAGATCCGCCCCTGCTGCACGGACAGTGCACAGGATATATAACGCATTGTAGAGAGTGCACAGGATATATAACACTGTACAGACAGTGCACAGGATATATAACGCATTGTACAGAGTGCACAGGATATATAACACTGTACAGACAGTGCACAGGATATATAACGCATTGTAGAGAGTGCACAGGATATATAACGCATTGTACAGAGTGCACAGGATATATAACACTGTACAGACAGTGCACAGGATATATAACGCATTGTAGAGAGTGCACAGGATATATAACGCACTGTACAGACAGTGCACAGGATATATAACATTGTACAGACTGCACAGGATATATAACGCATTGTACAGACAGTGCACAGGATATATAACGCACTGTACAGGCTGGTACTGTAAAGCCTGGTGGAGGGATGACTCCATGGTCACTGTCATGGAACCACTAGCAACATGAGAATTGACCTCGCTGAAAGTGGCATCATAGGAAGATAGGGTGGTGACGAAAACCTTTGGCCCATTGGCCATCATCAGCCTAAGAATTGAATATAGAAGTTGGCTCATTAGACAATAGACAATAAACAATAGGTGCAGGAGTAGGCCATTCAGCCCTTCGAGCCAACACCACCATTCAATGTGATCTTCTTGCTTATGGTGTGCACAGCCTAAAGTTGTAGGACAACTTGTTCCATTTGATCTTATTTGATTGTGCACGCCAGGTTGATTGCATTTGTCGAAACTGGGCTGACCACGTGAAGGTTGCAATCTCCCACCCCATTCAATGTGATCATGACTGATCATCCACAATCAGTACCCCATTCCTGCCTTCTCCCCATATCCCCTGACTCCGCTATCTTTAATTTATTTTTACTACATTATTTTACAATTGCACAATTGCATAAGACCACCTTTGTGTGTGATGTTCAGTTTAGCTCACCCTGGTATTGGAAAGATGCAGAGAATAAATATTTCCCATTCATATTTCCCATTCCCATCCAAAGGTCTTATTAATGTTGTTATTGTACCTGCCTCAACTAGTTCCTCTGACAGCTTATTCCACATACTGTAGGTACTGCCCTTTGTGTGAAAATATTGTCCCTCAGGATCCTATTAAATATTTCCCTTCTCACCTTAAACCCATGTCCTTGGGTGCTTGATTTTTCGACCCAGGCTAAAAGTCTCTGTGAATGCACCCTATCCATTTCCTTCATGATCTTATGGACCCCATGCCGTCATGACTACCATCCAGTGGCCTTGAAATCCACCATCATGATGCTTTGAGAAGCTAGTTATGGAACGCATTAAATCCAGTGTTGCAAGCCTGAAGAAGGATCTCGACCCGAAACATAACCCATTCCTTCTCTCCAGAGATGCTGCCTTTCCCGCTGAGCTACTCTAGCTTTTTGAGTCTGTCTTCGGTTTAAACCAGCATCTGCAGTTCCTTTCTGCACATCTGATTCATAGACTACAGCTCTGCTTTTAACACCATTATACCAGCGAAAACTCATCACCAAACTCACAGGTCTTGGTGTCAGCAATCATCTCTGCAATTGGACAAATCATCCTCCACGATAATCCTCAACACGGGGGCTCCGCAAGGATGCATTCTCAGCCCCCTTCTTTACTCCTTGTACATCCACGACTGCGCAGCCAAGTACAGATCTAATTCAATTTACAAATTCGCAGACAACAGCACAATTGTGGGCTGAATATCAACTAATGATGAGACGGAGTACAGGAATGAGATTGAGAACCTCATGTCCTGGTTATAGAGTCATAGAGTCATACAGTGTGGAAACAGGCCCTTCGGCCCAACTTGCCCACACCGGCAAAGACACTGTATGGAGTTTTCAGTAAAGGGAGTTTACACTCCCACAGCAAGGGGGTTTTCAGTAAAGTCCATGCAAAGTTTTAACTGAGCTGATAGGAGGTGACACAGCACCATGAGCACAAAGTATGAGCATCAACCTTTAACCTACTAGCACGGTGGAGCAGTGGTGGAGTTGCTGCCTCACAGCGCCAGAGACCCAGGTTTCATCCTGACTGCGGGTGCTGTCTGGATGGAGTTCATACGTTCTCCCTGTGACCGCGTGGATTTTCTCCGGGAGCTCTGGTTTCCTCCCATACTCCACAGACACACACTCTAAAGAGGTTAATTGGCTTCAGTAAAAATTGTAATATGTCCCTGGTATGTAGGATAATCCTGGTGTACAAGGACCGCTGTCCGGCACGTACTCAGTGGGCTGAAGGGCCTGTTTCTGCCCTGTATCTGTAAACTGGAAACTACAAAAACTAGTAGAAGTTGGCTGGTTCATGAGTATATGAGAACTGACTTTTCCAACTCACATGAATTTACATGTTGCAATAGGGAAGTGTTGGGTGAAGAAATATTCACTGATAAATGAGGAGTGACCTACTTGGTGAACATTAAGACCCCCAGAAATAGGTCCCAAATCCTTCCACTCTGGGTTAGTCCAATGTTTTACATGCTGAGCACCGTTTTATTTCGATTGTGTTCTCACCCCAACATTCCAGGAGAAATTTCCTGGCATTTTCTCACACCATCACAACACTGTGAGAACATCATCATCACAGTGGTTAGGGAATCCTACCTTCGCCAAAAGGCAATGACAAACAAAAAGCTCAGTGCATCCACTTTATTTTCCTTGCTCTCCCTATGCCTGTTAACCATCATTAACATTGGCAATGTGTCCATTCTTATTAAGCATAGAAACATAGAAAATAAGTGCAGGAGAAGGCCATTCAGCCCTTCAGCCATTCAATATGATCATGGCAGACCGTCCAAAATCAGTACCCCGTTCCTACCTTTTCCTCATATCCCTTGATTCCGTTATAACCATATAACCATTACTGCACGGAAACAGGCCATCTCGGCCCTTCAAGTCCGTGCCAAACATAAAAATAAAAAAATAAAATAAATAAAATAAAATAAAAATAAAAAATACTTCCCCCTAGTCCCATCTACCTGCACTCAGACCATAGCCCTCCATTCCTTTCCCGTCCATATACCCATCCAATCTATTTTTAAAGGATAAAATCGAACCAGCCTCCACCACTTCCACTGGAAGCTCATTCCACACAGCTACCACTCTCTGAGTAAAGAAGTTCCCCCTAATGTTACCCTTAAACTTCTGTCCCTTAATTCTCAAGTCATGTCCCCTTGTTTGAATCTTCCCTACTCTCAATGGAAAAAGCTTATCCATGTCAACTCTGTCTAACCCGCTCATAATTTTAAAGACCTCTATCAAGTCCCCTCTTAACCTTCTGCGCTCCAAAGAATAAAGACCTAACTTGTTCAACCTTTCTCTGTAACTTAGTTGCTGAAACCCAGGCAACATTCTAGTAAATCTCCTCTGTACTCTCTCTATTTTGTTGACATCCTTCCTATAATTAGGCGACTAAATTGTACTCCATACTCCAGAATTGGCCTCACCAATGCCTTGTACAATTTTAACATTACATCCCAACTTCTTTATCCTTAAGAGCTAAATCTAACTCTCTCTGGAAAGCATCCAGTGAATTGGTCTCCACTGCCTTCTGTGGCAGAGAGTTCCACAGATTCACGACTCTCTGGGTGAAAAAGTTCCTCATCTCAGTCCTAAATGATCATCCAACTCAGTACGGGATACTGAGTTGGATGATCAGCCATGATCATATTGAATGGTGGTGCAGGCTCGAAGGGCTGAATGGCCTACTCCTGCACCTATTTTCTATGTATCTATGTATCTATGTAAATGGCCTACCCCTTATTCCTAAACTGTGACCTCTGGTTCTGGACTCCCCCAAATTCAGGAACTTTTTTCCTGCATCTAGCCTGTCCAATCCTTTAAGAATTTTATATGTTTCTATAAGATCCTCTCTCATCCTTATAAATTCAAGTGAATACAAGCCCTGTCAACCCATTCTTTCATCATATGCTGGACCCGCCATCCCGGGGATTAACCTCATGAACCTATGCTGCACTCCCTCAATAGCAAGAATGTCCTTCCTCAAATTAGGACCAAAACTGTACACAATACTCCAGGCGTGGTCTCACCAGGGCCCTGTACAACTGCAGAAGGACCTCTTTGTTCCTATACTCAACTCCTCTCGTTATGAAGGCCAACATGCCATTAGCTTTCTTCATTGCCTGCTGTACCTGCATGCTTACTTTCAGTGATTGATGTACAAGGACACCAGGTCTTGTTGCACCTCCCCTTTTCCTAATCTGACAACATTCAGATAATAATCTGTCTTCCTGTTCTTGCCACCAAAATGGATAACTTCACATATATCCACATTATACTGCATCTACCATTCATCTGCCCACTCACCCAACCTATCCAAGCCTCATAGCATCCTCCTCTCAGCTCACACTGCTTTGTGTCATCTGCAAATTTGGAGATGATGTGGCGGTACCTGGTGACTAGCCACGGGGAGCGAACCCCCGGCTCAGGAGGGAGGAGTTTAGCGTCTCGGAGTGGGAGGCGTTGGGTCAAGGTGTCCAACCTGGGGTATTTAAGGTCAGGTCACGCCCAGTCACGGGGTTGGAGTTGGAAGCAGCACAGTGACAGTAGTAAACACACATTTTGTTCACGTAACTTTGTTTTCGACTCATTCTTGGCTGGACTCCTGGCGACCCTGCTACACTAGTGACCCCGATGACCAGGAGTGAAATCCTGGACAAACTTCACGGAAAAACGTACAGCGCTCAACCTGTACGAGCTCAACGCGGTAGCCCTGCATCTCACGGTGCAGCCAATATCTCTAGAAGGGCCGGAACTTCATGGCCTTCACGGACCATAAGCCCCTTACATTTGCGTTCTCTAAGGTCTCGGATCCTTGGACAGCCCGCCAGCAGCGCCAGCAGTGCTAGTATCGGAATACACCACCGACGTCCGGCACATCGCCAGTAAATGCAACCTGTGGCGGACGCCTTGTCCCACACGGAGATTGCAGCCGTGCTCAACCCGGCCGTCGGGATAGACTACTCCGCCTTGGTGGTGGCGCAGCTGATGGAAGAGGAAATGCCAGCTTACCGCACCGCGATCTCTGGATTGGTGCTGGAAGACGTATTCCGCGGCCGGTTGTCCCGGCGGCCTGGCGCCGTCATATTTTCGAGGTGATCCACGGTCTGGCCCACCCGGCGATCCGGGCCACAGTTGCCATATGGCGGCAAGGTTCATCTGGCAGAAGCAGGTCGAGCACTGGGCAAGGTCGTGCATCCCGTGCCAGTCGTCCAAGCTACATCGGCACATCCATGCACCGACACAGGATTTCTCGGTGCCACACCGGCGGTTGGACCACGTCGAATGGGTTGGTGGAGCGGTTTCACCGACGTCTCAAGGCCGCCCTGAGTGGATGGATGAGCTGCCATGGGTGTTGTTGGGGATTCGGACTAAGGAGGATTTGGCATCATCCTCGGTGGAGTTGGTTTATGGCGCTCTGCTCACCGTCCCGGGAGAGTTCATCCCGGTCGCTGATGGGTCCCAGGAACCTCATTCCTCCGTGCTGCTGCACTTGCGGGAGAGAGTCTCCCGTCCCGACTTCTCGGCACGGCATAGCCCCTTCCCATGTGCCACCGATGCTGGTGGACTGCCCTTTCGTCTTTCTGCTCTGCAACACCCACCGGTCGCCCTTGCAACGGCCCTATGGATGTCCCTTTCGGGTGCTGTGGCACGGGACAGTAACATTTGTACTGGACATCGGGGGCCGGCAAGAGACTGTGTCCGTGGCATGCCTGAAGCCTGCTCATTTGGACTTGAACGAGCCGGTTCAGGTGGCCCAGCCACCTCGTCGCGGACGCCCACCGTCGCGGGTTCCTGTATGTTCTTCCGGGTGGGTCAAGGACCCTGTTCGGGTGGACGTGTTTATGCGGTCAGGCTGCCTTGTTTGGCGTCCCGTCCGTTTCAGTGCCTCCGGTTCTGGGGGGGGGGGGGTCATGTGGCGGCACCTGGTGGCTAGCCACAGGCATAGTGAACCCTCAGCTCAGGAGGGAGGAGTTGAGCGTCTCAGAGTGTGAGGCGTTTGGTCAAGGGGTCCGACCCGGGGTATTTAAAGTCGGGTTACGGGGTTGGAGTTGGAAGCGGCACAGTGACAGCAATAAACGCTATTTCGTTCTCATAATTTTGTTTTCGACTAATTCTTGTCTGGACTCCTGGAGTGTCCGCTACAATGTTACATTTAATTCCCTTGTCTAAATCGTTAATATATATTGTAAATAACTGGGGTCCCAGGACCGAGACTTGTGGTACCCCACTAGTTACTGCCAGCCATTCTGAAAAGGACCCGTTAATTCCTACTCTTTGCTTCATGTCTGCCAACCAGTTCGCTATCCATGTCAATACCCTACCCCCAACACCATGTGCTCTAATTTTTGCACACTAATCTCCTGTGTGGGTCCTTGTCAAAGGCTTTTTGAAAGTCCAGATACACCACATCCACTGGCTCTCCCTTATCCATTCTACTTTACATCCTCAAAAAATTCCCGAAGATTAGTCAAGCAAGACTTTTCCTTCATAAATGCATAAATCCATGCTGACTTTGAGCAATCCTGTTATTGCTTTCCAAATGCGCTGCTATACATCTTTTAATAATCCACTCATGCATCTTCCCCACCACCGATGTAAGACTAACTGGTCTATAATTCCCCGTTTTCTCTCTCACTCCCTTCCTAAAAAGTGAAGTTACATTGGCTACCCTCCAGTCCACAGGAATTGATCCAGAGTCTATAGAACATTGGAAAATGATCACCAATGGATCCACAATTTCTAGGGCCACCTCCTTGAGTACTCCGGGATGCAGACCATCAATCCCTGGGGATTTATCTGCCTTCAGTCCCAACAGTTAAAGCAACACCTTTTCCTGACCAATGTGGATTCCTTTCAGTTCCTCCCTCCCACTAGATCCTCGGTCCCATAGTATTTTTGCTAGATTGTTTGTGTCTTCCTTAGTGATGACAGAACCAAAGTACTTGTTTAACTGTTTTGCCATTTCCTTGTTTCCCATTATAAATACACTTGTTTCTGACTGTAAGGGACCTGCCTTTGTCTTCACTAATCTTTTCCTCTTCACAAATCTCAAGAAACTTTCACAGTCAGTTTTTATATTCCCCGCAAGTTTTCTTTCATGCTCTATTTACCCCCTCTTAATTAGCCCCTTTTTCCTCTTCTGTTGAATTCTAAATTTCTCCCAGTCCTCCGGTTTGCTGCTTCTTCTGGCCAATTTAAATGCATCTTCATTGGATTTAATTATGCCTCTTCCTTGGATATAGAGGATAGTCACTTATTGGAAACCATCAAGCCAGTGCAACTAACCGTCGGGTGTTGCAGCAGGTAGTGCTACATGCTCGTGACTCTAGAGGACCAGGCTTGATCCTGACAGGTACTGTCTGTGAGAAGTTTGCATGTTCACCTTTGGCATGCTGGTATGCTAGTTGGACACTGTAACATACTGCTCAATGTAAGTCTTAGTTGAGTTTAGATTAGTTTCGAGATATTGCATGGAAACAGGCCCTTCAGCCTACCGAGTCCGCGCCTATCAGTGATCCCGCACATTAACACTCTTCTACACACACTTGGGACAATTTATAATTTCACCAAGCCAATTAACCTACAAACCTGTGCGACTTTGGAGTGTGGGAAGAAACCGGAGATCCCGGAGAAAACCCACGCAGGTCACGGAGTTCCATAGGATATCGTGTATAGAATGTCCTTGTAACATGAAAACAGTTCACCATTTCAGGACCAGTTCATACTACAGAGGTTTGGATTATTCTTTGATACATCCCTTTATATCGTGACAGCGGTTGAATGGTCTTGGCCAATACTAATGAAATCGGACAGAGTCATAGAGTGACACAGTGTGGAAACAGGCCCTTCGGCCCAACTTGCCCTCACCGGCCAACAATGTCCCAGCTACACTTGCCTGCGTTTGGTCCATATCCCTCCAAACCTGTCCTATCCATGTACCTGTCAAACTGTTTCTTAAACGATGGGATAATCCCAGCCTCAACTACATCCTCTGGCAACTTGTTCCGTACACTCACCACCCTTTGTGTGGAAAAGTTACCCCTCAGATTCCTATTAAATATTTTCCCTTCACCTTGAACCTATGTCCTCTGGTCCTCGACTCCCCTACTCTGGGTAAGAAACTCTGTGCATCTAAATCTGTGAATCTGTTCCTTGTTTTTATACATGAGATGTAAAGACACGGTAACTTAAAAATAATTGACTAAACAAAAGGGGGGAGAGATGGAGTATGTTTGTTTTATGGATAGAGTTCTTATGTTATGCACTGACCATATATTTGTATTCATCCCAATTTATTTTTCCCCATTCTTATCATTTCTCCCCAAATACTACCACTCACCTTCACATTGGGTGCAATTTACAATAGGTGCCCAGTAAACCTATCAGCCAGCACGTCTTTAGGATGTGGGAAGAAACCGGAGCACTTGGGGGAAATCCATGCGGACCCTGGGAGAACGAGCAAACTCCGTGCAGACAGCACCTGCGGTCAGTATTGAACCTGGGTCGTTGGAGCTGTGAGGCAGCAGCTCTACCAGCTGTGCCACGGTGCTGCCCTGGAACCAGAAAGTTTTTCCTGGGCCACACAGGGTAGAGTTGCTGCCTTATAGCGCCAGAGACCCGGGTTCGATCCTGCCTACGGGTGCTGTCTGTATGGAGTTTGTACGTTCTCCCCGTGACCACATGGGTTTACCCCGGGTGCTCCGGTTTCCACCCACACTCCAAAGACATCCAAGTTTGTAGGTTAATTGGCTTCTGTAAATTGTAATTTGTCTTTAGTATGTAGGATAGTGCTGGTGTAAGGGGTGATTGCTTGTCGGCATTGATCTGATGGACCGAAGGGCCTGTTTCCATGCTGCATCTCTAAAGTCTCAAAGGGTGGAGGAAGGAGATAAATGTATGTGAGAAAAGATTGCAGGGCCAATGGACAAATGTAGAGGAGAGAACTAAATGAATAACTACCACTGGCACAGCGGCTGATGCTCTACCGATGTCCGTGCTCTACCAATCAATGATAACTTGCGGGGACAATAAGAAATGTGCAATATAATTCTATTGTCATTGTCATAAAGTCATTAGCGCTGGAGCAGAATTAAGTCATTAGGCCCATTAAATCTACTCCGCCATTCAACCATGACGGATCTATCTTTCCTAACCATCCTGCCTTCTCCCCATAACCCCTGACACCCGTACTAATCAAGAATCTATCTATCTCCACCTGAAAAATATCCACTGACTTGGCCGCCACAGCCTTCTGTGACAAAGAATTCCACATTCACCACCCTCTGATTAAAGAAATACCTCCTCATCTCCTTCCTAAAGGAACGTCCTTTAATTCTGGGGCTATGACCTTTAGTCCTAGACTCTCCCACTAGTGGAAACATCCTCTCCAGATCCACTCTATCAAAGCATTTCACTATTCTGTACGCTTCAATGTGGTCACCCCTCATTCTTCTAAACTCCAGCGAGGGCAGGTCATCCTGTCATGTTACAATTATGTGTCCTATTACTGTCCTCTTTCACCTTGTACTACCTTCAACCTGCCATAAACTCAACCACTCCCTTTCCTTTCCTTCCTTTAGCCACTGTGAAATGGAATGTCTTAAGTTCATAAGTTATAGGAGCAGAAGTAGGCCTTTCGTCTGTGGCAATGTGTTCCACAGATTAACCACTCTCTGATTAAATATTTATTCAATCCGATTGAGTGTGCTGGTATAAAGATAGAAAACCCATGAAAGATATAGCATGATCATAACAAGTTCTTCAGGGAACAGGAGATAGACACAAATCTGGAGTAACTCAGTGGGACAGGCAGCATCTCTGGAGAGATGGAATGGGTGACGTTTCGGGTCGAGGCCCTTCTTCAGACTGGTTAGGGATAAGGAAATGAGAGATATAGACGGTGATGTTGAGAGATAAAGAACAATGAATGAAAGATGTGCAAAAATGTAATGTTAACAATGGAAACAGACCATTGTAAGTTATTTGTAGGGTGAAAATGAGAAGCTAGTGCAACGGATGGGGGAGGGATAGAGAGAGGGAATGCCGGGACTACCTGAAGTGAGAGAAATCAATATTCGTGCGACTGAGCTGTAAGCTGCCCAAGCCAAATATGAGATGCTGTTCCTCCAATTTGTATTTAGCCTCACTCTGACAATGGAGGAGACTGAGGACAGAAGGGTCTGTGTAGGCATTGGAAGGAGAATTTAAATGTCGAGCAACCGGGAGATCAGGTTGGTTCATGCGGGCTGAGCGAAGGTGTTCTCCGAAATGATCGCCCAGTGTGCGTTTGGTCTCGCCGATGTATAAGAGACCACATCTTGAACAGTAGATGCAGTAGATGAGGTTGGAGGAGGTGCAAGTGAACCTTTACCTAAAGGAATTGTCGGAGTCCCTGGACAGAGTCGAGGGAGGAGGTATAGCAACAGGTATTGCATCTTCTGCGGTTGCAGGGGAAGGTACCTGGGGAGGGGGTGGGAAGGGTGGGAAGGGATGAGTTAACCAGGGAGTTGCGGAGGTAACGGTCTCTGCGGAAGGTGGAAAAGGGTGAAGATGGGAAAATGTGGCTAGTGGTGGGATCCCGTTGGAGGTTTTGGTGTTGTATACGACGGCTGATGAGGATTAGGGTGACTGTCTCTGTTGCGACTAGGGGGAGGGGGAGCAAGGGCAGAGCTGAAAGGGTACCGAGGAGACGTGAGTGAGGGCCTCATCTATGATGGGAGAGGGGAACCCCAGTTCCCTAAAGAATGAGGACATCTCGGATGTTCTAATATGGAACACCTCAACTTGGGCACAGATGCAGCGTAGATGGAGGAATTGGAAGTAGGGGATAATGTCTTAGCAGGAAGCAGGGTGGGAAGAAGTGTGGGTTTGTAATGGACGTCAGTCAATAGTCTATCTCCTGTGATGGCACTGCTGTTCCTATACACTGACTATGATTGACTTTGGGGACAATCTGATCTCCTATTTTAATCTGTTGTACTGAGACACCAATTAAAATGAGAGGCACAGTAACATTGGTGTAGAGTTTCCATCCTGACCTCGGGTGCTGTCTGTGTGGAGTTTCCCTGTGTCCACATGGGTTTCCTCTGGGTGCTCTGGCTTCCTCTCACATCCAAAAGATGTGCAGATTTGCAGCATATTTGACCTCAGTAAATTGTCCCATGTCTGTCGAAAGTGATTGATGGTCGACGAAGGCTCAGCGGACCGAAGGGCCTTTTTCTATGCTATATCTCAAAACTAAAGCATGGTGGCGCAAGGAATGGCAAGGTGACGCAGCGGTAGAGTTGCTGCCTTGCAGTGCCAGAGACCCAGGTTCAATCCTGACTACGGATGCTGTCTGTATGGAGTCTGTACGTTCTACCCTTGACCGCATGTGTTTTCCCTGGGTTCTCCGGTTTCCACCCACACTCCAAAGATGTACATGTTTGTAGGTTAATTTGGCTTCGGTAAAAATTGTAAATTGTCTCTAGTGTATACGATAGTGTTAGTGTTGGCTGGTTGGCGAGGACTTGATGGGCCAAAGGGCCTGTTTCACTAAACAAAGCGAAACGAAATGAAACAGAAAAAACTAAACTAAACTAAACGTGCCAAGTTGCTACATCCTTACTTCCAGCAGCATTCCCACCACACCTCCACCCCCACCCACCAGACAGTAGTAAGTTCTACCACCAATCCCCTGATCTTAGTCCAGACAACAAACTTCTCTGAAACTCCAAACATGGAACCAACCACAGGATTGCAATCCTCCGATGCCCAGAGCCAGAATCTCCATTCCCCACCATTCTCCAGAGGGCCAGACCACCACCAACTCCCACCACCAGCATTTCCTCCCATCCAAACCATCACAGCTTTCCAATGCTCAGCATATCCAATTCCCAAAGATTCAATGCCTCTCATCATTTTATAATCTTTTATCTGGTTTCCCCGAAGCTCTTCTGCAGAGACGAGCTCTAGGGGCTAGTGGAATCAAGGGATATGGGGAGAAGGCAGGCACGGATTATTGATTGGGGACGATCAGCCATGATCACAATGACGGTGCTGGCTCGAAGGGCCAAATGGTCTCCTCCTGCTCCTATTTTCTATGTTTCTATGTTTCTATGTTCGGTGTTCCAAGCCTGTCCAATCTCTCACTGTAGCTAGTGCCCCTAATCCAGGCAGCATTCTGGTAAGACACCTCTGTACCTTTTTTAAAGCCTCCTTCCTGTAATGGGACATCCAGAATCCATGCATGCAATATTCCAAATGTGACCTTACCAACGTCCTATAAACCTGCATCATGACATCCTGACTCTTATACTCAATGCCCGACCGATGAAAACAAGCATACCAGATGCCTTCTTTGCCACCCTATCTACTCGTGTTGCTGCATCCAGGGAGCTGAGATCTCTCTGCACATCAATGCTGTTGAGAGTCATGCCATTAATATTATACATATCGTATTATCTGCTCTGATTGGATAACATGCACATAGAAAGCTTTTCACTGTATCTCTGTACACGTGACAACAATATGCAAAAAGCTAAACCTGAAAGAGAAATCAAGTCAGTGACCTCAGAAAAAAAAAGTTTCTATTTACTACCGCTCAAATCTCAGAACATCAGTCCCTTTCACAGTGGAGCCTGAATGAAAACAAATGCGGTGCAGATGCAATAAATCCATTAGTAGAACAAGAATAATTGAGAACAGCATTGAATTGCAATGATATCTTTTGCTTACATTTATCCTGCCAGAAACTATTCCAAAGGTTTCTTGGCTGAGCTAACTTTTGTATAATTGAATACTGAGTAAGTGAGTTCAGCTTTGTCCTGTGTTTTTCTGGGTGATTTTGGTACCAATGAGAAGATCAAAGCCTGATTACAGCAACATGGCCTTGTCACTAACCCTACTGCCCTCCCCACCATGACCCCCACACACTGATGGCATCTGTCTACAACCTCAAGGGCCTGTCCCACTTACACGATCGCGGGGTGCCGCCTGTTTGGTGGTGAGTAGTCACCCAAACAGTCGGACCTTTTTCTGGTCGCTGCTGGATTTTCAACGTTGAAATTTTCAGCAACCTGCTGCGACTATGATGGGTGCCGGCAAGTCGCCAAACAAATTGCATAACTGGGACAGGCCCTTTAGTGTTCTACTACCCCTGGATTACCCCCGTATTCCCTTCATTTCAAAGACAATCTAATTCCAGCACGTAAGTGAAAAGTGAAAAAAAACCAGCAGACGCTGGAAATATGAAATAAAAATAGGCAACTTACGAAGGGTCAAAGATAGAAACAAAATTCTGGTGTAATTCTGTCACTCCAGCATTTTGTGTCTATCTTTGGTGCAAACCAGCATCTGCAATTCCTTCCCACACAATATGTGAAGGGTCATTGACTTGACATCTCCCTGTGTTTCTCCGCTGAGTCTCCCCATCATCTTCTGTTTTTATTCCAGTTACACAACATCACATGAATCAGCTCATTCAGGCTGATGTTTACAAATCCTCTCCCACACCAGTCTCCCATTCTCTACGCTGCAGCTAATTTAAAATCACAGAAATACCCTGGTTCTGGTAGCCCAACACCAACACTTTTCTCATATTCAGATCCTTTACCACTTGGCAATCTTGTAACAATTCCAGAATTCCCATAGACAATAGCAAATGGAAATAGATCATTCAACGCATCATGTCCATGCCAACCAATGGACACCAATGCACATTATTCCTATTTTCCCACCACGTGGCCTGCCATCTGCTTGCCTAGTTGGTTCAGGTGCTCAACCTAACTACTGTCTGATTGCAAAGTCTGCCTCTTCTACATTTTCCACTTTTCTCATTGTGACCTTTACCTTCTAGACTAGGTTAGCACAGGGGCGCAGCAGTAGTGTTGCTGCCTTACAGCGACAGGGTTCGATCTTGACCACGGGTGATGTCTGTACGGAGTTTGTACATTCTCCCGGTTTTCCCCGGGTGGCCTGGTTTCCTCTCACTCCAAAGACGTACAGGATTGTTGCTTAATTCGTCTTCGGTAAAAATTGTAAATTGTCCCTAGTGTGTAGGATAGCACTAGTGTACAGGGATCATTGGTCAGCGCAGACTTGATGGGCCAAAGGGCCTGTTTCCATGCTGTATCTCCAAACCAAACTAAATTTCAGGACGTCTGGAATTTGCACCCTGAACCTCACCACTTGCCAACCTTCCTTTGTGAAGGGCCATTAACTGGTACAGATTTCACTACCTCTCCAATGTCACCTACGGCTTCAGTGAAATGCCTTAGGGAGCTCTTCTGCAGAGACGTTGCCATGTAATGATGTAGTGTTGATGTTACTATAATTTCAAGGCTAGTGTTGTAGAGCTCATGAAGATTCCAGGTTCAATTTGGTCAGTTTGGCAATGTCATCTATGTTGATCTTGGTTGGCATGGACATGTTGGGCCGAAGGGCCTGTTTCCTCGCTGTCCACTCTAACTGTCCCCACTGACTCTGGGCCAGTGATGGGGGGAATAATTGGATTTGCTTAATGGTTCTGATTCCTGCTCACTGAATCCTTCAGGAATAGCTCCAGCTGTCTACATGTTTGATGGTGACAATGATTGAGATGACATCCTTAGACCTTAGAGATAAAGTGCAGAAACAGGCCCTTTGGTGCAAAGAGTCCACACTGAACAACGGTCCTCGTATAAACAATAGACAATAGTCAATAGTATATTAACACTATCCTACATACTAAGGACAATTCATATTTTTTACCAAAGCCAATTAACCTACAAACCAGTACATCTTTGGAGTGTGGGAGGAAACTGGAGCACCCAAAGAAATCCCACAGTCAAGAGACAAGAGTGTTTTATTGTCATATGTCCCAGATAGAACAATGACATACTTACTTGCAGCAGCACAACAGAATATGTAAACATAGTACACTGTAAATAATATAATAAATGAGAAAAAAAGTCCAATGTATGTATATATACACACGCATATGTACACATAAAAAACAAACATAGAAACATAGAAACATAGAAACAAGGTGCAGGAGTAGGCCATTCGGCCCTTCGAGCCTGCACCGCCATTCAATATGATCATGGCTGATCATCCAACTCAGTATCCTGTACCTGCTTTCTCTCCATACCCCCTGATCCCTTTAGCCACAAGGGCCACATCTAACTCCCTCTTAAATATAGCCAATGAACTGGCCTCAACTACATTCTGTGGCAGAGAATTCCAGAGATTCACCACTCTCTGTGTAAAAAATGTTTTTCTCATCTCAGTCCTAAAAGATTTCCCCTTTATCCTTAAACTGTGAACCCTTGTTCTGGACTTCCCCAACATCGGGAACAATCTTCCTGCATCTAGCCTGTCCAACCCCTTAAGAATTTTGTAAGTTTCTATAAGATCCCCCCTCAATCTTCTAAATTCCAGCGAGTACAAGCCGAGTCTATCCAGTCTTTCCTCATATGAAAGTCCTGACATCCCAGGAATCAGTCTGGTGAACCTTCTCTGTACTCCCTCTATGGCAAGAATGTCCTTCCTCAAATTAGGAGACCAAAACTGTACGCAATACTCCAGGTGTGGTCTCACCAAGACCATGTACAACTGCAGTAGAACCTCCCTGCTCCTATACTCAAATCGTTTCGCTATGAATGCTAACATACCATTCGCTTTATTCACTGCCTGCTGCACCTGCATGCCCACTTTCAATGACTGGTGTACCATGACACCCAAGTCTCATTGCATCTCCCCTTTTCCTAATCGGCCACGATTCATGTAATAGTCTACTTTCCTGTTTTTGTCACCAAAGTGGATAACCTCACATTTATCCACATTATACTGCATCTGCCATGCATTTGCCCACTCACCCAGCCTATCCAAGTCATCTTGCAGCCTCCTAGCACCCTCCTCACAGCTAACACTGCCCCCCAGCTTCATGTCATCCGCAAACTTGGAGATGTTGCATTCAATTCCCTCGTCCAAATCATTAATATATATTGTAAATAGCTGGGGTCCCAGCACTGAGCCTTGCGGTACCCCACTATTCACTGCCTGCCATTCTGAAAAGGACTCGTTTACTCCTACACTTTGCTTCCTGTCTGCCAGCCAGTTCTCTATCCACATCAATACTGAACCCCCAATACCGTGTGCTTTAAGTTTGTATATTAATCTCTTATGTGGGACCTTGTCGAAAGCCTTCTGAAAGTCCAGATATAACACATCCACTGGTTCTCCCTTATCCACTCTACTAGTTACATCCTCGTAAAATTCTATAAGATTCGTCAGACATGATTTACCTTTCATAAATCCATGCTGACTTTGTCCAATGATTTCACCATTTTCCAAATATGCTGCTATCCCATCTTTACTAACTGACTCTAGCAGTTTCCCCACTACCGATGTTAGACTAACTGGTCTGTAATTCCCCATTTTCTCTCTCCCTCCCTTTTTTAAAAGTGGGGTTACATTAGCTACCCTCCAATCCTCAGGAAGTACTCCAGAATCTAAAGGGTTTTGAAAAATTATCACTAATTCATCCACTATTTCTGGGGCTACTTCTTAAGTACTCTGGGATGCAGCCTATCTGGCCCTGGGGATTTATCGGCCTTTAATCCAGTCAAATCCAGTCAACTTCCCTGCTATTTCCGGCAGATTAATTAAGTCTTCCTTAGTGAAGACAGAACCAAAGTAGTTATTCAATTGGTCTGCCATGTCTTTGTACCCCATGATCAATTCACCTGTTTCTGACTGCAAGGGACCTACATTTGTTTTAACCAATCTTTTTCTCTTCACATATCTATAAAAAGTTTTGTAGTCAGTTTTTATGTTCCCTGCCAGTTTTCTTTCATAATCTATTTTCCATTTCCTAATTAAACCCTTTGTCCTCCTCTGCTGAACTCTGAATTTCTCCCAGTCCTCTGGTAGGCTGCTTTTTCTGGCTAATTTGTATGCTTCATCTTTTGTTTTGATACTATCCCTGATTTCCCTTGTTATCCACGGATGCACTACCTTCCCTGATTTATTCTTTTGCCAAACTGGGCTGACATTTTTTTGTAGTTCATCCATGCAGCCTTTAAATGCCTTCCATTGCACATCCACCGTCAACCCTTTAAGAATCAATTGCCAGTCTATCTTGGCCAATTCACATCTCATACCCTCAAAGTTACCTTTCTTTAAGTTCAGAACCCTTGTTTCTGAATTAATTATGTCACTCTCCATCCTAATGAAGAACTCAACCATATTATGGTCACTCTTGCCCAAGGGGCCATGCACAACAAGACTGCTAACTAACCCTTCCTCATTACTCAATACCCAGTCTAGAATAGCCTGCTCTCTCGTTGGTTCCTCTACATGTTGATTTAGAAAACTATCCCGCATACATTCAAAGAAATCCTCTTCCTCAGCACCCCTGCCAATTTGATTCACCCAATTTATATGTAGATTGAAGTCACCCATTATAACTGTTTTACCTTTGTTGCACGCATTTCTAATTTCCTGTTTGATGCCATCCCCAACTCCACTACTACTGTTAGGTGGCCTGTACACAACTCCCACTAGCGTTTTCTGCCCCTTAGTGTTTCGCAGCTCTACCCATATCGATTCCACATCCTCCAAGCTAATGTTCTTCCTTTCTATTGCGTTAATCTCCTCTCTAACCAGCAACGCTACCCCACCTCCTTTTCCTTTCTGTCTATCCCTCCTGAATATTGAATATCCCTGGATGTTCAGCTCCCAGCCTTGGTCACCCTGGAGCCATATCTCCGTGATCCCAACTATATCATATTCATTAACATAGAAACATAGAAACATTGAAAATAGGTGCAGTAGACCATTCGGCCCTTCGAGCCTGCACCGCCATTCAATATGATAATGGCTGATCATCCAACTCAGTATCCTGTACCTGCTTTCTCTCCATACCCCCTGATCCCTTTAGCCACAAGGGCCACATCTAACTCCCTCTTAAATATAGCCAATGAACTGGCCTCAACTACCTTCTGTGGCAGAGAATTCCAGAGATTCACCACTCTCTGCGTGAAAACGTTTTTCCTCATCTCGGTCCTAAAAGATTTCCCCCTTATCCTTAAACTGTGACCCCTTGTTCTGGACTTCCCCAACATTGGGAACAATCTTCCTGCATCTAGCCTGTCCAACCCCTTAAGAATTTTGTACGTTTCTATAAGATTCCCCCTCAATCTTCTAAATTCTAGCGAGTACAAGACGAGTCTATCCAGTCTTTCTTCATATGAAAGTCCTGACATCCCAGGAATCAGTCTGGTGAACCTTCTCTGTACTCCCTCTATGGCAAGAATGTCTTTCCTCAGATTAGGAGACCAAAACTGTACGCAATACTCCAGGTCTGGTCTCACCAAGACCCTGTACAACTGCAGTAGAACCTCCCTGCTCCTATACTCAAATCCTTTTGCTATGAATGCTAACATACCATTCGCCTTCTTCACTGCCTGCTGCACCTGCATGCCTACTTTTAATGACTGGTGTACCATGACACCCAGGTCTCGTTGCATTTCCCCTTTTCCTAATCAGCCACCATTCAGATAATAGTCTACCTTCCTGTTTTTGCCACCAAAGTGGATAACCTCACATTTATCCACATTATATTGCATCTGCCATGCATTTGCCCACTCACCCAGCCTATCCGTCACCTTGCAGCCTCCGAGCATCCTCCTCACAGCTAACACTGCCCCCCAGCTTCGTGTCATCCGCAAACTTGGAGATGTTGCATTCAATTCCCTCGTCCTATCTGCACATTCAACTCATCCACCTTATTACGAATGCTCCTTGCATTGAGACATAAAGCCTTCAGGCTTGTTTTTACAACACTCTTACCCCATTTACAATTATGTTGAAAAACGGCCATTTTTTATTTTTGCCCTGGATTTGTCTGCCTACCACTTTTACTTTTCACCTTGCTACCTATTGCTTCTACCCTCATTTTACACCCCTCTGTCTCTCTGCTCACACATTTAAGAAACCCACCACATCTTATTCTCCGTTTATTATCTTTTCCTTCTTTCCCCCCTACATGTTGGGTCTGAGTGCTTCCCTTCTCTGCCTCCTGCTTCACACACTGTCTACTAGCTTTCTCTATTTGAGTCCCTCCCCCCAACCGTTCTAGTTTAAAGTCTCCCCAGTAGCCTTTGCAAATCTCCCCGCCAGGATATTGGTCCCCCTCAGGTTCAAACAATAATAGTGCAATAATAACAATGATAGTGTAAGGAGTTCAGAGATTATTTGAGGTTGTAGCGTTTAATTGCCTAATGGCTATCGAGAAGAAGCTGTTCCTGAATCTGGACATTACAGTTTTCAGGCTCCTGTACCTTCTCCCCGATGGAAGGGGTGAAATGAGTGTGTGGCGAGGATGGTGTGAGTCTCTGATGATGCTGGCTGACTTTGCTGGCAGGGACTCTGGTAAATCCCTTCGATGGTGGGGAGGTCAGAGCCCATGATGGACTGGGCAGTGTTCACAACTTTCTGCAGTCATCTTCGTTCCTGGGCATTCAAGTTGCTGAACCAGTCCGTGATGCAACCAGTTAATACGGTATCCACTGTACACCTGTAGAAGCTCAAGAGAATCCTCTCTGACATACCAAACCTCTCTAATCTTCTCAGGAAGTAGAGGTATGGATGGGTTTTCTTTATAATTGCATCAGTGTGCTGGGTGTAGGAAATATCTTCAGAAATATGCACGCCCAGGAATTTGTAGCTTTTGACTCTCTCCAGCATTGTTTCATCGATATAGGCAGGTTCATGGGTCCTATTCCTTCAATCTTCCAAAGTTCACATTCGGTTCCTTGGTCTTACTGACATTGAGAGCCAGGTTTTTGTGCTGGCACCATTTGGTCAATCGATCGATCTCACTTCTATACTCTGATTCATCATCATAGAGTCATAGAGTGATAGAGTGTGGAAACAGGCCCTTCGGCCCAACTTGCCCACACCGGCCAACATCTCCCAACTACACTAGTCCCACTTGCCTGCGCTTGGTCCATATCCCTCCAAACCTGTCCTATCCATGTACCTGTCTAACTGTTTCTTAAACGTTGGGATAGTCTCAGCCTCAACTACCCCCTCTGGCAGCATGTTCCATACACCCACCACCCTTTGTGTGAAAAAGTTACCCCTCGGGATCCTATTAAATCTTTTCCCCTTCACCTTGAACCTATGCCCTCTGGCCCTCGATTCCCCTACTCTGGGGAGGAGACTCTGTGCATCTACCCGATCTATTCCTCTCATCTGTAATTCACCCAACAACGGTGGTGTCGTCGGCGAACTTGAGGATGGAGTTCGCACTGTGTCCAGCTACACAGTCGTGAGTATAGAGAGAGTACAGCAGGGGGCTGAGCACACGGCCTCGAGGTGCTCCCGTACTGTTTGTGATTGTGGAAGAAGTGTTTGTGAACCATCGAACAGTCTGTAGTCTGTTGATGGGGAAGTCGAGGATCCAGTTGCAGACAAATGCGCAGAGACCCAGTTCCTTGAGCCTGGTAACCAGATTGTTTTCCTTCTTTTTTTAATTAATCAAAAATATTTATTCAAATATTAAAATAATATTTTACCATCCAATAAAACAAAAAGAACCCACCACCATAATACAAGACAAACAATAAACTATTATACAACTATCTTACAATCCTTGTAAAGAAAGCATTCAACCTGCCACGGTGCCCAGCGGTCCCGGCCCAGGGTGCCCATGGACAGTGTGTAGTCCCTCTCTAACCCCACCCAGGCATGCACATAATCCCAGAAAAGGGGCAGGGAGCCGGCTCGGGCAGAGCCCTCTTCCGCCTGGCACTGTGACTCGTGGATGGCCAGCTTGGCCAGGCCCAGGAGCAACCCTACCAAGACATCTTCAGCCCTACCCTCTCCCCTACGCACAGGGTGTCCAAAGATGAGGATGGTGGGTGAAAAATGCAGCCAGAAGGCAAGGAGCAGCCCCTTTAGGTATTCAAACAGTGGCTGCAGCCTCACGCACTCCATGTACACGTGGTACACAGTCTCTTCCAGCCCTCAAAAGTGGCGAGTCTGTGAACCGCGAGAGAAACAGGTTGCAGAGAACTCCTCGGTACAATACCCTCCACCCCTGGCAACCAGCTTGGAGGGGATGATGGTATTGAATGCTGAGCTGTGGCAATAAACAACAGCCTGATGTGTGTTTTTATTGTGCAAGTGGTCCAGTGCAGTGGAGAGCCAATGAGATTGCATCCTCCAATGACCTGTTGTGGTGGAAGGCCAACTGTAATGGGTCGAGGTTCTTGATGAGGTAGGAGTTGATATGCTACCTCTCAAAGCACTTCAACACCACGAACATTAATGCCACTGGTCGATAGTCGTTGAGGCATGTCACCTTACTCTTCTTGGGCACCGGTATTATTGATGCCCTCTTAAAGCAGGTGGGGACCTCAGACCTCAGTAATGAGAGGTTGAAAATGTCCCCATAATCTCCAGCCACTCAGTCTGCACAGGGTTTGAGAACTCGACCGGGTCCAGACGCTTTCCAAGGGTTCACATCAGCCTCTGTGACTGTATGGGGGCTCGGGAAGGCACATCAGTGTTCTCCCTATCAAAGCGTGCGTAGAACGCATTGAGCTCGTCAGGGAGTGATGCTTCGATGTCGCTGAGCTGCTGCCTGATTTTGCCTTGGAGGGGATGATGGCATTCAAGTCCTGCCACAGTTGTGGAACATCACAGTCACAGTCACAGGGAGAACGTACAAACTTTGTACAGACAGCACCCGTAGTCAGGATCGAACCTGGGTCTCTGGCACTATCAAGTAGCAACTCTACCACTGCACCACTCGGCACCCGATGGTTGAATATTTGGCAGCAATACCTCAGACCAAACTGTCTCCTTGTTCATGATCCAAACACAATGTTGTGGCTGATTCTTAACCTGACTGGGCGAGTAAGAATGAGCCTGAGAACAGCTTTGCCAGCACTGGCCACATCCCAAGCACAAATAAATAAAGGCACATAAATGCCCATTGACCCACATCTTACCAACTTGCGGCATGGTCTACGAACCTCCTGGATCTGATTCAGTTCCTTTTAGGAATTACTTTATTAAGCCTTGTCACCCTAGTTACCCTCTCCTCTGATGCCATTGACTGGTCAACATGGATCACTGCTGCACAGGAACAAGCCCTGCATCCCGCACTGTTTGTGCCAAACGTGATGCCAAAATAAATGTATCTCACCTGTCAGCAGATTATCCATACCCTTCCAATTCCTGCATCTCCTTTAAACTTTCCCCCTTTGACCTTAAAGCTATGCGCTCTAGTCTTTGACATTTCCATTCCCGGAGAAAGGTTCTGACTGTCCACCCTATCTGTACCTCTAATTATTTTAGATCATCGGCGGCGGTCACTCGAAACAAGTATGACTGTCCTCTCCTCTCCAAAGGGTCGTCTACTTGTGGGTCTGCAGATGTCTGTAGAGGCCGATCCACGATCCACACACCTTGGTGCAACGTGGGCAGCAGAGATTGGCGGTGGTGGGTAGTCGTCGAGCCCCCTTCTCTCTCTCCTTGCGAGGCTGTCGCTTTGTCTCCGCGACACGGCGTAGTTCCATTTCGTGACGTGCAGCACCTTCCTGCACGGATTTCCTCCAGGAGGGCCTGTCCAGTGCAATGTGCTCCCAGTTGCTCGATGTGATGTGGAATTTCTTCAGACTGTTCTAGATGTTGTCCTTGAAGCGTTTCTTTGGCCCGCCGGGGGCTCGCCAACCTTCCTTCAGTTGAGAGTACAGGATTTGATTAGGGAGACGTGTGTTGGACATGCGGATGACAAGGCCAGTCCTTCGAAGTTGGTGCTGCATTATTGTGGTGGTGATGCTGGTCATGTTGGCTTCCTCCAAAACACTGATGTTGCTGCATTTGTCCTCCCAGCTGATCCTCAGAATCTTTTGTAAGGATCTTTGATGATATTGTTCCAGGGCTCTCAGGGCTCTCTGTAGGTGGTCCATGACTCGGTTCCATACAACAGGGTGGGGAGGACAACGGCTCTATTGACCAGCAACTTTGTTTGAGCCTTAAGGTCTCGGTCTTCAAAGACTGTTTTCCTGAGTCTGGCGTAGGCTCCGCTGGCACAACTCAGGCGATGGTTGACCTCAGAGTCGATGTCAGCTTTTGAGGAAAGAACGCTGCCAAGGTAGGGGAAATGGTCAACGGTTTCAAGAGTGGTGTCGTCCACTTTTATAGTGGGCTGGGTAGACGGGTGGTGGGGTGGAGGTTGATGTAGGACCTGGGTCTTCTTGATATTTAAAGCTAGGCCCATGGCTCTGTATGCCTTGGCAAAGGCATTCAGGATGCCCTGGAGGTCTTCTGCAGAGTGTGCTGCAATGGCGCAGTCGTCCACGTACTGAAGCTCCAGGATGGTGGTGTTACTGACTTTGCTCTTGGCCTTCAGCCTATTAAGGTTGAAGAGCCCACCGTCAGTTCTGTAGAGGATTGGGATCCCCTGTGGCAGTTCTTCACCAATGAGGTGATGTATGGCAGCAATGAAGGGGACAAACAGGGTGGGTGCGATGATGCATCCCTGTTTGACCCCCATTTCCACAGTGAAGGGCTCGGACTCAGAGTCACAGCTGCTGAGCACTGTGACCGACATGCCATCATGTAGAAGCCTCAATATTCTGATGTGCTTGTTGTGACAACCGTACCTTGAGAGTTTGCTCCAAAGAGCCTGGCGGTCTACCGAGTCAAAAGCCTTTGTCAGGTCTATGAAGGCCATGTACAAAGGCTGCCTTTGTTCATGGCATTTTTCCTGGAGTTGACGTGCTATGAATATCATGTCTGCTGTACCTCTGGATGGGCGGAAGCCACACTGTGATTCTGGGAGTACCTCCACAGACAGTGGTAGAAGTCGGTTTGCGAGGACACGAGCTAGGACTTTGCCTGTTGTTGACAGGAGCGAGATGTCCCTGCAGTTTCCACATTTAGCCTTGTCCCCTTCTTAAAAATGGTCACTATTAGAGCACCCCTGAGTTCTCAGGGAAGTTCGTCTCTTTCCCAGACCTTGAGGAGTAGGGCGTGGATGTGGTACAGGATCTCCGGTCCAGCTACCTTTAAGATCTCAGCTGGGATCCCATCTGGACCGGTGGCCTTGTTGTTCTTAAGGATCTTGATGGCATCTTGAACCTCTGTCATAGTGGGAGGTTCTTCCATGTCTTCTCTGATGGGACTCTGGGCGATGCGGTGGGTAATGTCTGGTTCAGTTGTGCTGTTACGGTTGAGGAGTTCCTGGAAGTGCTCTTTCCATCGGGCGTTAATGGACTCATTGTCCTTCAGCAGTTCCTAGATCTCCCCTCAACCTCCAGCTGCCCAGAGAAAACAATCCAAATGAATCCATCTTCACCTCATGGCCATTAATCCAGGCATCATTCTGCTAAACTCCTTCTGCATCCTCTGCAAAGCCTCCACAACCTTCCTGAAATGGGGCGACCAGAACAGCACACTATACTAAAAATGTGAATGTTTAATATTATCACATAATAGAGGGTGGAAATGGGCCCTTCAGCTCGGCGACTCCTCACTGAACATTCAGCACTATTCCTATTTCGTTCTTCCCTCATGTCCATCAACCTTCATTGGATAGACAGAAAATGCTGGAGTAACCCGGCAAGTCAGGCAGCATCTCTGGCGAGAAGGAACGGGTGACGTTTCAGGTCGAGACCCTTCTTGATCCGAAACATCACCTTCTCTCCAGAGATGCTGCCTGAGTTACTCCAGCATTTTGTGCCTATCTTCAGTATAAACCAGCATCCGCAATTCCTTCCTACACAACTCTCCCTAGACATGGAAATCCATGATGCTAATGTAGTTTCAATTCCCACCACTGCGCACACCCTTGCTGTCATGGAGTTGTCACCCCCTTTTATAAACAGCACAATTTAACATGTTATAATGTTGCAGCTCCCATTCATATACCTGTACGTATCTAGCTGGCAATCACAATCCAGGTCTGGGTGTAAAGTTCAAATTTGTGGACAAACCATTACAAGATTATTGATGATTTATTTGGCCTCCCTCATAAACAGTGCAGCAGAGAAGTCAGCCTGGTGATTTGCAAACTGGCTTCTTCACTGTTGTTAAGGTAACCAGTTCAGCCGGAGGTTGCTGAGCCATTGAAGTTTACAGTGCAGGCCTCTGTACTGGGGCCACATGAACTAACATCGCCACTCAGAGGGGGTTGTTTATCCAAGTATGTAGATGATATTAGAGCAGAAACCATGAGGAACGGGTGAGGGCAGGACTGTACAAAGAAACATTTGGCCGGACAATAACTGGCGTTAGGTATGGCAAAATCTCAGATCTTTCACTCTGGATTCGAGAATGACAAATCAGAATATTTGTTTAATGATAAGAGACTAAAGCTACAGAAAAGCAAACAGCCTTATGGGGCCGTCCCACTGTACGAGCTAATTCAAGAGCTCTCCCGAGTTTAAAAAAATATCTAACTCGTGGTAAGCACGTAGAATGTACGTAACGGGTACGTCGGAGCTCGGGGACGTCTCTCAGCGGCTCGTAACGCTAACGGCAGGTACTCGGGAAATGCGGTAAGCTCGGGAAGACTCGTGAAGATTTTTCAACATGTTAAAAAATGTCCACGAGAGCCCCGAGTACCTACGAGCGGCTATTACCGTAATTCTCCGAGTTCGAATCAGGGGAAACACGGGAGAACCCTTGAATTAGCTCGTACAGTGGGACAGCCCCATTACCCGTCCAGCAATAATCCACTAGTGCGGCTACAGCTGGAGTATTTGACTGGCAATTTCTGTGAAGAATGTGTTAGATGGCGGTGTGTCACATTGTGCAAAATGGCCATTCCTGTTGTGGTCTGCTCCTTGCAGCTTTCAGAGTTAAGAGACCTTGTTTCGTTTAGTTTAGAGATACAGCGTGGAAAAAAGGCCCTTCGGCCCACCGAGCCCTTACCGACCATTGCGACCAGTGATCCCCACACATTAACACTATCCTACACTAGGGCCATTTTTGGTACATTTATACTAAGCCACTTGCAAGCCTGGACGTCTTTGGAGTATGGGAGGAAACCCGAAGTTCTCAGAGAAATCCCACGTGGTCATGGGGAGAAGGTAAAACTCCATACACACAAGCACCCTTATCCAGATTGAATCAGGTTCTCTGGCACTGTAAATGCTGTGAGGCAGCAACCCTACTGTTGCGCCACCGTGCCACCCTAGTATTGTTGAAAATGTGGAGCCTGGGGGTGTCAGAGGGCAACAGGGTCAGCAGCTCTCGAGGTCAACATGGCGGGCCAGAGGGCCGTTTCTGTGCTGTGCAACCCTGTGATTCGATAACTTTATTAATCTATAATGTAAGAAATAGTAACAGAAGCCAGCCATCCAGCAGCTCCTGCCTGCTCTGCAATTCAGTATGATCATGACCAATCTCTTCCCTCAGCATCACTTCCCTGCATTAACCCAATGCCTTACCCACTATTCAAGGAGAGATCATGTCAGGCCCACATGTTCCTGGTAGCGGCTGACTGTATTTCCGAAGTACAGTCGTTCTAACAGACTATAGTGGGGCATGCTCTCCATTATTGCCAATTGTCCACTATAAGCGATTAAGGGATTACCGAGTAATAGAGTATCATTGTATATGTTGTAGAAACAAATGAATTGCAGATGCTGGTTAATACACAAAAGGAAACAAAGTACTGGAGTAACTCAGCGGTTCAGGCAGCATCTCTGGAGAGGAGGAATGGGTGACGTTCCGGGTCGAGACCCTTCTTCAGACAGAATTGACTAGGGAGAGGTGAGGATTGATGTATTCGTATTGATAGTCGTATTGATGTATTGATGTTTCAGCTCACAGGGGGCCGGAATGCAGGTAAGGGTCGGAGGAAACTTTGTGGGCAGCAGTAGTGGCAGTAGGTCTGGCTGCAAATAGCCAGGGTGCGGTACAGGCCGAGGCTGATGTTGGTAGCCTCACCCGGTGGTCAAGGTGGGGAGGTCCATCCGTTATAACCGAAACCCGTTATAAAGAGGGTCGTGATAAAGAGGGCTTACTGGAATACAAATGACTTGGAAATGGTCCTTTGCTCCAGTTAAAGGCATCCCTCTGTCACTAAACACAGGAAAAGATTGCCATGTAATTGAATGTCTAGATCAGTGTATCCAGTTATGCATTATATACTTTGGGATGTGAAAGCCTTAGATAGAGGACAGAGAAGAGTTACTAGAAAGCTCCCAGAGAGGAGGATTCAGTTATTTGCATTGAATGGGGTGTTCTTCTCAGTGGCAGAGCTGGTAGAGCTGCTGCTCACAGCACCAGGCACAGGTTTGATCTTGACCACGGGTGCACATGTTTGCACATTCTCCCTGTGACTGCGTGGGTTTCCTCGGGGTGCTCTGGTTTCCTACCACATCCTCTGTAAATTACCCCTAGTGTGTAGGAAGTGGATGAGAAAGTAGGAGAACATCGAACCAGTGTGAATGGCTGATCGTCGGTCAACGTAAACTTAGTAGCCCTAATGCCCGTTTCCTTGCTGTATCTTTCGATCATTCAATCAACCAGCAGAGAAGATAGAAGGATAGAAGTCATGAATAGTCACCATGAATATGGAGACGCTGTTTCTGTTTCAGTGATGGATCAAGATCCATGGGACTCGAGAAAAATAGCTGATGGCCAAAGAATCAAAAGTGACATGAGGAAAATCATCCTGTTATCTGGAATTCACAACCAGAGTGATGGAAACAGACGTAATCCTAGCTTTGCAAAAGGAAATAGATATGTGCTTAATCAAGTAATAAAAAGAATGAAGTACAAAAGACATGGCTTACTCCTTTAAAAACTTCAAGGACTAAATGATCACTTCCACATTGTAACAATTCTTGGCGTATAAAACATGTAAAAGTCAGAACCCCAGAGAGACGCCAAGTTTTATCAAAAGTTGAAACAAGGAGTTGGAATTTGAACCTTTAATTGGTCAAACATCATCCAAAAGCTTGGATTCGGTGCTAAAAACCATTCCTTTTGCATTACATGGCCCAATTGCAGATGGAATGCATCACGGTGCTGCCTAAATGTTACCAGGGACTTCGAAATTTAATATGAGAACATGGTTTTTATTTCATTTAGTTTAGAAGTTGGAGAAGTGTCTAATCACAATTCTAATCTCTGGTGAGTGAAAAGCAGACAATGGGGCACTAGGAAATTGCAAGTAATGTGTAGCATTGGGATCAGCAAACACTTATCCACACAAATGGAAATCTAACTCTTCTCCTGGGCCATGGAACATTTCGGGATTTTATGGGTGTTTAATGGGAGCTTAGAGGCTGACCAGCCAATGGAATGACAGGACAGACTCAGGTAAGTGAATGGTCCAATCCAGCTTCCTGTATGCACCCCTAGACAATAGTTTTAATGCTTCACCAGAGACCAGCAAAGTGGCACAGCAGTAGAGTTGCTGCCTTACTGCAACAGAGCCCCGGGATTGATCCCGACTATGGATGTTGTCTGTACGGAGTTTGCACGTTCTCCCTGTGACCGCATGGGTTTTCTCTGATTTCCTCCCACATCCTAAAGGCGTGCAGGTTTGCAGGTTAATTGTCCTCTGTAAATTGCCCCTAGTGTGTAGGTGCAAAACTGGGATAACATCGAACTAATGTACGAGTGATGGTTGATCGGAGTGGACTCAGTGGGCTGAAGAGCCTATTTCCACACTGTGTCTCTACAATAAACTAAATTAAACCAGCCCATCCTAGATCTGCAGAAAAACACTCCAGGAGATTGTCGATTGCCTTAACACAGCACTGGAGAACTGTGACCCCCTTCCTACCCTCGCCTCAGCAAGTGTTGGGGGTACTTTGTGCTTCATCATACTATCCCAAGGTTCAACTAAGGGCAGAAGACATAAAGTGTAGGAAGGAACAGCAGATGCTGGTTTAAATAGAATTAGATCAGTCTGAAGAAGGGTCTCGACCTGAATCGTCACCCATTCCTTCTCTCCAGATGCTGCCTGTCCCGCTGAGTTACTCCGGCATCTTGTGTCTATCTTCGCAGAAAACATAAAGCTTTACGTGGACTTTCTTCAAATACTTAGGTCAGTTTTGGGTGAATTAATGTGAGATTACAAGGCTAGAGTTGAGATTGATTGAATTGATTAAAAGGTACAGTGTGAACACAGGCTCTTCGACCCACCGAGTCTACGCCGACCATCGATCACCCATTGACACTAGTTCCATGTCATCCCACTTTCACATCCAACCTAGGGACAATTTGCAGAGGCCAAGTAACCAACAAACATGCATGTCTTTGGGATGTGGGAGGAAACCCGAGCACCCCCATTGAAAACCCACGTGATCACAGGGAGAACATGCAAACTCCACACAGACAATACACAAGGTCTAGATTGAACCCTGATCTCTGGTACTGAGAGGCAGCTGATCAGCCAGCTGTGCCACTGCACCACTGTATTCCCAAACATTTGTTCTGTCCTTCCTCCTCGACTCACCTCCTCACTGACTTCATTGGGAATACAACTCGATGTCCCAGCAAACTTCCTACAGGGAGCCCACGAGGCCATGGATGGAACCCTTACTGCATTGTAGGGGTAACATAAATAAATAAACCTAACCCTACCCACAACCCCAGCTTCCGAGCAAAGCTTACTGTGTGGTGATCACAAGAATGCACCAAGGAGCAAACTGTAACATCGCTACCAAAACTGAAATCACTTCATGTCCTGTGGCAGAATCCTCAGCTAACTGTTCCAAGTAGATGTGCTTTGCTCAGCTGTTACACATTGATAAGACCACTCAGTAATAAGGCTGATCTACAGAACTAGGTGAAACCAGTTCACTGCTGACACAAGGTAGACACAAAAAGATAGGCACAAAGATAGACACAAAAAGCTGGAGTAACTCAGCGGGTCAGGGAGCTCCTCTGGAGATAAGGAATGGTGATGTTTTGTGTCGAAACCTTTCCTCAGACTGAGAGTTAGGCTGGAGGGAAATTAAAGGTATGAAAAGGTTCAGAACTAATCAGAGCCAGCACCCATGATGCAGGAAAGGTGAAGCCCACAATGGTTCCCTCTTGTTGCTCCAGGCATGGGCAAAGACTTCCCCCTTTCCCACTTCCCCCCATTTGTATTTGAAAAGCCACTGTTCTGTTTTCCACTGAATGCCCTGTCCTTGATACAACTATTCTCCAAGTAACCACCCCACAATCAATTCACAGTTTTACAGATTTCAGTTTGGCATCTCACACAAACTTGGAAAAGAAGGATAAATGACAAATCGAAGAATAAGTTGCGAGCACTGGTCATAATATCTTTTACTTACTTTTCTACGGTGGATAGACTTCCTAAACACTGTCATTCTCTCTCAAGCCATTTGCCTGAGCAATTGTTTCCAAACCTGCTCCAATCATTTGGAAAGTAAACAGCAAAGGCTTGGTTTGACATTTGACCCAATCACTAACTAAGATGATTACACAAAACAGCGAGATCTCCCAGCAGAGGCTGATCATTGGACCGCCTTAACTTAGTTCAGTCCCTCTTAGAATCTCTTGACAAATTATTTTTCAAAATACCTCAAACACAGGGCAGGCAGGAAGTACTGCATACTAATACTGATGTGCTAAAATCAACTGTCCAGAATCAAGAAACAAATGACATAGGTTTAAGGTGGGGGGTGGGGGGGGGGGGGGGGGTACCTGAGGAGCTACTTTTTCACACAAAGGGTGGCAGCTGCTGGAGGAAATAATTGAGGCAGATATTATCACAACATTTAAAAAACATTTGGACAGGTACATGGATAGGAAAGGTTTAGAGGGATATCAAGCAAACACAGGCAGGTGGGACTAATATAAATTGGATATGTTGATCGGCATGGGCAAGTTGGGCCAAAGGGCCTGTTTCCGTGCTGTATGACTTTGTGCCAACCTGGGTCCTGCAATTTATTGGACATTGGCCAAAATCCAGTTTGAAAATGTGCTTGGATGTTTTAAAGGCCTGTCTCACGAGTCTGCGGTCATTGGCGGTGAAACAGGAAGAATCTACCGCTCCTGGGCCGCCATAGACCGTGCACGCGGTCAAACGCACAATTCCGGGGTCGTGCGGTGTTGCGGTGTTGCTAAAATAAAACCAACACTGTTCAAAAATATGTCCCTACCGCACAGCCTCCGCCAGTGAGGCACGTGTGCGGCACGGCCGCCGCCACAGCCACCGCTACAGCGCCGCGATCAGCACAGCCGCCGCCACAGCCGCCGCTAGTGAGTCACGTGTGCGGCACGGCCGCCGCCACAGCCACCACTACAGCACCGCGATCAGCACGGCCGCCGCCACAGCCTCGCAGATCCAAAATGACGTCATCGCAGTCGGCCCGCCCTTTTTTTTTTACTTACTGCAAGCTCGTGGGACCAGCCGTACTTAAATCACTCGGCCCCCGCGCAGCACCCGTGCGGCGCTCCCGTGGCATAGGCTCGGCGCGCTCGCCGTTGCCGTGCGGTCCCCTCTACAGGCGAAGCCGCGCTTCACCGCCCATGACCGCAACACCGTGAGACAGAGCCATTAGCTCCAGAAAGAAATTGTAAACCGAGGCCTGTATAATTTTCAGTCCAATGTCACCCAATTTCATACATCTCACCACATTTAATTAGAGAACAGCATCAGGGGTTAAATCACACCGGAACGTCAGAGCAGGAGCTATCCACCCTTTAGCAAGATCAACTGATCTTCCATCTCAACCCCGTTTTCCTTCACTATTCTCATGTTACTTGAAGGCCTATTGCCCAGAAATCTATTGATCTCTCTTCTGAATGAACTCAATTAATGGCCCTCAGAGTGGAGAAATCCAGACATGCAAGCATCTTGACTGACGAACATTTACCTCACCATTCATAAATGAACTGCCCATTATTCTGAAACTATGTACGAGACACACAGTAAGGGGAAATATCCACACTGCATCTAACCTGTCAAATTCTGTCGTATATTCCTCTGGTAGCAACACATTGCCATTTCACAATTTGACAGACTTGGAAAGGTACAAGATGAGAGGGAAACAGATCTCACTATCACTTAAAGCAACATACAAGTCCAGCTTCATGTATTAGGTGCAAGGAGAATGGTTCTATGAGTGAGGTGGGCTAGGGCACCCAAGTACAACCTGACATGAGGTGATTAAGTGGTGTCCATTAGGAAGTAAAATCTTCACATTATGGGGCAATGATGAAAGAAGTTTTATGATCTCACAAGAGACATTAAGGTGCACATGGCAGCATAGACCTGCAGGGTGGAGATCACCATAGAAAGTCTAGTTTAAGTGGGGGTTGTTAAACAAGGCACACACATCAAGAAATATAAAAATGGCCTAGTAAGTTACAATTGGAGCAGTGATTTACTTCCTCATATTAACACAAGAGCAGGTAGACAAGAACAGGTTGCTTTATCCAGTCAGAAGTGGCACATGATTCCTCCTACCTGATTATTTATTGACTCTCTTGATATTAGGAATGGAGTGTGAGGAGGATCACTTGGTTTGCACTGGGGAGATTTATTTTGTCGGCTCTATTAGGGAGTCACTGCATAGCCTGCCTTTTCAATTACAAGAGACTAGACAGGGACAGCTGGTATTCCACCGCTGCACAGACAGAGGTTATCCCAGCTCAGACAACTATTTCTTACAGCTTAGTACAGTCAGATGTATATTCCAGTGATGCACAGACAGAGGTTTATTCCAGTGATGCCCAGACAGATGTTTATTCCAGTGATGCACAGACAGAGGTTTATTCCAGTGATGCACAGACAGAGGTTATCCCTGCACTACACAGACAACTATTCCTTACAGTGTTGTACAAACAGATGTTTATTGCAGCACAGCAAGGACAGATGTTTATTCCAGCAGTTTACGGTGAGAGGAGAAAAATTTTATGGCGACCTGAGGAGCAACTTTTTCACTAAAAGGGTGGTTGGTTTATGGAAAAGCTACCAGAGGAGGTAGTTGATGCTGGTACTATAACCGCATCTATAAGACAAGGACATAGTTTGCTGCTATGTCTCTATGACCAACTGCTGCCAGTATTGTTGCTATTTTATTTAGTGTGGGACTCACCAGATGTCAGTTCGAGTCATAGAGTCTTACAGCGTGGAAACAGGCCCTTCGGCCCAACTTGCCCACACCGGCCAATATGTCATAGAAACATAGAAACAGAAAAATAGGTGCAGGAGTAGGCTATTCGGTCCTTCGAGCCAGCATGGCTGATCATCTAAAATCAGTACCCTGTTCCTGCTTTTCACCAATATCCCTTGACTCCCTTAACCCTAAGAGCTAAATCTCTCTTGAAAACATCCAGTGAATTGACCTCCACTGCCTCTGTGGCAGTGAATTCCACAGATTCACAACTCTCTGGGGGAAGAAGTTTTTCCTCATCTCAGTCCTAAATGGTCTACCCCTTATTCTTAAACTGTGACCCCTGGTTCTGGTCCCATCTGTACTAGGCCTACCTGCCTGCGTCTGGCCCATATCCATCTAAACCTGTCCTATCCATGTACCTGCCTAAATGTTTCTTAAATATTGGGATAGTCCCAGCCTCAACTACCTCCTCCGGCAACTCGTTCCATACACCCACCACCCTTTGCGTGAAAAAGGTTACCCCTCGGGTTCCTATTAAATCTTTCCCCCCTCACCTTCAATCTCTCAATTTGTGTTGAGAGATATTGAGAGAGTTGTTGAAATTGGTGTGTTTCATATTGTTGAAAGCATAAACAGAAATTGCAAAAGATTGCCCACAAACTATCTAAAGGTTTTACAGGGTTTTGACTTCAATATAAAATCATTTAAGTCTGATGAAGTGAACCGTAAGTTAAACTGCAGCCCCCCATCTCCAGAACAACCAGAACTAATAGCCAGTTCTCCATAGAGACCAGAGGCTTGTGTAAACCTGCAGTGTAAATCCTGGTTTTAATCACAGTTGGCTTCTCCTCACCATATCTATATGACATGCAGGAAATGGCTGTGTGTCTATATTATGCATGGTAACTTAATTCTTGGGAATATTGTATATTGAATGTAACTCAACCTTTGTACTGAATCCTTTTTATTGTCTTAATTGCATCTTGACTTGCCCAACCTCTAATCACAAACACTAGAGGATGTAAATCAGGCATCTTTTTCACAATTTAACCCTTTAAATCCTGGTTTCAAAGAGATGAATCTGTACTGGACTCTCTACAACGCCACTGTACACTTTCTGATGCACTGTCCACAATGAACACAGTATCTGAAATACAGTCAAGCAAAACATCACAAGTTCATGTTCTAGGAGCAGAATTAGGCCATTCGGCACATCAGGTCTACTCCACCATTCTGTCATGGCTGATGTATCTTTCCCTCTCAACCACATTCTCCTGCCTTCTCCCCATAACCCCTGGCACCAGTACTAATCAGGAATCTGTCAATCTCTGCCTTAAAAAATATCCATTGACTTGACCTCCACAGCTGTTTGTGGCAATGAATTCCACAGATTCACCACCCTCTGACTGAAGAAATTCCTCCTCATCTCCTTTCAAAAAGAACATTCTTTTATTCTGAACCTAAGGCTTGTGGTCCTACAAGTTGAAACATCCTCTCCACATTCATTCTATCCAAGCCTTTCAAAGCTTGCATAAGTGAAGCACCACCTCTATGCTTGTTCTCCAGCACTTGATCCACATCTTGGATCATCGGCACACCAGACACTCATTACATTGATTTGTCAACATTTCATCCAAAGCTTCCCTCATCAAAATCCACCTACCTTAACATTATCCAATTACAGTCTATGTTCTTTCCTGGCTTGCAGCTTACTGTGTCTCCCAGCTTATTGTCCTGTGCAAACCTCCAATTTTGGCTTTGTGCCATCACTTCCAAGTGATTGAGAATGAATAGTACAGCGCAGGAACGGGCCTTTTGGCCCACAATGTTTGTGGCCAACACAATGCCGTTAAGCTGCTCTCCTCTACCTGCACATGACCCCTATCACTCTATTCCCTGCACTTATACATAATGGCCACTATTGTATCTACCTCCACCACCACCCTTGACAATGCGTTCCAGGCCCTCACCACTTGTCCCGCACATCTCCATTGAACTGTACCCCTTTCACATTATAGCCATGCCCTCTAGTGTTGGGCATTTCTATCTGGGAATAAGGTTCTTACTGTCTATCCTATCTATGCCTCTCCTAATTTTATCTAATTCTATCAAGCCTCCCCTCAACCTCCAATGTTCCAGAGAAAATAATCCAAGTGTATTCAACCACTCCCTGTTGCTGATACCTCTAATCCAGGCAGCATTCTGTTAAATATCCTCTGCACCCTTCTCCAAACTCTTCATATCTTTCCTGTAATGGGGCGATCAGAACTGTACACAATACTCCAAATGCGGCCTAACCAAAATCATATAGAGCTGCATTATGACTTCCTGACTCATTTTCTCAATGCTCCTAGCAATGAAGGCAAGCATACCATACGCCTTCATTACTATTGTAATTACTTGTGCTGCCATCTTTAGTGAGTTATGAGTCAAGTCAAGTTTATTCGTCACATACACATACGAGATGGGCAGTGAAATGAAAAGTAAAGTAAAGTAAGTTTATTTATATAGCGCCTTTCAATCAAGTTACTGAAACCAAAGCGCTTTACAGACAATTAACCATATAAATACAAATAAAAAGGTAGAATAAAAAAGACACGACACACTATTTAGAGATTCAACATGAACATCCCCCCACAGCAGAGTCGACACTCTCCACCGTGAGGGAAAGGCACCAAAGTGTCCAGTCCTCCTCCTAGTCCACCCGAGATCGGGTCCAAGTTCAAGACAGCCAGAAGGGGGGCTATGTGAGGATGCTGTTCATAGACTTCAGTTCAGCAATCAACACGATAGTCCCCACCAGACTGGCCGAGAAGCTGCTGGAATTGGGGCTCAACACCCCCCTGTGTGCCTGGGTCCTGGACTTTCTCAGCACCAGGCCCCAGGTAGTCAAGATGGGGGGATATACATCGAAGTCCCTCACCCTTAGCACAGGATCCCCCCAGGGTTGCGTCCTCAGCCCCCTACTTTACTCCCTGTACACACTTGACTGTGTGGCCAGGTTCAGCTCCAACTCGATAATCAGGTTTGCTGATGACACTGTGGTGGTGGGCCTGATCTCAGATAACGATGAGAAGGCCTACCAGGAGGAGGTGGCTGACCTGGCACTCTGGTGTCAGGATAACAGCCTCCTCTTGAACATCAAAAAAACTAAGGGAGGGAGTTCCTCATTGAAACATACAGAATAGTGAAAGGCTTGGATAGAGTGGATGTGGAGAGGATGTTTCCACTAGTGGGGGAGTCTAGGACTAGAGGTCATGGCCTCAGAATTAAAGTATGTTCCTTTAGGAAGGAGATGAGAAGGAATTTCTTTAGTCAGAGGGTGGTGAATCTGTGAAATTCTTTGCCACAGACGGCTATGGCCAAGTCAATGGACATTTTAAAGGGAGAAATAGATAGATTCTTGATCAGTTCAGGAGTCAGGGGTTATGGGGAGAAGGCAGGAGAATGGGGTTAGGGGGGAGAGATAGATCAGCCATGACTGAATGACAGATGGACTTGATGGGCTGAAAGGCCTATTCCTGCTCCTATTATTTATGACCTTATGACAGTCCTCATAGACATTGTCAACGTCCTATCCACCAACCAAGCCACATCTCAAAAGCTCAACTAGACTAGTGCCATGGGACAACAGCTTGACAACTCCAGGCCAACTCTCTGTGATCACCTGTACCCATGCTTTCTTCTTCCCGTCCCCCCACCTTCACATAAGTCTGAAGAAGGGTCTCGTCCCGAAACGTTGCCTATTTCCTTCGCTCCATAGATGCTGCCTCACCCGCTGAGTTTCTCCAGCATTTTTGTCTACCTTCGATTGTCCAGCATCTGCAGTTCCTTCTTAAACACCTGTAATCACACTGTAACAAACGTAATGCCACTGTGGTGATGGGGAATTTCAATATGCAGGTAGACTGGGAAAATTAGGTTGGTTCAGGACCCCAAGAAAGAAGGTTTATGGAGTTCCTCGGAGATGGATTCTTAGAGCTGCTTGTAATGGTTCCGACCAGAGAAAAGGCAATTCTGGATTTAGTGTTGTCTAATGAACCAGATTTGAGAAGAGAACTCGAGGTAAAGGAACCTCTTGGAGGGAGTGATCATATTATGATTAGTTTTAATCTGCAATTTGAGAAGGAGAAGGTTAAATCGGAAGTATCAGTGATGCAGTTGAACAAAGGGGACTATGAAGGCATGAGAGAGGAGCTGGCCAAGGTATAGCAGGAATGACGGTGGAACAGCAATGGCAGGAATTTCTGGGCATAATCTGGAAGAAAAAGGATCATTTCATTCCAAAAAGGAAGAAAGATTCTAAGGGGAGTAGGAGGCAACCGTGGCTGACAAGAGAAGTTAGGGATAGAAAAAAACTAAAAGAAAAAGTGTATAACACAGCAAAGAGTAGCTGGAAGCCAGAGGATTAGGAAACTTTCATTGGACAACAGAAGGAAACAAAACGGCCAATACGGGCTGAAAAGATGAAGTACGAAGGGAAGCTGGCCAGGAATATAAAGAAGGACAGTAAAAGCTTATTTAGATATGTTAAGGGAAAAAGAGTAGCAAAGTTAAATGTGGGTCCCTTGAAGGCAGACACGGGTGAAATTATTATGGGTAACAAGGAAATGGCAGAAGAGTTGAACAGGTACTTCGGATCTGTCTTCACTAAGGAAGACACAAAAAATCTCCCAGATGTACTGGAGGACAGAGGATCTAAGGGGGTAGAGGAACTGAAAGAAATTTTCATTAGGCGAGAAATAGTATTGGGTAAGCTAATGGGACTGAAGGATGATAAATCCCCTGGGCCTGATGGTCTGCATCCCAGGGTCCTCAGGGAGGTGGCTCTAGAAATAGTGGATGCATTGGTGATCATTTTCCAATGTTCTTTTGATTCAGGATCAGTTCCTGTGGATTGGAGGATAGCTAATGTTATCCCACTTTTCAAGATAGGAGCGAGGGAAAAAACGGGGAATTACAGACCAGTTAGCCTGACTTCGGTGGTGGGAAAGATTCTGGAGTCAACTATTAAAGAGGTAATAATGGGACATTTGGATAGCAGTAAAAGGATTAGTCCAAGTCAACATGGATTTATGAAAGGGAAATCATGCTTGACTAATCTTCTGGAATTTTTTGAGGATGTGACAAGTAAAATGGATGAAGGGGAGCCCGTGGCTGTAGTGCATCTAGACTTTCAGAAAGCCTTTGATAAGGTCCCGCACGGGAGACTGGTGACTAAAATTAGAGCACATGGTATTGGGGGTAGGATGTTGACATGGATAGAAAATTGGTTGGCAGATAGGAAGCAAAGAGTAGGAGTGAACGGGTCCTTTTCAGAATGGCAGGCAGTGGCGAGTGGAGTGCCGCAAGGCTCAGTGTTGGGACCGCAACTCTTAACCATATATATTAATGATTTGGAAGAGGGAATTAGGAGCAACACTAGCAAGTTTGTGGATGACACAAAGCTGGGAGGCAGCGTGAACTGTGAAGAGGATGTTAGGAGGTTGCAGGGTGACCTGGACAGGTTGAGTGAGTGGGCAGATGCGTGGCAGATGCAGTATAATATAGATAAATGTGAGGTTATCCACTTTGGCGGCAAAAACAAGGGGGTAGATTATTGTCTCAATGGGGTTAGGTTAGGTAAGGGGGAGGTGCAGCGAGACCTGGGTGTCCTTGTACACCAGTCACTGAAAGTTGGCATGCAGGTACAGCAGGCAGTGAAGAAAGCTAATGGAATGTTGGCCTTCATAACAAGAGGATTTCAGTATAGGAGTAAAGAGGTTCTTCTGCAGGTGTATAGGGCTCTGGTAAGACCACGTCTGGAGTATTGTGTACAATTTTGGTCTGCTAATTTGAGGAAGGACATCCTTGTGATTGAGGCAGTGCAGCGTAGGTTCACGAGATTGCTCCCTGGGATGGCGGGACTGTCATATGAGGAAAGATTGAAAAGACTGAGCTTGTATTCACTGGAGTTTATAAGGATGAGGGGGATCTTATAGAAACATATAAAATTATAAAAGGACTGGACAAGCTAGATGCAGGAAAAATGTTCCCAATGTTAGGCGAGTCCAGAACCACGGGCCACGGTCTTAGAATAAAGGGGAGGCCATTTAAGACCGAGGTGAGAAAAAATGTTGTGCTTAAAGTTGTGAATTTGTGGAATTCCCTGCCACAGAGGGCAGTGGAGGCCAAATCACTGAATGGATTTAAGAGAGAGTTAGATAGAGCTCTCGGGGCTAGTGGAATCAAGGGATATGGGGAGAAGGCAGGCACGGGTTATTGATTGGGGACGATCAGCCATGATCACAATGAATGGCGGTGCTGGCTCGAAGGGCCGAATGGCCTCCTCCTGCACCTATTTTCTATGTCTATGTTCTATGTCTATGTCACACTGACCACCTGTACCCACACTGGCTGTGGTCATCTGTAACCACACTGACTCTCTGATTACTCAGTACCCAGGCTGATGGAATGATCTTTCCACACACCGATCGATTATCTGGTGCTCACGCTGACTGATCAGTTGGTGTTTTGGACGACAATTGGAGCAGACTGCATTTGTCCCCAGTACTCAGTCACCATCGCCCCAAGCTTAAACCCCAGTAACCATCCACACCTGATGATGACTGACTGGCCTGCAGCTTCCAGTTCCTGCTTTCATCAAAATAGTAAATCGCCACTGACAATGCTCAATATTCAAGTCTGAATTCCAGTATTGAAATAACCTTAGAAAAGTTAGAGCAAATGGGTCTGAGTTTTCACATTGTTTCTCACCTGTCTCTATTGTTACACACCTTTCTCTACTTTGGCATCAGGTGTGATGGAGGACAGCCTACCCTGTTGTGGAGGATTTCACTGTTCCTCCCACAGTGTCCATACTCGCGGCTGCCTGCCTGTTGGATTATGGGCGGGAGTCAGGAATGGGAATGTCTCCCGGTGTCCTCATTTCATGTCCAGGCTGAATGAAGCAGATTATAGTGGTGGGTATACCATAACTTTATAGACCAATACTATACAGTCACAGACCTTCCGGTCCAACTCGTCAATGCCGACACGTGCGTTTTAGAGATATAGCATGGAAACAGGCCCTTCGGCCCACCGAGTCCATGCCCACCAACGATCACCCACACATTAGTTCTATTGCACACACAAAAGACAATTAACCTCAACACTTACACGTATTTAGAATGTGGGAGGAATTCTTCGCCACAGACGGCTGTGGAGGCAAAATCAGTGGATATATTTAAGGCAGAGATAGATAGATTCTTGATTAGTATGGTGTCAGGGGTTATGGGGAGAAGACAGGAGAATGGGGTTAGGAGGAAGAGATAGAGAGATAGGTCAGCCATGATTGGAGGAGTAGACTTAATGGGCCGAATGGCCTTTTCCTGCTCCTTTGATAAGAAAACCAGAGCACCTTGAGAAAACCAACGTGATCACAGGGAGATCGTGCAAACTCCGTACAGACAGCACCTGCAGTCAGGATCGAACCCAGGTCTCTGGCACCGTAAGGCAGCAACTCTACCGCTGCACCACTGTGTCACGCTGGAATAAGTTAATTCCATTTGCCCATATTTAACCCACATCTCTCTTAACATTCCTATCCATAAACCTGTCCAAATGTATTTTAAGTGATGTTATACCTGCCTCAACCACTTTCTCTGGCAGCTCATTTCATATATTTCTATCTCTGTGGAAAAAGTTGTCTCAGGACCCCTTTAAATACTTGTCCTCAGTAAATCTATGCCCTCAGGTTTTTGATTCTCCTTTCCTGAGATCAAGACTGCATGCATTCATCTCATCTATGCCCAGTGGCCTAGTGGTATGTTGTCCTAATTGAGATCCATTTATTTGGTGCAGATTGTGGATCAAGACTTTTATCTTCGGTCTTGTTTGGCTTAGCCCTGCATGCCACGATTACCTATTAACCTACTGACAACTCACATGGGTTTCCACCTTCAACGTGACTCCACCATCAATCACACCTTCCCATCCCCACCCCTTCCACAGAGATCACTGCTTCTACAACTCAGCCTTTCCCATCCAAGCCCCTCCCCAGGTACTTTCCCCAGCAACTGCAGGAGATGTGACACCTATCTCCAGACCTCCTTGCTCGCCCCCAGCAGTCCTTCCAGGTGAGACAGAAGTTTACATGCACTTCCTCAAACCTCATCTACTGTATCCGCTGTTCCCGATGTGGCCTCCTGTACATCGGCGAGACCAAGTGTAGACAAGTCAACTGTTTTGCCGAACACTTGCTCTCGGTCCACCGAATCTCCCGGTTGCTAACCATTTTAACTCCCCTTCCCATTCCCATGTGCACCTTTCTATCCTGGGCCTCCTCCATTGCCAGAGTGAGGCCACAAGCAAATTGGAGGAAAAGCACCTCATATTCTCCCCAGGATAGCTCACTGGGGACACCATTATGTCAGTGCAGTTATTGAATTCTCTAACTTTAGGTAACTAACCATCACAGTGGACAGACTATCGACTGATATCTACTTCTCTGACATCAAGTAACCCTTGCTTTCCCTCTCTCCATCCCTCTTCCATCCTAGTTCCTGATTAAATTTCCTGCTTCAATGTCACCTTCCCCTAGTGGTCAAGGAAAGAGCGTTCATGTCGCGGCCCTGTTTCCACCAATCTTACCACCACCACGCACAAGTGACAAGAGAGACACCATTGTATGCAGCTGCCAAGAAGTGTGTTCAGCTCTGGCTGAACAACTTCTAATCTTGTGTGGTGGACTCGATAAGAAGAAGACCTTCCCCAGCTAACAATTATCTATTCTACATTTTCCTTGATCTACGTCCCCTTTGATGTATCGTTTTCACACTTTACTCTTCCATATCTATGTCTCCCTCTCACCTGACTCCCAGTCTGAAGACATGTCTCAACACGAAACGTCACCCTTTCCTTCTATCCAGAGATGCTGCATGTCCTGCTGAGTTACTCCAGCATTTTGTATCTAGCTACTATAAGCCCACTGACTACCACAGCTATCTGGACAATACCTCCCCCCACTTGCATCTGGGAAAGATGCTATCCCCTACATTAAATGTTTGCTTCATCTGCTACTAAGTTGAGGATTTCCATTCTAGGATATCTGAGATGTCTTTCTTTAGCCAACGTGGTTTCTCCCCACCTGTCATAGATGGGTCCCTCACCTGTGTTTCCTCTGTGCTCCAAAGTTCAGCACTTGCTTTCCCTCTCCCCAGACAGAATAGGCATAGTATTCCCCTGGCTTTAACTTTCACCCCACCAGCCTCCACATCCAACACATATTTCTCTAACATGTCTGCCATCTTCAATGTGATCCCACTACCAGTCACATCTTCCTATCTCCATCCCTTTCTGCCTCCCGCAAAGACTGTTCCCTCCACAACTCCTTGCTTCATTCATCCTTCCTACCCAAACCACCCGCTCCCAAGAAACTTTCCCCTGCAACCGCAGAAGATGTAACACCTGTCCCTATACCACGGCACGGTGGCGCAGCGGTAGAGTTGTTGCCTTACAACACTTGCAATGCCAGAGATCCGGGTTCGATCCCGACTACGGGTGCTGTCTGTACGGAGTTTGTTTGTTCTCCCCGTGACCTGCGTGGGTTTTCTCAGAGATCTTCGGTTTCCTCCCACACTCCAAAGAAGTAGTTTATTTGGTTTGGTAGAATTGTCCCTAGTGTGTGCAGGATAGTGTCAGTGTGCGTGGATCGCTGGTCGGCACGGACTTGGTGGGCCGAAGGGCCTGTTTCCACCCTGTATCTCGAAACTAAACCTCCTCCCTCACATCTATCCAGGGACCACAGCAGACCTTCCAGGTGACAGAGGTTCACATGCAACTCCTCTAACCTGCATTCCATGCTCCCGATGTGGCCTCCTCTACAGAGCCTAGACTCACCGACTGTTTCACCAAGCACGCATTCGGTCTGCCAAGGGCTCCCAGTTGCAAACCATTTAACTCCCGTTCCCATTCTGATCTTTCTGCCCTGGGCCTCCTTTATTGCCGAGTGAGACCACACACACACACACTGAAGCACCTTGTGTTCTACTTGGGTGGCTTACAACACAACAGTGAAAGACACAAAGTGCTGGAGTAACTCAGCTGGTCAGGCACCTGAAGAAGGTCTCGATTCGAAACATCACCTATCCTTGTTCTCCAGAAATGCTGCTTGAGCTGCTGAGTTACTCCAGCACGTTGTGTGTTTTTATGTACATCAGTATCAGCAGTTCCTTGCATCTACATTATACATCAATTCTACAACAATGAAAAACAAGATAGCAAAATGCAAAATATGTGCAAAAATACTCAATTAGTAAACAAGTCACTGGCAGTGCAAGAGATGGTCTGGAATGTTCCGTTGCTGAGATCGGATCACGGTTCACAAGGAACTGCAGATGCTGGTTTAAAGTCTGAAGAAGAGTTCTGACCCAACATGTTACTTAGCCATGTTCTCCAGAGATGTTGTGTGATCTGCTGAGTTACCTCAGCACTTTGTTAAAGAAAGAACCGCAGATGGTGGAAAAATCGAAGGTAGACAAAACAATGCTGGAGAAACTCAGCGGGTGAGGCAGCATCTATGGAGCGAAGGAATAGGTGACGTTTCGGGTCGAGACCCTTCTGCAGATGCTCCATAGATGCTGCCTCACCCGCTGAGTTTCTCCAACATTTTTGTCTACCTTCAGTACATTGTCATTTCTTTTTAGGATTATGGTTCTGTAGGTCAGTTCACGACCCTGATAGTTGTAGGAAAGCAATTGTTCCTGAACATGGTAGTGTTGGAGATCAGGCTTCTGTACCTCCTGCCCGACGGTCGCAGCTAGAAGAGGGTGTGGCAGATAGGATTTAGTTTAGTTTAGAGATACAGCACAGAAACAGGCTCTTTGGCCTACCAAGTCCACACCGACTAGCGATTCCCGCACACCACGCTATCCTACACGAACTAGGGACCATTTACATTTATACCAAGCCAATTAATCTACAAACCTGTATGTCTTTGGAGTGTGGGAGGAAACCGGAGATCCCAGAGAAAACCCATGCAGGGAGAAGGTACAAACTCTGTACAGACAGCACCCGTTGACGGAATCGATCCCGGGTCTAGGGTGCTGTAAGGCAGTAGCTCTACCGCTGCACCATCGTGCCACCATGTATGTTGACAACTGATCTCTGATGAGGTCATATTAAGGATGCTACAACTGATCTCAGACTCCCTGATCAAAGGTGGTGAATGTTAGCTCAGCTCCACTGTAATCTGCACCCTGGGGAAAGGCAGTATCATGGAGCTCAGTGAAGACCTACACCGTTACTTGCAAGTGTTGCCAAAAGCATTAAGGCTGCCGGTCTATGGAGCTGAACTGGAGCAGAGAGCAGTGATTGAACAAGTCAGCTGTCAGCTCGTGGATGTCAAAGCTGAGGTGACAGAGCTGTGATCAGCCCTGGGATCTTCAGCCAGCCTCTACTGGTGCTCAGACATAACAGCAGTAGAGCTGCTTACACAGTAGGTGCTGGGTGTATTTTTCACCATCACCTGAGAGAGACGCACCTATGTCTGACTGGTCTGAGCCGCGCGCTGAATAGGATCCGTGCTTTTTTGTCCAAGGAAGGATTGGTAGCAGGAGCCCAGTCACCTGGCTGAACCAACTGAATTCATCAAGATTGTGAAACAAGGAACTGCAGAGGCCGGTTTACCAAGAATAGACACAAAATACTGGAGTAATTCAGCAGGTCAGGCAGCATCTCTAGGGTACATGGATAGATGACGTCTCGGGTCGGGACCCTTCTTTAGACTTCCGAGTCTGAAGAGGGATCCCAACCAGAAATGTCACCTATCCATGTTCTCCAGAGATGCTGCCTAACCCTCTGAGCTACTCCAGCACTTTGTGGCTTTCATCAAGATAGTGCCTGGTTTCTACCTCAGCTCCATGCCCTTCCCTGTCCCCAATTCCACACGGCTCCCACAATGTCCACACATCTGTTGATCAAATGGCTGTAGTTAGTGTGGGAAGGTGCCGATGGGCCACACTGCATCTCTTGTAGTTCTTCAATGTACACACAGCCCTCTTGTAGTTTGTACACACTGACAGGAGGACTGCATTGATTGTCAATCCATTCACTGAAGGAAATGCGATGATGGGCTTTCCACCTAATGTCAGTGAGACAAAGACCCGACCAACCTGCCCGTGATACTAAGCCACCCTGACAACAGAGGTTCACAGTGAGATCCGGTAACCTCCCCTCATATCTCAAGAGCCGTCTCCCAATAAAGGGAGATGCTGGAGGGGAGGATGATCCTCAAACTGCGGAGCATCTTGGAGAATACAACTCACCCCCCTCCATGACACACTGGGCAACCTGAGGAGTACCTTCAGCAACAGACTGGTTCCACCAGGATGCACAGGTGATCCTTCTTCCCTGTGGCTATCAAACTGTACAACTCCTCCCTCTTCTGTCGTGGGGTAGATTGACTCCCCCCCCACCCACCCCCAATCTTTGCACATCCTAAATCCTTTCTACTCGTCACTTTAATTTCATGTACCTTGTGTTTTATGACTGTTGGCAGACCAATTTCCCTCCTGGGATAAATACAATTCTATCGTATCGTATAACGAAATTTGTCATTTCCTGAATATGCTGGAGGAAGCTTTGATCAGCAGAGGAAAAGGGAGTTTGAAGATCAAATCTTCAACTTTTTTTCGCTGAGAACGCACGGGGGGGGGGGGGAGGGGGGGTGAAATTGGCCGGCCAGACTTCATGCCCCTTCAATACAATGACCCCTTCAAACCCTTTCCGACCCACCTAGCCGGACCGCCACAGATCAGCCTCAGCCCCGGCAGAGTTGCAACCCTCCCGCTCCGAGCGAACTATCACACCAGACAACTTCCCCCACCCCGGGGGCATCTGTGAAGAAGTTCCAGAGGGTCTGCCCGTGTTTGACAGAAGCCGTTAACAGACTGAGCAGACAACACTCGGCAATGCTGAGGAATTCCTGCTGCCAGCCAATATTGAGCAGCAAGAACGGCACCGAGCGCTGCCCCTACCCCTGCCCCTGACCCGAGAACAGACAGCGAGCGTCTCCACTCACGCTTCAGCATGGTACTCACCCCACTGTAAAAGCACACAGTTAGACACGGCTGGGAAGGTATCCAGGCCAGAGGCAGGAAGTGGTACAGAGGGAGAACGAGGTACCCTGGAATGTTGCTAATGCCTTTAATAGGATCAGAGTTTGCTCCTCCTCCCCCCTACAGTACTGAGCAACTCCATGAAGTACATCTGCACTCGCTCCCCCTTCCCCCACACACACGACGTTCCCAGCTGTGTAAACTCTCCCTCGCTGTGTGCTGCAGCAGTACAGTATGTTTCTCATTAACTCCCCACACTCACGGTGTGATTGTTATGAACACACAACTACAAGCCGGAGGTAGACATAACTGGAGTAACTCGGCAGGTCAGGCAGCATCTCTGGAGAAAAGGAATAGGTGATGTTTTGGGTTGAGACCTATCATCAGACTGTCATCTCCACCACTATCTGCCATCTGATACTCCATCATTGTATCTGCCTCCACCACCACCTCTGGTGGCGTCTTCCTGGTACTCACCATTCGCCATGTAAAATACTGTCCGCACACATCTCCTGGATAGGTGAAGAAGCGTCCTGACCCAAAACGTCACCCATACATGTTCTCCAAAGATGCAGCCTGACCTGCTGAATTACTCCAGCATTTTGTGTCTTCTTTTGTAAACCAGAATCGGCAGTTCCTTGTGTCTCCCAAGTGTTTATTTAGATTTTGGCTTCTTATTGTCATACGTACCAAGATACAGTCAATGGGTTTGTTTTGCACGCATTCCAACCGTCAGATACCATAAGTCAAACTCAACTACAATAACTAAAGCAAAAGCAAAGATACAGAGTGCAGAATATGGTTCTCAGCATTGTTGTGCATCAGTTCCAGAGACAAAATCCATTGTCCGCCATGAAGTAGAAGTGAATTGGACAATCTGGGCGTGCTATGATCTGGCTGTATTATGCTCTGATCCTATTAATCAACATTTAGCTACATTCCAGGGTACCTCATTCCCTCTACTGTGCTACCTCCTCTGCCTGCCTTCAGTATGGTTACCATCCCAGTAATGTAATTGTGGCCAGAGGGTCCTCAGTTTGCGATGCCTTATAGATGCATCGAGTCATAGAGTGATACAGTGTGGAAACAGGCCCTTCGGCCCATCTTTGCCCATACCGGCCAACATGTTCCCAGCTACAGTCGTCCCACCTGGAATATGGTCCATATTCCTCCAAACCTGTCCTATCTAACGCTTTCCTAAACCTTGGGGTAGTCCCTACATCAACTACCTCCTCTGGCAGCTTGATCCATACACCCACCATACTTTGTATGGAAATGTTACCCCTCAGATTCCCATTAAATATTTTCCCCTTCACCTTGAACCTATGTGCTCTAGTCCTCGATTCACCTACTCTGGGCAAGACATTCTGTGCACCTAACCAATTCATTCCTCTCATGACTTTATACACCTCTATAAGATCACCCCTCATCCTCCTGCGCTCCAAGGAATAGAGACCCAGCATGCTCAACCTCTCCCTATAACTCAGACCCTCTAGTCCTGGCAACATCCTCATAAAATCTTCTCTGAACCCTTTCAAGCTTGACAATATCTTTCCTATAACATGGTGTCCAGAACTGAATAGTGGGATAAGTACCCATTCTAAAACCTGAGCATAGACGCTTGCTATCTCTCTAGGTCAGGGTCCACGCTCTCTGCAGTGCTTGCTGTTGAATGATAACAGGCAGGAATTCCTCAGGATTGTCGAGGGCACTGAGTGGTGCCTGCTCAGATGGACATACTGTAGCTTATGGAAGGACAGCTTCAGCAGTTTTCAAGCTTCATATCTTATGCCTGATGGGAGTAAGAAGAAGGAGGAATGATCAGCGTGGGATTAGTCTTTGATTTTGTTGGCTGCTTTCCCGTGGCAGTATGAAGTGTAGATGGAGTCAATGGTGGGAAATCTGGTCATTGTGATGGATTGGCCTACATCCATAACTCTCTGCAATTTCTTACAGTCTTGGGCAGAGCTGTTCCATAACCTTGTGATTGAGGCAGTGCATCCTAGGTTCACGAGATCGATCCCTGGGATGGTGGGACTGTCATATGAGGAAAGATGAAAAAGACTAGGCGTCTATTCACTGGAGTTTAGAAGGATCTTATAGAAACATATAAAATTATAAAAGGACTGGACAAGCTAGATGCAGGAAAAATGTTCCCAATGTTGAGCGAGTCCAGAACCAGGGGCCACAGTCTTAGAATAAAGGGGAGGTCATTTAAGACTGAGGTGAGGAAAAACCTTTTCACCCAGAGAGTTGTGAATTTATGAAATTCCCTGCCACAGAGGGCAGTGGAGGCCAAATCACCAGATGGATTTAAGAGAGTTAGATAGAGCTCTTGGGGCTAATGGAGTCAAGGGATATGGGGAGAATGCAGGCACGGGTTATTGATAGGGGATGATCAGCCATGAATGAATGGCGGTGCTGGCTCGAAGGGCCGAATGGCCTCCTCCTGCACCTATTTTCTATGTTTCTATAACTAAGGTCTGATGTATCTTAAATAGATACAAGAAACTGGAGTGACTCAGCGGGTCAGACAGCATCTCTGGAGAAAAAGAATGGATGACGTATCGGGTCGAGACCCTTCTTCATACTGAAAGTCAGGGGAAAGGGAAACGAGAGACATAGACAGTGACGTAAAGAGATCTAGATAAAGGAAACAGACCATTATTAGCTATGGGCTAGGTGAAAACAAGATGCAGACAATGAGACTAGACAAAACTAGTACAATGACTTGGGAAGGGGTGGGATGATGAGAGAGTGGCTATAAGGGTGACGAAGTTAGAAAATTCAAATTTCATACCGCTGGGTTGTAAGCTGCCCAAGCAAAATATGAGCTGCTGTTCCACCAATTTGGGTTTGGCCTCAATCTGACAATGGAAGAGGCCCAGGACAGAAAGGTCAGTGTGGAAATGGGAAGGGGAATTAAAATGTTTAGCAACCGGGAGATCAGGTAGGTCCAGTCAGACTGAGCGAAGGTGTTCAGCGAAACAATCGCCCAGTCTGCGTTTGGTCTCGCCGATGTATAAGAGTCCATACCTTGAACAACGGATACAATAGATGAGGTTGGAGGAGGTGCAAGTGAACATCTGCCTAACCTGAAAGGACTGTTGGGGTCCCTGGAGAGAGAGTTGAGGGAGGAGGATTAGGGACAGGTGTTGCATCTCCTGCAGTTGCAGGGAAGGTAGTTTGGATGGGAAGGGATGAGTTAACCAGGGAGTTGCATAAGGAATGGATAGGAGTGGAGATGGGAAGATGTGATTAGTGGTGGGATCCCATAGTAGGAGGCGAAAATGTCAGAGGATGATGTGTTGCATGCGACAGCTGATAGGGTGAAAGTAAGGACTAGGGGAATCCTATCCCTGTTGCGACTAGAGTGAGGGGGAGCAAGAGCGGAGCTGCGGGGTACCGAGGAGACACGTGTGAGTGCCCCATCTATGATGGAAGAGGGGAACCCTCATTCCCTAAAGAATGAAGACATGTCGGATGTCCTGGTATGGAACACCTCATCTTGGGTGCAGACAGAGGAATTGGGAGAGGGGATAGCGTCTTTGCAGGAAGCAGGGTGGGAAAAATGTAATCTAGATATTGTTGCTGTGGTAGTCAGTAGGTTTATAATTGATGTCAGTTGATAGTCTATCTCCTGTGATGGAGACAGTGAGATCAAGAAAGGGGAGGGAGGTGTCAGAGATAGTCCAAGTGAATTTGAGTGCAGGATGCAAATTGGTGGTGAAGTTAATGAAGTCAGTGAGTTTTGCATCACAATCACAATCATACTTTAGAAACATAGAAACATAGAAAATAGGTGCAGGAGGAGGCCATTCAGCCCTTCGAGCCAGCACCGCCATTCATTGTGATCATGGCTGATCATCCCCAATCAATAATCCGTGCCTGCCTTCTCCCCAAATCCCTGGATTCCACTAGCCCCTAGAGCTTTATCTTAAGGGCCTCTCCCATGGGCATGCGACTCCATGCAGCAAGCGCCACCTAACCTCAAGTGGGGGCCGCACGGAGGTCGAGTGATCCCCGTACAGGGCCGGTCCCACCAGCATGTGGCTGCATGCGGCAAGCGCTACCAAATCGGGCCGCGCGGAGGTTGAGTGACATCAAGACGGTGCGTATGGCGTCGAGGTGGCGCGCACGGCCTCGATGCGGCTGCGGGGCGGCAAGCCGTTGGCGCACGGAATTTTTGAACAGTGCCAATTTTTCGGAGCCCCGTGCGATGTCGGGACCAGCTCCGCACAACTCCATACGGCTCCGGCGATCGAAGTGGGACCGGCCCCGCGACCTCTGTGCGCCCCCCCACACGCCCCCGCTTGCGGTAAGGTCGCGCTTGCCGCATGGAGTCGCATGCCCGTGGGACAGGCCCTTAATTCTCTCTTAAATCCATCCAGTGATTTGGCCTCCACTGCCCTCTGTGGCAGGGAATTCCACAAATTCACAACTCACTGGGTGAAAATGTTTTTTCTCACCTCAGTCTTAAATGGCCTCCCCATTATTCTAAGATTGTGGCCCAACATTGGGATCATTTTTCCTGCATCTACCTTGTCCAGTCCTTTTATAATTTTATATGTTTCTATAAGATTCCCCCTCATCCTTCTAAACTCCAGTGAATACAAGCCTCGTCTTTTCAATCTTTTCTCATATAACATTCCCGTCATCCCAGGGATCAATGTCGTGAACCTACGCTGCACTGTCTCAATCACAAGGATGTCCTTCCTCAATTTAGGAGATCAAAACTGTACACAATATTCCAGATGTGGTCTTATCAGAGCCCTATACAACTGCAGAAGAACCTCTTTACTCCTATACTGAAATCCTCTTGTTATGAAGGCCAACATCCATTAGCTTTCTTCACCTCCTGCTGTACCTGCACGCCAACTTTCAGTGACTGGTGTACAAGGACACCCAGGTCTCATTGTACATCCCCCTTACCTAACCTAACCCCATTGAGATAATAATCTGCTCCCTTGTTTTTGCCGCCAAAGTGGATAACCTCACATTTATCTATATTATACTGCATCTGCCACGCATCTGCCCACTCACTCAACCTGTCCAGGTCACCCTGCAACCTCCTAACATCCTCTTCACAGTTCACACTGCCACCCAGCTTTGTCATCCGCAAACTTGCTAGTGTTGCTCCTAATTCCCTCTTCCAAATCATTAATATATATGGTAAACAGTTGCGGCCCCAACACCGAGACTAGCGGCACTCCACTCGCCACTGCCTGCCATTCTGAAAAGGACCCGTTCACTCCTACTCTTTGCTTCCTGAATGCCAACCAATTTTCCATCCACATCAACACCCTACCCCCAATACCATGTGCTCTAATTTTAATCACCAGTCTCCCGTGCGGGACCTTATCTAAGGCTTTCGGAAAGTCATTACATTTCAAGAAATACATTACATCTACTGGCTCCCCTTCATCCATTTTACTTGTCACATCCTCAAAAAATTCCAGAAGATTAGCCAAGCATGATTTTCCTTTCATAAATCCATGCTGACTTGGACTAATCCTTTTACTGCTATCCAAATGCCCCATTATTACCTCTTTTGACTCCAGCATCTTTCCCACCACCGAAGTCAGGCTAACTGGTCTGTAATTCCCCGTTTTCTCTCTCGCTCCTTTCTTGAAAAGTGGGATAACATTAGCTATCCTCCAATCCACAGGAACTGATCCTGAATCTATTGAACATTGGAAAATGATCACCAATGCGTCCACTATTTCTAGAGCCATCTCCCTGAGGACTCTGGGATGCAGACCATCAGGCCCAGGGGATTTATCATCCTTCAGTCCCATTAGCCTACCCAATACTATTTATCGTCTAATGAAAATTACTTTCAGTTCCTCTACTGCCTTAGATCCTCAGTCCTCCAGTACTTCTGGGAGATTGTTTGTGTCTTCCTTAGTGAACACAGATCCGAAGTACCCGTTCAACTCTTCTGCCATTTCCTTGTTCCCCATAATAATTTCACCCTTCAAGGGACCCACATTTGACTTTGCTACTCTTTTTCCCTTAACATATCCAAAGAAGCTTTTACTGTCCTTCTTTATATCCCTGGCCAGCTTCCCCTCGTACTTCATCTTTTCAGCCCGTATTGCCCGTTTTGTTTCCTTCTGTTGTCCTATGAAAGTTTCCCAATCCTCTGGCTTCCGGCTGCTCTTTGCTGTGTTATACATCTTTTCTTTTACCTTCTTCTGAACCTTCGGAATTTTGTAGTCGGCAGGGCAGTACTCTGCATATCGCCAACTTGGACAATTTTACATCTTTATCAAGCCAATTAATCAAGCCAATTAACCTACAAACCTGTACGTCTTTGGAGTGTGGGAGAAAACCGAAGATCTCGGAGAAAACCCACGCAGGTCACGGGGATAACGTACAAACTCCATACAGACAGCACCCGTAGTCGGGATCAAACTCAGGTATCTGGCGCTGCAGTTTTGCTGTAAGGCAGCAACTCTACCGCTGTGCCACCATGACTGCCTAATTTAGCCTTTTAGTTTTATTCTATCCCTAACTTCTCTTGTCAGCCACAGTTGCCTCCTACTCCCCTTAGAATCTTTCTTCCTTTTTGGAATGAAATGATCTGCGTCATCCGGATTATGCCCAGAAATTCCTACCATTGCTGTTCCACCGTCATTCCTGCTAGTATCCCTTTCCAGTCTACTTTGGCCAACTCTTCCCTCATGCCTTCATAGTCCCCTTTGTTCAACTGCATCATTGACACTTCCGATTTAACCTTCTCCTTCTCAATTTGCAGATTAAAACTAATCATATTATGATCACTACCTCCAAGTGGTTCCTTTACCTCTAGTTCTCTTATCAAATCTGGTTCATTGGACAACACTAAATCCAGAATTGCCTTTTCTCTGGTCGGCTCCATTACAAGCTGCTCTCAGAATCCATCTCGGAGGAACTCTACAAACTCTCTGTCTTGGGGTCCTGAACCAACCTGATTTTCCCAGTCTACCTGCCAAGTATGTTTTGCAACATACAAGGGATTTCATTTGCCAAGTCAGTCATACAAATAAAAAGCAACAGAACACACAAAACACATTTTAACATAAACATCCATCACAGTGACTCCTCCACCATCCTCACGATGATGGAAGGCGAAAAAAAGTTAAAATCTCTTCTCTTCAGTGTCGGGGGCCTCGAGCCCTCCGTTGACCGGACGATCTTCACTCCTGTAGCCGGCGGCATTTGGGCCCTCTGCATCGGGGCGATCAGCTCCTGCACCGGGGGGATGTCAGCTCCCCCATGCCAGCTATCGAACCCTGCTTCGGGGCTGGTCGAGCCTCTGCGATGTTGGAACTCCTGACTAGCATCTCCTGAGACTGTGAGCGACGGTTGGAGCGATCCCAGGCTAGGGATTGACTCTGTTGTAAGTTCACGCCCACGGTGGGGCTCAAGGTCAGTCCGACAAGGCCTCCAGCTCCATCGATAGTAGGCCACAGAGCGACCGGAGATGCGATCTGGAAAACAATCGTTTCTCCGACAAGGTAAGAAACTGAAAAAAAGTTTCCCTGACACCCTCCCCCTCCCCCCACATAAACCAAACCGGAGAACATTTACACAGACTTTTAAAACGCACTAAAAAAATTTAAAAGATGAAAAAACAGACAAACTGTTGGTGGGGCTGCCAATTGTGCGGCGCCCCTGGTGGTCCAGGAGGTAGCACCGATGCAGTCATCAATGTAATGGAGATAGAGTTCGGGATTAGGGTCAGTGTACACCTGGAACACGGATTGTTCAACGTACCCTACAAAGAGGCAGGCATAGCGGGGGCCCATGCGGGTGCCCATACCTACGCCTTTGAATTGGAGGAAGAGGGAGGAGTCAAAGGATAAGTTGTTAAGGGTGACGACCAGGTCCGTTGGGCAAAGTAGAGTGTTAGTAGAGGGAAATTGGATGGTTCTGCGGTCAAGGAAGAAATTAGGGCTTTGAGGCCTTGATGGTGGGGATGGAGGTGTAGATTATCCTAGTTTAGTTTAGTTTAGTTTAGTTTAGTTTAGAGATACCGTGCGGAAACAGGTGAATTTATAATGGAAAACAAAGAAATGGCAGATTTGTTAAACAAGTATTTTGGTTCTGTCTTCACTAAGGAAGACACAAACAATCTCCCAGAAATACTAGGGGACCGAGGATCTAGTGCGAGGGAGGAACTGAAGGGAATCCACATTAGTCAGGAAATGTTGTTCAGTAAACTGTTGAGACTGAAGGCAGATAAATCCCCAGGGCCTGATAGTCTGCATCCGAAAATACTCAAGGAGGTGGCCCTGCAAATCATGGATGCATTGGTGAGTGTGGAGGAGGAGCCCGTACAGGACACGCCTCCCTGCGTCTCAGAGGGAGGTGAAGAGTGTCGAGGAAAGGCGGCTCAAATTGTGTGGGACCGGCTCCCGGGAAGGATTACGGCGCCTGGGTCCAACGACTACTTCCGGCTGAGCGGGGATTTGCTCAACCGCAAGTACTCCACACGTTTGAGCCCCCCCCCCCCGACACCCGGTGGGGCGGGACAAGGGCCGGCTGCTCTCACGCCCAGGCCGTCGCCCTCCGCCGGCAGAGGGGGGCCCGGTCGACGGCAACCAGGTTCCAGACTCTCGACAAGTCCCTGTGGAAGCTGGGCATCCCCAGCAGGACGGCGCGGCTGACGCCCACCATCGGGATCCGCGTACCACCGCAAAGGCAGTGTGTCGCCAGCACGTGCCACCATTATAGGAGGATGCCTTGAGTACAGGAATCTCTGCAGGGTCCTGAGGCGGAGAGCTGCCAACTGGGTGCGAATGCACACCAGCGACTGACCGCCCTCCTTGATCGGGAGACTCAGGACCGCTGCAGAGACCAGCAAATGGGATGTTGGCCTTCATAGGTAGAGGATTTGAGTACAGGAGCAAGGAGGTCCTACTGCAGTTGTACAGGGCCCTAGTGAGACCACACCTGGAGTATTGTGTGCAGTTTTGCTCTCCTAATATGAGGAAGGACATTCTTGCTTGGAGGGAGTGCAGCATAGGTTCACCAGATTAATTCCCGGGATGGCGGGACTGACATATGATGAAAGAATGGGTCGACTGGGACTGTATTCACTGGAATTTAGAAGGATGAGAGGGTATCTTATGGAAACATAGAATTCTTAAGGGATTGTTCAGGCTAGAGACAGGAAAAATGTTCCTGATGTTGGGAGAGTCCAGAAGCAGGGGTCACAGATAAGAATAAGGGGTAGGCCATTTAGATAGATTAGATAGCCCTTTATTGTCATTCAGACCGAAGTCTGAACGAAATTGCAACAGTCATACATAAAACAACAATAAACACACGTTAACATTCACCACAGTGAGTCCACCCAGCATCTCCTCACTGTGATGGAGGCAAAAGTCTTAGGTCTGCAGTCTCTTCCCTCCTCTTCTCCCTCTGCGCTGAAGCGATACCCCCCCCCCCCCCCCGGGCGATGTTACAAATCAGTCCCGCGGCTCAAACACCGCGGCCCGGGGTGATCGAAGCTGCCGCCCACCAGTCCTGCAAACGCAGCCGCTGGCCCACGGCCGAACCCCGGACTCAGGCCACCACCGCCAGAACACCGTCCTAGCCACCCTCACGTGAGTACCGTGCCGTCTTCAGCCTCGGGCTGGGCCGCCCCGACATGGGCACCGAACCTCCCCGGGGCCGGGCCGCCTCGACTTGGGCGTCGCTTCTCCCTCGGGCCGGGCCGCCCCGACATGGGCGCCGAACCTCCCTCGGGCTGCGAGCGCCGCACCTCCCCGAGCTCGGCCGCTCCAACGGGAGCCTCGTTCCACCCTTGGGATGGCCGCCCTCACGGGAGCACCACAACCTCTCACTGGAGCGAGCTCAGGGCGAGTCCTGACGGGCTCTGCTTCCGGAGCCTCGAGGTCGCCACCTCCATTAGGCCTCAGCGCAGACGGAGGCAGAGAAGGGGAATACGACAAAAAGTCGCATTTCCCCCACAGGGAGAGACCGCAAACCCCGTTACAACCCCCCACCCCCCAAAAACACAAACTAAAAACCAAAAACTAGACTAACCAAAACGAAATAAACAACACAAAAAACACAAACAAACAGGACTGCCGATGAGCCGCTGCAGCCAGTGCCGCGCCGCCACTTCCAAAGGGCTGAGATGAGGAAAAACTTTTTCACCCAGTGAGTTGAGAATCTGTGGAATTCTCTACCACAGAAGGCAGTGGAGGCTAATTCACTGGATGTTTTCAAGAGTTAGATATAGCTCTTAGGGCTAATGGAATCAAGGGAATCAAGTCTTCTCACCCAACACGTCCCTCAGATCGGCCGACTTGGGGTTACTGAACATCCCGCTGTCTAGGCATAAGCTCAGGGGCGACCGCGCCTTTGCGGTTGCAGCTCCTAGACTGTGGAACAGCATCCCCCTTCCCATCAGAACTGCCCCCTCCATCGACTCCTTTAAGTCAAGGCTAAAATCTTATCTATACTCCCAAGCCTTTCTTGACGTCCTCTGAGCGAGGGCTATATGTATATATGTACGTAGTTTGTTTGCTTATACTATTCTTATAACAAATGTAAAGCACTTTAGCCAACGAGAGTTGTTTTTTAAAAGTGCTATATAAATAAATGTGACTTGACTTGACTTGGGGAAAAAGCAGGAACGGGGTACTGATATTGGATGATCATATTGAATGGTGCTGCTGGTTCGAAGGGCCGAATGGCCTACCGCTTCACTTATTTTCTATGTTTCTATGTTTCTATTCAACCCGAAAAGTGATCCCCGTACACCAGCAAATCCTACAATTTTCCTACAATTAACCAACAAAAACCTGGATGTCTTTGGAATGTGGGAGGAAACCTGAGCACCCAGACCCTGGTAGGCTGCTCTGGAAGGTTAGATCGCATGGGATCCAAGGAGAGATAGCTGAATGAATAGAAAATTGGCTTCATGGAAGGAAGCACAGGGTTATGATGGAAGGTTGCTTCTCGGATTGGAGACCTGTGACTAGTGGTGTGCCTCAGGGTTCGGTGCTGGGCCCGTTACTGTTTGTCAACCAGGTCATTGATTTGGATGAGAACATACAGGGAAAGATTTAGCAATGTTACAATATTGTGAGATTTTAAAATTCAAGTCTGCAATTTATCCCATCAGATAAAGCATAAAAAGAAGTTTTATTTTACTCCTAATTCACTTTCATATCTTCAGTATTAAAAAGTTATGGCCATTTTCATACTCGGAAATGAGCATCTTGTTCCCTATTGCTTTTCCATTGACTTAACACAAAAGCTGTGATCGAGGACAGTCAAAAGCTCATAACTTTCTGAAAAATTAAGAGAACTGAATTACATTTTCAGTTATTATAGATTGAAGCATTCTGAAAAATATAAAACATCTTACTTGGATGACCTGAAATTAAAGCATATAATTAGTTAGTTACCTAATTGTAGCTAATTACAAAATTGACCGTTGTGACGTAAATAGTAATAAACACCCAGACTGCCTTGAAAATTCAAAAATGTGATATTCTCAAGATCAGAACTTTAATATTATTGTATTATATGCTGTAAGTCCGTAACAGACAGGTAAAGAAATTACAATTTCTAGCAAAAGACCAAGTCTTTATGGAGTCCAAATTCAGATAATCTTTATGGAGTCCAAATTCGGATAATCTCTGCGAATGCTGTCTAAATCAGTCTCTTTTGCTGGGCATTTGGATTGACAATTTTGCATTTCTTCTTCGGAGACATCTGTTTAAAATGTAAAGGAAAAAAAACACTGAACAGCATTAACAAAAACAAGTTATTATTTGCAGTTTTAGTAAAAAGGTAGAAATGATGAAGTTAAACGCCAAAACAAATAGTAAATACCCAACAAAAATTCATATTCATCAGTTTCATCAAATCAATTAAATTCATCTAATCAATGTTAAATTCATCTAAATTCAATTACTAGATCTAAACATCTATCCATTTCTTAAGAAAAGTATAATTTTTTTTAATAGCCTAAGTATCCAAATAATAAACTAATCCCATTCACACAAGAAGTCATGATTTTAAAATCTCACTGTCATGAATTTATATGCCAGGTGGAAGGAATTTAATGTTTAATTCCCATAAATTAATCTAGAAACATCCACTCTCAATATAATCAAAATTATTATTTTTTGCACAATACATGTGGCTAAAACTGTTGTGGATATTTAGTATAAAAATATTGACTATGGGTAGACAATAACACAAATTATAGATGATTTTGATGCCCTTATGACATGATTGTCCAAAAAAAAGAGGATTTAAATCATCTTGCGAGTGGGTGTTTCTGGAATGTGATCGATTGGAACATTGGCGTTGCCGTGAATTTAAACTCCGTATCGGCAGGCAAAGACACTGCCGGTTCGTATGGGGACTAAATAACATTTTCGTGTCGTAAAATTAGATTAAAGCCACCCCAAGAAGCAAGATTATATGTGAAATATACGACTTACCTTTTGTTTTGACCTAATATTACGATCCGTCACGTTGTAGGCGTTGAGGGTATTCAAAGTCGCTTTTTACTTTAATCCAACTATTAAATTGTTCAGCGATTTTTTAATTAAAAAATCCGGGAATGGAAGTCCGATCGATTTTTCTTCATCGACTAGCAGCCCGAGGAAATCCCTCTCCGACAAGTGATACAAACCTGCATTTTAATTCCGCCTCAAAGGCGCCAAAGTCGCGCACACGGCCAGTGGCAGAACTGCAGTGCTGCTGAAGGTAGGTTTTGTAACATCGCTACAAGATTTGCAAATTTGCAGATGATACAAAATTGGATGCTTTTGCAGATAGTGAAGATGGTTGTGAAAAATTGCAGCAGGATCTTGATCGATTGGCCAGGTGGGCTGCATTCCAGGTGGAATTTCATACGGAGAAATCTGAGATTTAGGGAAGTCCAACATGGGCAGGAGCTACACAGTAAATGGTCAGGCTGTGGGGAGTGTTGTAGAGCAGAAGGATCTAGGAGTACAAGTGCATGGTCCCTTGAAGGTCTAGTTGCAGGTAGATAGGGTGGTCAAAAATGCTTTTGGCACATTGGCCTTCATCAATCAGAGTAGAATATAGAAGGTGGGAGGTCATGTTGAAGTTGTATAAGACGTTGGTAAGGCCGCATTTAGTATTGTATTCAGTTCTGGGCACTCTGTTATAGGAAAGATGTTGTCAAGCTGGAAAGGGTACAGAGAAGATTTACAAGGATCTTTCCAGGGCTAGAGGTTCTAAGCTATAGGGAGAGGTTGAGTAGGCTGGGACTTTATTCCTTGGACCACAGGAGGATGAGGGGTGATCTTATAAAGGTGTATAAAATCATGAGATTAATAGATTGGTTAGATGTGCAGAGTCCATTGCCCAGAATCGAGGATCAGAGGACATAGGTTTAAGGTGAAGGGGAAAAAATTTAATGGGAAACTGAGGGGTAACTTTTTCACACAGTGGGTTGTGGGTGTATGGAACAAGCTGCCAGAGGAGGTAGTTGGGGCAGGGACTATCCCAACATTGAAGAAACAGTTAGACAGGTACATCGATAGGACAGGTTTGGAGGGATACCTGCGTCAACGCCAGGGTCGTCCGGGACCAACACCTCTGGAAGGATACCATAGGAAAGGAAGGCATCGGGAACATCAACTCTAATGGAGCTCTGCTTCTCAGCAAATGTGCTCAGCACGAGCTCATCATCACTAACACCTTATTTCACCAGAAAAACAAACTAAAGGCATCTTGGAGACACCCACGCTCAAACAGTGGGATCTGATTTACTATGTCATTGTATGAGCCAGAGCCGTGACGTGAACTTCACAAGGGCCATGATCGATGCAGATGACTGCTTGACAGATCATCGCCTCATCTGCTCCATAATGTCCATCAAACTCAAGAGGAAGAGGAGGATTCAAACGAAGCACATCCAGCCAAGGCTGAACCTTGAAACCCTGGAGGAAACTGCCACCCAGCCGCGACTTTAGGCTTCTCTTGGGGAAAGTCTCCAACAGGAATAGCCTGATGATATTGAAGGGCACTGGAGCCCTTCAATCCACCATCCTTGATACCTGTAAACACATCCTTGGGTGCAAGTCCAGAAAACATCAGGACTGGTTTGACGAGAATGACACAGAGATACAACAGCTCATTTCCAAGAAAAGGAAAGCCCTTCGTGCCTGGCAAAATGATATAACCTACAAGGCCAAAAGAGCAGCTCACTCCAGAGCCAAGGCGGGCGTCCAGAGCCAGGTGAGGGAGCTTAAGAACTCTTGGTGGATAGATAAGGCTCTGGAAATCCAGAGACTGGCAGACTCGGGTGACACCAGAGGCTTCTTCAGCGCTACTAAGGCCGTCTATGGTCCAAGCTACCGCAGCTTAAACCCCCTGCGCTCAAAAGATGGACAAGAACTGTTGAAGGAAAACGAGTCCATTAACGCCCGATGGATGGAACACTTCCAGGAACTCCTCAACCGTGACAGCACAACTGAACCAGACATTACCCACCGCATCCCCCAGAGTCCCATCAGAGAAGACATGGAAGAATCTCCCACTATGACAGAGGTTCAAGATGCCATCAAGAGCCTTAAGAACAATAAGGCCACCGGTCCAGATGGGATCCCAGCTGAGATCTTAAAGGTAGGTGGACTGGAACTGCTCTACCACATCCACGCCCTACTCCTCAAGGTCTGGGAAAAAGACGAACTTCCTTCAGAACTCAGGGGTGCTCTAATAGTGACCATTTTCAAGAAGGGGGACAAGGCTGAATGTGGAAACTACAGGGGCATCTCGCTCCTGTCAACAACAGGCAAAGTCCTAGCTCGTGTCCTCGCAAACCGACTTCTACCACTGTCTGTGGAGATAATCCCAGAATCACATTGTGGCTTCCGCCCATCCAGTGGTACAGCAGACATGATATTCACAGCACGACAACTCCAGGAAAAATGCTGTGAACAAAGGCAGCCTTTGTACATGGCCTTCATAGACCTGACAAAGGCTTTTGACTCGGTAGACCGCCAGGCTCTTTAGAGCAAACTCTCAAGGTACGGTTGTCACAACAAGTACATCAGAATATTGAGTCTTCTACATGATGGCATGTCAGTCACAGTGCTCAGCAACTGCGCTCTGAGTCCGAGCCCTTCACTGTGGAAACGGGGGTCAAACAGGGATGCATCATCGCACCCACCCTGTTTGTCCCCTTCATTGCTGCCATACTTCACCTCATTGGTGAAGAGCTGCCACAGGGGATCACAATCCTCTACAGAACTGACGGTGGGCTCTTCAACCTTAATAGGCTGAAGGCCAAGAGCAAAGTCAGTAACACCACCATCCTGGAGCTTCAGTACGTGGACGACTGCGCCATTGCAGCACATTCTGCAGAAGACCTCCAGGGCATCCTGAATGCCTTTGCCAAGGCATACAGAGCCATGGGCCTAGCTTTAAATATCAAGAAGACCCAGGTCCTACATCAACCTCCACCCAACCAGCCGTCTACCCAGCCCACTATAAAAGTGGTCGACACCACTCTTGAAAACGTTGACCACTTCCCCAACCTTGACAGCATTCTTTCCTCAAAAGCTGACATCGACTCTGAGGTCAACCATCGCCTGAGTTGTGCCAGCGGAGCCTCTCAATTGAAGGAAGGTCGGCAAGCCCCCAGCGGGCCAAAGAAATGCTTCAAGGACAACATCAAGAACAGTCTGAAGAAATTCCACATCACATCGAGCAACTGGGAGCACATTGCACTGGACAGGCCCTCCTGGAGGAAATCCGTGCAGGAAGGAGCTGCACGTCACAAAATGGAACTACGACATGTCGCAGAGACAAAGTGACAGCACCTTAAGGAGAGAGAGAAGGGGGCTCGACGACTACCCACCACCGCCAGTCTCCACTGCCCACGTTGCACCAAGGTGTGTGGATCGTGGATCGGCCTCTACAGACATCTGCAGACCCACAAGTAGACGACCCTATGGAGAGGAGAGGACAGTCATACTTGTTTCAAGTGACCGCCGATGATGATGATGATGATGATGGGATATGGACCAAATGCGGGCAAGTGGGACTAGTGTAGCTGGGACATGTTGGCTGGTGTGGGTAAGTTGGGCTGAAGGGCCTGTTTCCACACTGTGTCACTCAATGACTCTATGACTTACACCAAACAGATAGCACCCGTAGTCAGGATTGAACCCAGGTCTCCGGTGCCACAAGGAAGCAACTCTACCACTGGGCCACCATGCCGCAATAGCTTATGTATCTTAGACAATCTTTGATGAAATACATTGAAGTGCAGCGGTTGTTTTGGAACATTAAATACACCACATAATTAGCGGTCTTAGTGGCACTGTGATAATGTCAGATCTTAGCATTACCTGATGTTGGGATATTGTGAAAAATAAACCTCTGAATCTGGTTTGTCAGCTGTGGCTGTGTGGATACGACCACCCTGCAGAACTGGCTTGCTTCAAAATCAACCATTTTCTTCAAAATATATTTTCTACAATGTTGTATAATATTAACTTTTTGCTGCTGTGTCACCGAATATGTACACAGTCTGCTTGCTTTACATGCACAGGGAGAGGGAACTATGGACAGACACTGAACTGTGCACGAACCACCATCCCCACGCTCACTTTCCTGCCTCCCCTCCTCCCCCCACGCCTTGTCTTCAGTCCAGCTGCATCTTGCCATTCCATATCTCTTGCCCTTGTCATTTCCATTTCCTGTGTATAAAATAGTTCCCTGCACAGTGTGTGTGTGCCTCCAGAAGGCATTCCAGTTTTATAATGGGAGTCAGCAATTCTTATTTAATCTTAAGGTGCGGCTCAGTAGAGTCGCTGCCTTACAGCGCCACAGACCCGGGTTTGATCCTGACTACGGGTGCTGTCTGTACGGAGTTTGTACGTTCTCCCCGTGACCCTGTAGGTTTTCTCTGGGTGCTCCAGTTTCCTCCCACACTCCAAAAACTTACAGGTTTGTAGTTTAATTGGCTTCGATAAAATTGTAAATTGTCCCTAGTGTAGGATAGTGTTAGTGTGCGGAGATCACTGGTCGGCACAGACTCGGTGGGGCAAGGGGCCTGTTACTGCACTCTATCCCCACACTAAACTAAACTGTGTATAGTTACTGAGTGTGACCTGGTGGTATGATGTTTTTGATCATGTGTGTACTGTGAGGTACCCCATATAATCTAAACACAGCTTTACAGATCTCAGTACTTCCTGTGCATTACTTTGCCCGTTCTCCATGCTACTTCAACATGGACTGCGAACATACAGTGACACATCCACTATCCTCCATTCTAAAGCAACAGGTAACTAGAATCTGTCCCGCATCATTTACACCAGCAAAGCAGAAAAATAATGCTTAAAGCCCTAAAAACAAGGGCTTTTTCAATATTAAATGGTGACAGTTATTGAGTAAGAAATATTGCACACGCTGCTTGTAATTGACCTCTGCAATCACGAGATGTCTGGCTCCAATTATACAGCCCCCTGCTGATACTGCGTCGAGAGTATTATGTATGTGATGGATCTCTCTAAGGATGATTGTGAGGTAAGGTGTGCAGCATACTGCAGTGGCATGTTACATTAAGGAGTAATTAGCAAATGAGGACAGTGCTGTAGGACTTAATGGGGCATTGAGTATCTGAGTCAGGAAGTCACGTTGCAGCTGTTTTGGACTTTGTTTTGGCCGCATTTCACTATTGTGTGCAGTTCTGGTCATTCCATTACACAAAGGATGTGAAGGCTTTGTGAAGAGGAGGTTTACCAGAATGATGCCTGGATTGTAGGGTATGAGATATGAGATCATAAGGTCATAAGTGATAGGAGCAGAATTAGGCCATTTAGCCCATCGTCTTCTCTGCCATTCAATCGTGGCTGATCTATCTCTCCCTCCTAACCCTTCTCCTGCCTTCTCTCCATATCCCCTGACACCCGTACTAATCAAGAATCTATCTATCTCTGCCTTAAAAAATATCCATTGATTTGGCCTCCACAGCCTTCTGTGGCAACGAATTCTACAGATTCACCACCCTCTGACTAAATAAATTCTTCCTCATCTGCCTAAAGGAACGTCCTTTAACATTCTGAGGCTATGACCTCTGGTCCTAGACTCACCCGCTAGTGGAAACATCCGCTCCACATCCACTCCACCCAGACAAACTTGAATTATTTTCTTTGGAGCATCAGGTGATGAGTGGGACACCTGATACAGATATATAAAATGAGGAGAGGAAATGTGGAAAATGAGGAGAGGCACAGAAAAATAGAATTCAGGTCTGGCAGCATCTTTGCTTCTCAGCTTCCTCCTGCTTCTTGTTCATGTGTCACTTGTTCTCCCTCAAAATAGCACCACATGGTTTTTGTATTCAGCTGAGAAACATAGAAACATAGACAATAGGTGCAGGAGTAGGCCATTCTGCCCTTCGAGCCAGCACCACCATTCAATATGATCATGGCTGAACATCCAAAATTGTCCATTACTAATTTTATATATGTTTTTATAAGATCCCCTCTCATCCTTCTACATTCCAGTGAACACAAGCCCAGTTGACCCATTCTTTCATCATATGTCAGTCCCGCCATCCCACGAATTAACCTGTTGAATCTACACAGCACCCCCTCAATAGCAAGAATGTCCTTCCTCAAATTTGTAGACAAAAACTGCACACAATACTCCAGGTACAGTCTCACTGGGGCCCTGTACAACTGCAGTAAGACCTCCTTGCTCCTAGTATACTCAAATCCTCTTGCTATTAGCTTTATTCACTGCCTGCATGCACCCTGGTCTTGTTGCACCTCCCCTTTTCCTAAACTGACACCATTCAGATAATGATAATCTGTGAACAATGTATTTTCTTATTAACCACAGGCTGAGAACTGGGGCCTGAAGATGAGAGCACCATCAGATGGTCAATCTTCATATGTGGGAAGGAAGTGCAGATACTGGTTTAAACCAAAGATAGACACAAAATGCTGGAGTAACTCAGCGGGACAGGTGGCATTTCTGGAGAGAAAGGATGGGTGATGTTTTGGGTCAAGACCGTCTCAACCCGAAATATCACCCACCCTTTCTCTCCAGAAATGCTGCCTGTCCCGCTGAGTTACTCCAGCATTTTGTGTCTATCTTCGGTCAACCTACATTATGTGCTTGCCGTCGTGTGGCAACACAACCCCCGAGATTGTTGACAGAGAAAGTATTAAAAAATGAGTCAACAATTTGTTAATATATTTTTCACTGATTTACTCTGATTTTTAATACTCCCTCAAGTTCGCAGATTGATTGGTTGCATCACAGCTTGCATGGGTAACTTGAATGCCCAGGAATTCAAAATGTGATGGACACTACCTGGTCCATTAGAGGTACTGAGCCCCCCACCATCAAAGGGGTCTACAGGAGGAGCTGCATCAAAAAGGACCCACACTGCCCTGGCCTCACTCTTATTTCACTCCTGCCATGGGGAAGAAAGTACAGGAGTCTGAAAGGTGTAATGTCCAGGTTCAAGAACAGTTTATTACCAACAACCATCAGGCTTTCGAATGCTACACCAACTAAACTATGAACTATCTTGGTTGCACTAAAGGACTTCAGGCTTTAAGACTGTGGTGCCATGGCTAATCCCCGGCACCAGGCCTGGCTGACCTGCCATGGAGCCAGGAAACCTACTTGGGGCGGGAAGCCGCCGAGCCCGGCCCCCACTCATCCCCGAGTACAGGAGAGGAGGGTGGAGCGAGTCAACTACGGCAGATGCAAGAGCAAAGGAGGCACAAGGGCTGAACGGTGGCTGGCCGAGGAGAGGGATGACGATTCACTGGTTGATCCGGACCAAGGCGACGGCTGGAGGCCCTGTAACAGCCTGGGCCTCGCCTGGATCAGGTCAAGAGACCAAGCAAGCAAACCAGACGTGACCTGCAGTGGCATGGAGCAGTGGAGCTGTGGTGAAGCACGCCTACAACTTCACTTGGCCAGGCCGACCCTGCAATGTCGCCAGGACAACGTGCCTTTATGGCCAGCTGCAGCTTGGACCTTGACAACGGAGCCAAAAACGGACAACTCTTGTATATGTTCTCAGCGGGCTATTTCTACACTTTGTACTAATGTGGGATTGTGTTTCTGTATAGTAATAATATAGTAATCATCTTTAATTTACTGTTTTTCTTTGTTTCATGCCTGACCCATGGGGTAATTGCAGCACTTTGTGTTGTTGTGTGTATTAACCAGCATATGTAGTTCTTTGTTTCTGCATTTTAACTGCTCGACTGCGAAATCTCAAGTTACGCCTACTTTGAAGAAGTTCTCCTCCTCTCTCTGACAGGAGTTCTAAAGGGGCGGTGACCTAATCTGTGAGTTCAGACAAGTTTGCCCTCGACTCATACTCGCAGCATGGTCGACACGAGGTCCTAGGAGGCATTTGTAACTCTCCTTCATGCTTGAGAGTAGTCCCCGCATACTCGAGGCCTCAGCTAGGTCGCGGCGTATTTTGCAACATGTTGAAAAATGCCCCGAGTAAAAAAAGGTCGCCATGGAAAAAGTTGATACTTTTTTTACTTGTAGGTTTAGTTGAAGTAGGTCGGCATGTAATCGAGGGTAGTCGAAGGTAATCAAAGGTAGTCGAAGGTAGTCTTCAACATAGTCGAAGGGAGGTCGAAGGAGATCGTCTTCACTCTCCAATTTTCCCGAAGCTAGTCTTCTACATAGTCGAAGGAGGTCTTCAACATGACATTTTTTCACTCTCCTAAACTCTTCTAAACTCGCCAATTAGGTCACCGCAGCGGGACAGCCCCTCTCTCACTGCACCCCCTCTGCGATTCCTGCCGCTCTCCACTTGAATCTGAAGAAAGGTCTCGTCCTGAAATGTCACTTATCTTCGTTCTGTAAAGATGCTGTTTGACCTGCTGAGTTACTCCAGCACTTTGTGTCCTTTTGTGTATTCACCAGCATCTGCAGCTTAAGGTGAAGGGGGAAAGATTTAATATAAATGAGGGGCAACTTTTTCACGCATAGTGTGGTGGGTATTGGAACGAACTGCCAGAGGCAGGGACTTAATGTTGAGGCAGGGACTCAATGTTTAAGAAACGATTGGACAGGTGCATGGATAGGACAGGTTTAGAGGGATATGGGCCAAAATGCAGGGAGGTGGGACTGGTGTAGATGGAACATGGTCGGACGGTGTGGGCAAGTTGGGCTGAAGGGTCTGTTTCCACACTGTATCACTCTATGCAGTTCTTTGTTTCTCTATCTACTCCAAGACTACAACCATCTCCCCTGCAATTATGCAATTAATTAATCAAGTTAACATTTTAAAAACAAATTATAAACTTTTAAATGGTATGATAACATCTCCATTTCTTTATTAATGGAAAAAAGATATTGTACATAACCTGTGCAATCTCCAATAATGTCATTGCTTATTAATATACATTCATGTTACAGCAGAGAACCAGATAGAACCATCAGGTGGAAAATGAGAGCTGAGGCTACAATTTCTGAACAATACTTTTTTTTAATGTATGTACAAGAACATGTATTTAAATTGAGAAGCCTCAGTACACTTTATGAAGTGGGAAGAGAAGGCATGAGGGGTGAAACAGGAAGGTTGAGGGAGCTGCTCGTCTTTTACAGGCTAAAGAGATGCCACAAATGTTGCATGGCAATGGGGCACTGCTGGAGCGTGGGGGAACACTAGTGGGAAATGAAGGGTGGAGCTTTGGGGATAGACTGAAGGCACCAGCAAGCTGCAGATCTCTGGCGGCGCTGAGAGAGGCACAGGGGCAAAGTAGTCCCCCCCCCTCCCCCCCCAAGTGGGCCTGAGTACCGTGACTTGAGGAAGTATCCAGTGCTACTGGAGAGTGGGGAATGGAGGCTGTCATCCCCTGATCTGAGGAACCTCCCCAAACTTGAGAACAGAAGCAGGGATCTTGCGTTTGCAGAGAGCAGAGAAGCTGCTGTAAAATGGACAAAGTGGTGGGTGGCAGATTCTGAACATACAACAGGGACAGTGTGGAAAATTAATCTCTTCCCTTTGCCCACACTGGATATCTCGGTTCAGTTTAGTTTATTGTCAGGTACAGTGAAAAGCTTTTGTTGCGTGCTAACCAGTCAGCAGAAAGTCAATACATGATTACAATCGAGCCATTTACAGTGTAAGGTAGAGATTGAAGAGTGTGGAGCGATTGTAATATGTGATGGTAGATCTGCTTCTGTGGCTGGCATGCAAATAGTCGCCTGGGTTGGGCACCATCTTGGAAGCATAAATTGATCACATTTGGTATTTTAATGTGGGACATTAAATTCTGCATATTAAGGGCAGGATTTCAAGCATTAATTCTTGTCAGGTGTCCAGCACCATAGTTAAAGTTTTAAAACATCCGACACCAACGACTACTATATGAGCAGAGGCTGGAGACTTCATTGCATTCAAAACCAGCAATTTCAGAGTTAATGCTATAAAACTATTCTTAAAACAACAAACCCAGATCCAGTTTGCTTTGATTTTAAATAATATACATGCCTTTGAGTCTCTTTCTCAAAGCTATTTACAGTTCAAAAGTATAGGCTTTGAAGGAATGCAGGAAGCAGGCACAAACATTAAATAAGCAAATTAGCAGAAGCAAACTGCACATTGCCAAAAACATACCTTTGAGTTTTAAGGGATTTGAGTTTTAAGTAGGATTAAAATTAATCCCAAGAAAATGTGCAGCAAACCTCAATATTACCCGCTTACAAAGCCACTTGTCTCAGTAACATGTAAAATGGTTCCTTATTGCAGAAAGTATGGTTAAGAGTTTTGCACATGATGTAACAACTCTACCAAATAACAATCTGATGAAGGTATTGTACTGGGTGTTAGCCATGATGCACAGGTTAAAGAACAGGATTGTTCCATTATTCTATTATCCTTGCATGGGTAGCCAAGGCAGATCTTACAGTAATTAAATCAAGATTATCCGCTGAATTTAATTTTGGTTTGTAAGTATTTTTCCATTTAATCTTTCCATTTAATTGGGATAATCTTCACCAGTTTACCAATTTTATCAAAGAAAATAGAACATTTTAAAAAAAGGAAACTATTCGAGTTTTCCATCTCTCAGATTGCTCCCATCCTTAATGTTTACTGTGCAAAAGGCCTTGTCAGTCAATGGGGATACAGCGTTGCATACTCGTGAATGGAAGTGAGGAAAAGAGAATAAAACAAGTTCCCACCTTTAATCATTTTAGAGTGATTAATGCCGGACCATCTAACAGTGTGGAGGAGTTTGTATCAGAGACTGTAACATGTCAGCTCACTACAAGGTCATATTCCTGGCCACGTTTCTGGTCAATACTTTGCGATGTAGAAACATAGAAAATAGGTGCAGGAGGCCATTCGGCCCTTCGAGCCAGCACCGCCATTCATTGTGATCATGGCTGATCGTCCCCAATCAATAACCCGTGCCTGCCTTCTCCCCACATCCCTTGATTCCACTAGCCCCTAGAGCTCTATCTAACTCTCTCTTAAATCCATCCAGTGATTTGGCCTCCACTGCCCTCTGTGGCAGGGAATTCCACTGAGGGCAGTGGAGGCCAAATGCACTCTTCTGTATGGCCTCCTCTAATGTGTAAAACATGTGCACAAGGCAGCAATGTGTGTGTTGGTCCATGTGCACAGAGCTCCTACAGTGGTGATCTGTAGGGGGGCGCCGTCGAGTATGGCTGCCCTGCCAGCAGCTGTTAGTCCTTTCACCCTTTTAAAAAAAAAATTTAGTGAGTTAAAAGTGTTTGTTTTGGAGGTCTTCTAGTCTTTTTATGTGGGGGGAGGGGGGGGAAGGGGGAAACTATTTTTCTCAGTCCCTACCTGGTCGGAGATGCGGCTTTTCTCCGAGCCGTGTTTTCGCCCCTTCCTCGCGGCCTATCAACAGACTGGAGCGGCGTTTTCCTGGCGGGACCGGCCGGGACTTCAGCTTCGGTGGCGGCACAGCGCTGGGGCACCATCGTGGAGTGGGCGATGCCTTGCCCGGGTCGCTGTGCGGTGGGCTCCGGGGTGCTAGGACCACCAAGGAGCTCCAACATCTGAGGAGCTGTGGCTGCGGGAGTCCAGCCACGCGCTGAGATTTAAACACCGCGGAGCCTGGGATCTCACGCCGAGGTCACCAGTGTCGGAGCTCTGACCGGCGCGGCCCGTGGACTTCGGGAGCCGCGGTCTCCGGGGGGGAAGCGGCCGCTCCAGATGCTCCGAGCCGCTGAGAGTGTTCACCCGCCGCCAGAGCTCCATCATCCGGCGAGAGGGCCTAAAGCATCAGGCTGCCATAGCGGCGACTGCGGAGGCCTCAATAGGCCCGACTATGGGTGAACAGGGGATGGGGACTGGACTTTTGCTGCCTTCCCCCACCGTGGGAACCATTGTGGGGGGATGTTTTTATGTTTATTGTTAAATTCTTTAATGTTGTGTCTTATCTTTATTTGTGTGCTGCATGGCAAGACAAATGTCACTACACCATTTGGTGTATGTGATCATAAATGTCCTTTGTATCCTTTGTATGTGCACAGAGCTCCTACAGTGGTGATCTCAGCAGTGTACATGGGCAGTGCGGCTGCACTTCATTAAACCCATCCACATTTCTTCTGCTAATTCACTCCACCATAAGTTTTTTTTTTCATTTCTGATCACTTTTGGTTTGATTCCACCCATCATTCTCCATTCACATTCACACTCTGAGTGCCTTGTTGTAACTTTCCCTCATTTGGGTGCTTTTACTTTATAAAAAAAGCTTGTGCATGGCACAAACCAGCCATTTTGGGCCACAGTTTAAGAATAGGCCATTTAGAACTGAGGAAAAACATTTTCACAGAGAGTTGTGAATTTGTGGAATTCTCTGCCTCAGAAGGCAGTGGAGGCTGATTCACTGGATGCATTCAAAAGAGAGTTAGATAGAGCTCTTAGGGCTAGCGGAATCAAGGGTTATGGGGAGAAGGCAAGAACGCGGTACTGATTGTGGATGATCAGCCATGATCACCTTGAATGGCGGTGCTGGCTCGAAGGGCCAAATGGCCTACTCCTGCACCTATTGTCTATTTATCTATGTGCTGAACATGCAATAAAACAATGGCTGTAGTCTGCTGCTGTTTCTACAATTCACTTTCACAAAGGACCTGGATTTTGGAAGCACTCCAAGTACCCACAAAGACACTAGTGAATTGTACATTTAGTGCAAGTGATCAAAGCATAAAACTGTATCCTTTAACCCCACAACACTGTAGATTTCCAGGGCATCTCCCAATAATCCATCCTATCTGACATTATTCCATTGTAATGCTCCATTAGTAATATTCTGCTTTTATGAAAAACAACAATGGGAATGAATTGGCATTCTCAATGTTGGGGCCAAGGCTTCTCATTGGAGATGCAGAGTCAGGCATTCATCCTTTATCAACCTTAATGTCAGATGCAGATTAAGACTTCATTTATGATTGGCATTATTGGAAGGGAGCATTACTGGAGATATACTAATGACATGGAATAAAGGACTGTGGTGTCAGCTACTCTTTTACTAAACCAGTTCATCCTTAACCAGGACTTCAGGGATTAAATTCCTCAATCCAAAACCCTTCTCCTGTATTCTAAAACCATTGTTCATTTACCTCACCTCAGTATTCATTGGTATTTCTGTACAATGGATATTGGCCTTGAAAAAAAAAGTATTCCATCTTTTAAAACAAAAATGCTTGCTGGTTAATTGGAGTTAGGGGAACACGTTTGCTCATTGCACTGTCTGTCCTGGTTTCTCAAGCCCAGTATTGTCTATTCTCACTTTTACATTCCCACCTATTTGTCAGTATTTTTCTTGTTTGAGTACACTTTCTTCTTTGGTCTAAAGGGTCAGATGATACTGAGTATTTAGGCTAACGGAGGACTTGGACATCCAGAACAAACAACCACTCACATAATCCCTCATGTAATTTGCTATCAGAGTCATCAGAACCACTTCACATTTTGGGTTTCAGCTAATCATGCCAGACTTAATCTCCAGTGTTAACTTTGTCCCATTTCAATTGCATTTTTTTTAGAATCATGCATCTTGTCTTTAGTACAATCTCACCCAGCAGAACGAAAGCTTCATGAACACAAATCACCATCAGCCTTTGACAGTTTCCTTATCAATGGTGTCAGGTCTTATATAAAGATGTCTTGAGCAACAGAGAGAGAAGCATGTGTTAAAGTGCTGTGTGCAGATTCATTGCAAGCACTTCCTATTAAGTCAAGTCCCAGGAACCACCATTACACAGAAAGAAACAGCTGCAGACAGAAACATCCAGATGTGGCTCCCAGGAGGATGTTGTAGCAGGCATGACATCTCTTCACCTGCAGGTGAAGGCTGATTTACATGGGTCTGGGTCCGAAAAGTTCACCCATTTTAATCTACTTTGAATAATTTCTTGACTGGGCTTGTCTTGAAGTTGAAATAGATCATGTCTTGAAATATATTTTTTGTCATGGCCGAGTTTGCTGGATCTAGTGCATGCAGACATCTCGGTCTCATTTCACTATGTACACGCACACACACACTGGGCAGCGCTGCTCCACTCACACCGTTGCTCATCTAATACCCGACAACTCCTGGTTTTCATTGAAAAGATTCTGGTACTGATTAAGGATAAACTCAACAATCTGGTTTTGGTAGACCATGTGGATTGCCATGTTTCCCGTTTCCACTTCAGGTTTCAGAAGGGTGGGGCCAAACACGATCGCCATGCTCTGTGAGGTCATCCGATTCTGATTACAATCGTCTATCACACTGCAAGAGAAAGACAGAGGTATTGAAAACTCTGGAAAGCATGGAGATAGACACAAAATGGTAGAGTAACTCGGCGGGACAGGCAGCACCTCTGGAGAAGTCAGACTGAAGTAGGGTCTCGAACCAAAATGTCACCCATGCCTTCTCTCCAGCGATGCTGCCTGACCTGCTGAGTTACTCCATCATTTTGTGTATCTTTGGTGTAAACCAGCATCTGCAGTTCTCTCCTAAACATTTCACCTGAAAGTCTGGAGCTATTTCATGCTCCATTGATTATTCACACAACAAAATAAACAAAATGCTTTGATTTGTTGAGGCAGCTTTGTTCTAGAACAGGAGGCAAAAATATTCAACATAACCAGCGCATTGGTGATTTAATCTTCAAAATGCATCAGTTGGTGTGACAATCATGGGGCAATCTAGAATCAGTTGGTCTAGATTGGACAGATGGACAATCAGATGGACAATCATGGGGCAATCTAGAATCAGTTGGTCTAGATTGGACAGATGGACAATCATGGGGCAATCTAGAATCAGTTGGTTAGATGCAGATCCAATGACAGAATTTCTTCGTCACTGCTGCAGAGATTTAACTCTGAATGTTAAATCTTGTTGATGCAAGATGGAATTACTTGGAGATACGGCACAGAACCATTCGGCCCATTGGTCCATGCTGGTGTTTATGTTACCACCCTCCCTTAACGGACTTTGTCAGTATAACCTTCCCTGGTATCTACACCAATACTCTTTGTGACAGCACATGCCACATTATAAGCAGTTTCTGCAAATAGCTCCCAATTCCCAGTTGTGTTTGTTTGTGACTGTCTTTCTATCGTGCCATTCAGAATCTCAAGACATCCTAAAGTACAGGTCGCGTAATTTTACACAATACATCCAGTCATATATGTAATGCAATAAACATAACAATGAATTACACAATTATTTATCATGATTTTGAGGGTGGCACAGTGGCGCAGCGGGAAGAGTTGCCGCCTCACAGCGCCAAAGAACCAGTTTAATCCTGACGACTGGTGCTGTCTGTGTGTATTTTGCACATTCTCCCTGTGACTGCGTGGGTTTTCTCCAGGTGCTCTGGTTGCCTCCACACTCCAAAGACTAACAGGTTCGTAGGTTAATTGGCTTTGGTAACAATTGTACATTGTCCCTAGTATGTTGGATAGTGCTAGTGTACAGGGATCGCTGGTCAGTGTCATCCCAGTGGGCTGGTGGGCCTGTTTCCATGCTGTATCTCTAAACTAAACTAAAGTAATGAATAGATGAGATAAGGTAGATAGGGGCAGACTGCTTCCAGTAGTTTGGGTGTCCAGAATGAAGGTGTAGATACAACATTGAATGAATTGAAAACTGGATCGAAGGACAAGGAAACATCTTTAAGAGGCATTGTAGAAGCAGGGGGGAAGTGTTTAGAATGATTTGCCTGGATAGGCATGGAGCATCGACAAGCATCCGTTGGATCACATGTTGCGGGTGGTGATGTCTTCCTTTTAATGGATGAGTACTAAACATTCTCAAATTGTTGAAAGCAATTCAGTTTCATTGGCAAAAACACCATTTAGATATGAATATGAAATGCTCCCATAGTTGTCTGAGACATAGGAGAGATGGAGGGAGTCAAAAGAGGGAAAGAAAATGATTAAAATATAAGCACGAGGCAGCTGCAACTGGATGTGAGTCGAGGTCGTGTGTTGGGGTGCAGCCATGGTGAAGCTAAAGGGATTTCTGCTCTACTAGTTGTTTATTTGCAAAAATACCAACAATGCCACCATTTCAAAAAGATATCTGTCCCGGCTACAAACATACTACTTCACAGCATTAACTAACACCATTAGAACAGAGAGCGGTACAGCGGAAGACCAGGCCCTTCAGCCCACAATGGCTGTACTGAACATGACAAGACCAATTCCTCTCTACCTGCACATAATCCATATCCATCCATTCTCTGCATATCCATATACCTATCCAACATCTCAAATACCACTACTGTATCTACCTCCATCACCACCACCCACTGCAGCACATTCCAAGCACTCACCACCCACCCTGTGTTAAGAAACGTGCCCTGCACATCTCCTTTAAACTTTGCCCCTCACTCTTAAAGCCATGCCTTCTGGTCTTGGAGTTTTCCATCCAGGGAAATAGGTTCTGACTGTCTACCTTATCTACGCCATTAAAGGCAAGTGCGGCCAGAAACTGCAGCCTGGAGTGAATTGACATTCATCGCTGGTGGGGGAGGGAGTGAGTGCGGGTGTTTCTGATCCAGAGTGCAGGCAATACTCACTTGCACAGGTGTCTGAAGAGAACTTGCATGGTGTCATGGTTGGGTGCAGGGAGTGAATTGATTAATTCCTTCATGTAGCCCAAACGCTGAACAGGATCCAGTTCTGGAAAAGAAATTGCAGCAATTTGAATGTGTAGGGGGAAAAAAACACAACATTTAAATTTTGGGAATGAAGTCACCCTCCCAGGGTCGTGTGATGTACCATACCGACAGATAGGCAGCTTTGCAGGTCCATCAAATATCAGTGTGATGAAGGCTAACGTGACATCCATTAGAGGGTTGATATTAGTAAATGTTCACATTGGCAAATCGTGATTGCAAGGCCTCTCACAGCACAGTGCTGCAGATAGGAGAGCTGCTGCCTCACAGCTCCAGTCAACCAGGTTCAATACTGACCACCAGAGCTGACTGAGTGGAGTTCGCAAAATTTCCCCATGAAAATGCATGAGTTTCCTTTGAGTATTGCCATTTCTATCCAGATCTCAAAGACAATCTGGGATCTGGTGGAATACAAGGAGTTAAAGAGTCATAAAGCACAGGAATGGCTCATCAGCCACTTTGTCCATGCCGATCAAGATGCCCCATCCAACCCAGTCCCAGTTGCCTGTGCCCAGCCCATGCCCCTCGAAACCGCTACCATCCATGTACCTATCCAAGGGTCTTATCAACTGCTTCACCTGGCAGCTCATCTATAGACCCACCACCTTGTGTGAAAAAGGTACCCCTTCAGGTTCCTTTAGACTTTAAAGATACAGCGCAGAAATAGGCCCTTTGGCTCACCGAGTCCGTGCCAAATAGCAATCATCCCTTACACTAACAGTATCCTACACAATTAACATTTTTTTAATGAAAGCCAATTAACTTACTAACCTGCACATCTTTGGAATGTGGGAGTAAACCAGAGCACCCGAAGGAAACCCACACAGTCACAGGGAGAACGTACTAACTCCGTACAGACAGCACCCATAGTCATGATCGAGCCCGGGTCTCTGGTACAGTAAGGCAGCAACTCCACCACTGCGTCATAGTACCGCCCCTATATTAAACTTTCCTAATAAATCCTTATTAAATCTTCCCCCCTCTCACCTTAAACCTATCTCCTCAGGTTCTTAGGAAGACAAAAATGCTGGAGAAACTCAGCGGGTGAGGCAGCTTTATGGAGCGAAGGAATAGGTGACGTTTCGGGTCGAGACCCTTCCTCAGGTTCTTGATTTCCCCACTTTGGGTAAAAGACTGTGCATTTACCCTATCTATTCCCCTACTTTCAGGAGGGTGCAGGGGGCAGGCAGACAGACTTTTGGACCATTGGGATCTCTTCAGAGGCCGTTCCAAAAGTCAGAAGTGCTCAATTCTAACATGTACTGACAATGGAACAATGACATTCTTACTTACAGCCACTTAACTGTCCCGTTAATGCAATAATGGTCTGTACAAAAGGGACGGGTTGCACCTGAAATGGACGGAGACCAATATCCTAGTCGGGAGGTTTGCAAGTGTTACTCGAGTGGGTTTAATCAAGAGAGGACGGCGGGTGGGGACCAAAGCAGAAGGACACCAAAGGGAAAGGTATTATGATTAGTAAATCTCAAAGGAATGACTGAGAAACAAGGAACTGCAGATGTTGGTTTACAAAAAAATTGCTGGACTAACTCAGCAGGCAACATCTCTGAAGAACATGGATAGGTGATGCTTTGTGTTGGGACTCTTCTTCTGATTGGGGAGAAAGCTGGGAGATGGGGATGGATAAAGCCTGGCAAGTAATGGTGGATGTAGGCATGGGTGGAAATCCTTGGGGGGGGGGGAGCAGGGAGATTCTACTGCAGTTGTACAGGGTCTTGGTGAGACCACACCTGGAGTATTGCGTACAGTTTTGGTCTCCTAATCTGAGGAAAGACACTCTTGCCATAGAGGGAGTACAGAGAAGGTTTGCCAGACTGATTCCTGGGATGGCAGGACTTTCATATGAAGAAAGACTGGATAGACTCGGCTTGTACTCGCTAGAATTTAGAAGATTGAGGGGGGATCTTATAGAAACCTACAAAATTCTTAAGGGGTTGGACAGGCTAGATGCAGGGAGATTATTCCCGATGTTGGGGAAGTCCAGAACAAGGGGTCACAGTTTAAGGATAAGGGGGAAGTCTTTTAGGACCGATATGAGAAAATCATTTTTTACACAGAGTGTGGTGAATTTGTGGAATTCTCTGCCACAGAAGGTAGTTGAGGCCAGTTCATTGGCTATATTTAAGAGGGAGTTAGATGTGGCCCTTGTGGCTAAAGGGATCAGGGGGTATGGAGAGAAGGCAGGTACAGGATACTGAGTTGGATGATCAGCCATGATCATATTGAATGGCTGTGCAGGCTCAAAGGGCCGAATGGTCTACTCCTGCACCTATTTTCTATGTTTCTATGAATGTCCCCCCCCCATGTTTTGAGAGGTGGGGGACAATCCCCCCCCACGATTTGAGAGGTGGGGGACAATCCTCCCCCCATGTTTTGTGAAACATGTTGCAGCAAAACCGCCACCACAGCCACCGAAGTCAGCCAGCTCCGTGATGCTGCGTCCACAGGCTCTGCGACCGGAGCCCTGAAGGTCGATTCCAGTTGGAGGCCACCAGCTCCTAGAATCTAGCAGCCCGGGACTAGCTGCAGTTCCCAGGTCGGCTCGCCTGCCCTGGGACTGGCTGTAGCGCCCAGGTCACCTGCATGCCCTGGGAATGGCTGCAGTTCCCAGGTCGCGAAAACTAATTGAAATAAAAGACCTGCGGGCCAGATGATTTTGGGTTACGGCCGGATCCAGCCCGTGGGCTGTAGGTTGCCGACCCTTGTCCTAGATGCTAAGCCTCATTGTGTGTCCCCGATGTTATAAAAGTGATTTCCGCCCGTGGTGCATGCAGGTGTGGGTATTATGATAGGTGGGAGAATATTGATCTCATACGACAAGCAGGGAGAGGGTAAGGAACAGCATGAAACTAATGGCCTGAAGTGTTTTTAATCTAACGCAAAGACTATGGTGAGTAAAGCTGATGAACGTAGAGGCTGAATCAGTGCTTGGAACCATGATGTTGGAAGCCATTATAGAGACTTGATTGTTAGAGGAACAAACGACAGCTTCAATACTTGAGTTGTGACAGAGAGGTGGAAGAGTTACTCGACACATCAAGAATTCAGTGGCACTCAGAGGCATGGAAGGTTTGTCCACTGAGGCTATATGGGTTGAGCTCAAAATTAAGAAAGGCATAGTCACTCTAATGGGATTGTACTATTGGCCTTCCAATAGATAGAGATAGAGACAGGATAGTTTTTTCAGAATGGCAGGCAGTGGCGAGTGGAGTGCCGCAAGGCTCGGTGTTGGGGCCGCAACTGTTTACCATATATATTAATGATTTGGAAAAGGGAATTAGGAGCAACACTAGGAAGTTTGCAGATGACACAAAGCTGGGTGGCAGTGTGAACTATGAGGAGGATGTTAGGAGGTTGCAGGGTGACCTGGACAGGTTGAGTGAGTGGGCAGATGCGTGGCAGATGCAGTATAATATAGATAAATGTGAGGTTATCCACTTTGGCAGCAAAAACAAGGGGGCAGATTATTATCTCAATGGGGTTAGGTTAGGTAAGGGGGAGGTGCAACGAGACCTGGGTGTCCTTATACACTGGTCACTGAAAGCTGGCTTACGGGTACAGCAGGCAGTGAAGAAAGCTAATGGAATGTTGGCCTTCATAACAAGAGGATTTCAGTATAGGAGTAAAGAGGTTCTTCTGCAGTTGTATAGGGCTGGTGATACCACATCTGTAGTATTGTGTACAGTGTTGCTCCTAATTTGAGGAAGGACATCCTTGTGATTGAGGCAGTGCAGTTTAGGTTCACGAGATTGATCCCTGGGATGGCAGGACTGTCATACGAGGACAGATTGAAAAGACTAGGCTTGTATTCACTGGAGTTTAGAAGGATGAGGGGGAGTCTTATAGACACATATAAAATTATAAAAGGACTGGACAAGCTAGATGCAGGAAAAATTTTCCCAATGTTGGGCGAGTCCAGAACCAGGGGTCACAGTCTTAGAATAAAGGGGAGGTCATTTAAGACTGAGGTGAGAAAAAACGTTTTCACCCAGAGAGTTGTGAATTTGTGGAATTCCCTGCCACAGAGAGCAGTGGAGGCCAAATCACTGGATGGATTTTAGAGAGAGTTAGATAGAGCTCTAGGGGCTAGTGGTGTTAAGGGATATGGGGAGAAGACAGGCACGGGTTATTGATAGGGGACGATCAGCCATGAATGAATGGCGGTGCTGGTTCGAAGGGCCGAATGGCCTCCTCCTGCACATATTTTCTATGTTTCTATAGAGAAACAGATATTTCGACAGATCAAAGAAACATGCCAAAGCAACAGGCTGTCACACTGGGCAACTTTAACTCTCGTAATATTGATCGGGACTTGCTCAGTGCTAAAGGTTTGGATGGGGCAGAATTTGTGGGGTGGATCCCAGAGGGCGTCCTGAAACAGTATGTGGGGCCTGTTTCCATACTGTATCACTCTCGCATGTCCAACTTGAGAAGAACCACAATAAACTGGGTAGAGAGCGTTAGAAATAAATTTAAAAAAAACTAACAGTATAGTAAAGATGCAAGCAGACTAAAGCTTAACTTATGACAATGATGTAATTCATATTAAACGTTTTCTTTTCTGCCACGCATGCAGCGAAATAAGGAGGCCACAACCAAGATCCATAGAGTCATACAAACCTGCATATGTTTGTCATGGAGCCCATTACACACACTGCTTGTGACTGTAAACACACTGCACAAGTTTAGAGAGTCATAGAGTGATACAGTGTGGAAACAGGCCCTTCGGCCCAACTTGCCCACACTGGCCAACATGTCCCAGCTACACTTGTCCCACCTGCCTGCATTTGGTCCATATCCCTCCAAACCTGTCCTATCCATCTACCTGTCTAACTGCTTCTTAAATGTTGGGATCGTCCCAGCCTCAACAACCTCCTCTGACAGCTTGTTCCATACACCCAGTACCCTTTGTGTGAAAACGTTACCCCTTAGATTCCTATTAAATCTTTTCCCCTTCACCTTAAACTTATGTCCTTAATTCACCTACTCTGGGCAAGAGACTGTGTGTCTACCTGTTCTATTCCTCTCATGATTCTATACACCTCTTTAAGATCACCCCTTATCCTCCTGCGCTCCAGACAATGGAGTCCCAGCCTACTCACCCTCCCCAGCTCACACCCTCTAGTGCTAGTTCAGTGAGGACAAATCTTACAATACATGTTCCTGCTTCATGGGCTCAATGTCATTTTTACAGCAGTATTAAGAATGCCTTTTAGAATAGCACAATGATCATGCTGTCCCCATTTCCTCTGTAGCCGTGAAGTTTTCAGATTTTTCCCTTTGTATTGGCAGGTGTTGGTCAGTAGATGGGTCTGCAGTCTAACAATCACAGACTTACTCAATGTTATCTTTATTCAATCATGAACTGAGCACAGACACACAACGAACAGCAGCAATTGGAATTTTAAGCAAAACACAAACTGCTGGAGGAACTCAGTGGGTCAGGCAAGATCTGGAGAGGGAAGGTGCAGGTATCGTCTCGAGTTGGGACACTTCGTCAGACCGCTGAATGCAAGTATTGAGGAACTTGCACCGACCGGTCTGAAGAAAAGTTCATTCCCTCCCCAGATGCTGCCGGAACCCCTGAGTTCCTCCAGCACTTTGTGTTTTACTCATGAAGTGATCACAGGCAATTTAGCAATAACTGTTAGCAAAAGTAATAGCTGCAAAGAGTGACACGATCGCAAAACCATGTTCCATGTTTACTTACTGATTGCGGCAATGAAATTGTTGAAGTAGTTGAATGGAAAGAGTGGCTCCGGCAGCTCCCGGAAGAAGAGTTTCAAAGCCCCCGTGATAACGTGAACATCATCCCATGGGCCCTCCTCAAGGTTCACGTTCTCATCTGGCCAGGAAGAGGGAAAGTACCATCATGATCAGCTTCCACTGAGTTGGCCCCAGGACAAATGCCAACCCCTGTCCAGACCAAAGGTCAACCCCATCCCCAGGCCAAAGGTCAACTCCATGCCAAAGGTCAACCCCACCCCCAGGGCAAAGGTCAACCCCATCCCCAGGGCAAAGCTCAACCCCACGCCCAGGCCAAAGGTCAACCCCACCCCCAGGGCAAAGGTCAACCCCACCCCCAGGGCAAAGGTCAACCCCATCCCCAGGGCAAATGTCAAACATTTTTTAGTGCAAATGCCAATCCTCCTCTCCAAGGATTCATGTTTCGCCTACAAATGTTTGCACACAAGGTCATCGCCACGCTGCATGGTATTGGGTCTTCCCCAAGCTGACTAGCATTAGCAAGGCAGCGATCCCGTTTCCTACCACTCCTTCAAAGCACCCCTGCCATATTTATTACGTTAACTGTACCCTATACAGGTGCCCCCTGACTTACGTAAGGGTTATGTTGCACGGGACCTCGTGCAAATCGGATGTTAAGCAAATTCAAAACAAAAGTGTCACTATGCACACATACATTTGCTCCAGCGCGGAGAACACAGGGGCATCAGTGGGCTTAAAGATATACTCATGTTAATGTGAGTTTACATAAGTCACCTATTACACAAGTGCCTGTAAATGCAAACTGTTGACGTGTGAAAAACACCATCAAAATGTGACGGTGACTTACCGTGGTTGATCTTGAACCGTAGCTTCTGAATGACAGCCAGATTCCCACTGACTCGGTACAAACCATCAATATCCAAACCTATCAACAAAGAGAAGTCAGTAAACAACCTCTGCATGGACCATCTTCAGTTAGAATTGCACTGCAAACATTGAATTCACAACAAGGCTATCAGAGGTAGCTGTAGCATTCACCTTTTCATTCAATTGAAAGATAAAGCATGGAAACAGGCTCTGTGGCCCACTGAGTCCATACCAACCATTGTTCACCCATTCACAGTAGTTCTACGTTATCCAACATTCTCACCCACTCCCTAAATACGACAGGCAATTTACAGAGTCCATTTCATGAACAAACTCTCTTGTCTGAGATATGGGAGGAGACCGGTGCATCCAGCGGATGCCCACGTGGTCACAGGGAGAACGTGCAGCTGCCAACATAAGATCAAATCCATGTCTCTGGCATTATGAGCCAGCAGCTCTACCAGCTGCACCACTCTGCTACCACTTAATTAGCACCAAATCATTAATTACAAGGAAATGAGGAGTAGACACTGCAATGACAAGGATTGAATACCTCAATTGGAAAGTGCAGAGAAAGGGGATTCAAATCAACACATTCCTCCAGTTATTCATGCTCCATGTAAAGCTGAGAGGCATGGACAGAGTAGATGCTGAGGGGATGTTTCCTTTCACAGAGGCATCTTGAAATAGGGAGGCTAGTTTCAGAATAAGGTCTGCCATTTAAGATCTAAATGGAGGAGCATTTCTTCTCTCCACCCCAAGGAGCAGTGGAGATGGAGACCGGCAGATATTTGAATTACAAGTGTATGCGACAGTGGTGCTGAGACTTAGACCACATCACTCATCATCTAGTGCAGGAATGAACAGCAGGTGCTGGTTTTACACCAGAGATAGACACAAAATGCTGTAGAAACTCAGCAGGACAGGCAGCATCACTGGAGAGAAGGAAGGGTGATATTTTGGGTCGAGACCCTTCTTCAGACTCACACCGAAGATAGACACAAAATGCTGGAATAACAGCAGCACAGCTGTCCTGCTGAGTTACTCCAGCATTTTGTGTCTATCTTCAGTCATGATCTTATTGGGCAGCGGGACAAGTTTCAGGGTTGGACAGACTGACTCCCGTTTCTAGCAAATTGAAAATAATATCCAGAGCTGAGAGTACACAGCGAGTCAGACATCTGGAAAGTATGGAATGCAAAGTGTTAGAAAGAGTTAATGGTGTTATGTTACACAGGTGCTAAAAGAGTCATAGTCACAGGGCACGGAAATAGACCCTTTGGCCCATCTCGTCTGCTAGCCAAGATGTAAGCTCATTCTATTTGCCTGCAATTGGTCCAGATCCCTCTAAACCGATTTAATAATGGAGAGGAATAATATGATTATTGTAGAGAAAGGACAGGTAGGATTATCTTTCCTGTTAACATGTGCCATTGGATATTTCAGAGTAATCATGAAAAATAGAGCTGAAAATATATTCTTCTGCTAGGAAGAAGTAATTCAAGATTTAACCCCCACACGTGGGTGATGGGACCATTACCTCGTCTCTCAACATCTCGGATGCATTTCAGCACAAAGTGTGGCCTCGTGGTGCCCTCCCTTCGGCACAGGTCCGCCAACTCACAGCCAAATACCTGGTCTGGAAAACAAAAAGCAGACAGCGCTGAGTCTTTGACTTTGACATTGAACCACAGCAGCCACACTGCAAATAACCCAGCAAAGGAAGAGAGCAGGAAAAGAACACAGATGAAACTGAATACGGCCAATGTACAGCAGTGGAACTGTCACCCCATAGTCTATCTACACCCACACAGAGAACATCAATGCAAGATAGACACAAAAAGCTGGAGTAACTCAGCGGGTCAAACAGCATCTCTGGAGTAAAGGAACACGCAACGTTTCCGTTCGAGACACTTCTTCAGACATAAATGCATTCTGCTCCAAATACATTGATATACTGTAAAAATACTTGTATCCTCAGTCTAGAATTCACATAGAATTCACAACAATGTATATCATTATATTAACACTGGTAGCATACACGCAATACATCAGTTGCATACGCTGCAGTGAAAAGTATTTGTTAATGGGATTGCTCTGTTAATCAATGGGCTGAATGGATGTTAATGGCAATATAGTTATGTACATTAACATGAGGGTGCTTGGACATCAATGTAGCTGCACACAATAAATTGAATAAAAACATTAATAATGGGAGACCTAACTATATTATTGTAGATTAGTTAGATCGACCATCACATTCATATTCCATTGAAGTAATATCAGTCTGCTGATTATTGGGGCAAAGGATCAATATTGGCCAAGTGTGCTAAGCTGGTCGCTCACTGAATGACACGAGTCGCTAAGTGACTCTGAAATATTATTGTCTATCCCATCTCTGAGGCCAGCAACATTTGCCCGATATCATCCAACATTTCCTTCATCAAACAATTCCTCTTTTCCAGATCCATGTGCACAGAGGTACAGTGAAAAGCTTTTGGTTGCGTGCTAACCAGCCAGCGGAAAGACAATACGTGATTGCAATCGAGCCATTCACAATTCAGATACATAAGGGAATAATCTTTTATTGCAAGGTAAAGCTAATAAAGCCCGATCAGAGATAGACCGAGGGTCCCCGGTGAGGGAGACAGTAGTTCAGGACTGCTCTCTGCTTGTGGTAGGATGGTGTAGATGCCTGATAACAGCTGAGAAGAAACTGTCCCTGAATCTGGAGGTGTGCGCTTTCACACTTCTATATCTTTTGCCCGATGGGAGAGGGGAGAAGAGGGAGTGGCCAGGCTGGAACTCATCCTTGATTATGCTGCTGGCCTTGCCGAGGCAGCCTGGTGTATAAATGGAGTCAATGGAAGGGAGGTTGGTTTGTGTGATGGTCTGGGCTGAACTTCATCCAATGCAATCGGAGAAACACATGCATCATAGCACACATTGAATGGACCTCATCAAGAGACCGCCATCATGACCATGAAGCGCACTGTCTAAAATTGGAATGTGCGCTGACTGAATATATATTATAGTAAAAATATACGACCGTTTGCTTTGTGCGATCCTCACCGCGGGCTATATTTTCCTGTGGTCTGTTCACCCAGTTGCAACAGGATGTCCACTGCTTACTGCTGCATTTGTGCAGGCAGTAATTATTTAGTGAAAGGACAGGGATGAAAAACCATGCAAAACTTTGGGGCTTCTGGCCAAAAACAGATGCAGCTCGCTCAACCTGCAACATGGTGACAGAGTAAAAATGCGGCCTGCACCAAAGTGGTGTCAATGGATGCTGATCAGTGTTACCAGGGTTAGAAATAATGAGTTCAATTGAGACACCATTTAATTCTGTATAAATGGCTGCCTCAACACTGCCCAGTGGATTTCCCCAGTTTCTGGGCAGTCTGATACCCTTACCTTGGATATAACCTTTGTCCCTCACAGTCTGCAGTGTAGGTCTCCGCTGTAGGAACTTCTTTAGTTTGGTCTTTACTTTCTTGGTGTCCGCAGTTTCAGTGTTGACCACAGGGTTCTTGGAGACAGCTGCTGAAGAAAACAAAAGCAGCCCATCAGCAAAACCTCTTTGCATTAAGTACACTGAGAAAACACAGGTAGAATAAGTGGTAAAGGTGTATGGTATGCTTTCCTTCATGGGTTTAAACAAAAGGGGCAACACTTTCAATCAGAGGGTGGTGGGTATAAGCAATGAAATGCCAGAGGAGGTAGTTGAGGCAGATACTACAACAACATATCAAAGACAAGGTACACAAAAGTGCTGGAGAAAGTCAGCGGGTGCAGCAGCATCTATGGAGCGAAGGAAAAAGGCAATGTTTCAGGCTGAAACACTTCTTCAGAGACAGGATTATGGACAGGAAAGGTTAGAGTGGTATGAGCCAAACACAGACAAATCGGTCTAGCTTAGATGGAGCATCTTGGTCAGCATGGACGAGGTGGGCAGAAGGGCCTGTTTCTGTGTTGTATGATGCTATGACTTCCGTTGTTATACATCTATACTTGGATGTACACATAGATGGGTTGGTTAGAAAGTTTGCAGATGACACCAAGACAGCTGGGGTCGCAGACTGTGAGGAGGGCAGTCAAGGTATACAGTGGGATATAGATCAGCTACAATAATTGGCAGAAAAATGGCAGATGGAGTCCAATCCAAGCAAGTACGAGATGTTGCACTTTGGGAGGTGAAATGCAAGGGGAAAATATACAATAAATAGCATTGATGTAGAAAAGGATCTTGGGGTCAAAGTCCATAACTCCCTGAAAGTGGCAACACAAAGAGGTAGAGTGTTGACAAGGTTTATGGTATGTTTGCCCTCTTGGTGGGGGCATTGTGCGCATGAGTCCGGAAGTCATGTGCAACTTTGATTCGGCTGCATTTCGACAGCTCCTGTCACCACAATTGGAAAGCATGAGGGGGTTTACCAGAATGCTGCCTGGATTAAGGAGGGTTAGCTATGGGGAGAGAGTGGACAGACTTGAATTGTTTTCTCTGCAACACTCTGGAGGTTGAGGATACAACTGATAGAAGTATCTGTAGAACAGATAGATCAGCCATGATTGAATGACGGAGTAGACTTGATGGGCCGTATGGCCTGGTTCTCCTCCTATCACTTATGACATGTGACATGTATATAAAATTATGAGGGGCATACAGAGTGTTTACAGTCAGGACTTTTTTCCCCAGGATTGAAATATCAAATACACATAGTTTTAAAGCGAGAGGGGCAAAATTTAAAGGAGATGCGAGGGCCAGGTTTTTTGTTTGCTGGAATGTGCTGCCAGGGGTGGTGGTGGAGGCAGATATAATAGTGGTATTTAACTTTTGGATAGACATATCAATATGCAGAGAATGGAGGGATCTGGATCATGTGCAGGCTGATAAGAATTGGCATCATGTCAGTACAGATATTATGGGCCGAATGGCTGCATCGTTCTTCGTTCAATATTCTATCAATCAATTAATCAAAGACTTAATTGTCATTCAAAAATACACCAATAAATGCAAGTCAGAACGAAATTTCGTTGCATCTGGCTCACCGTGCGACATAAAATAACAAAAGGATAAAATAGATAAACAGATAAAATAGACACTAGTGGCGGCACATTACATGGATTCAAGAGTCTGATGGCTCGTGCGAAGAAGCTGTTGCAGAACCTGGCCGTTCTGCTCCTTATACTACGATACCTTTTGCCCGAGGGCAGCAGAGTGAACAGTCCATGATAGAAGATTGAAGGGGGATCTTATAGAAACTTACAAGATTCTTAAGGGGTTGGACAGGCTAGATGCAGGAAGATTGTTCCCGATGTTGGGGAAGTCCAGAACAAGGGGTCACAGTTTAAGGATAAGGGGGAAATCTTTTTGGACCAAGATGAGAAAATCATTTTTCACACAGAGAGTGGTGAATCTGTGGAATTCTCTGCTGCAGAAGGTAGTTGAGGCCAGTTCATTGGCTATATTTAAGAGGGAGTTAGATGTGACCCTTGTGGCTAAATGTATCAGGGGGTATGGAGAGAAGGCAGGTACAGGATACTGAGTTGGATGATCAGCCATGATCATATTGAATGGCGGTGCAGGCTCGAAGGGCCGAATGGCCTACTCCTGCACCTATTTTCTATGTTTCTATGAGATGTGTGGGTTCTTTTATAATGCTGTTGTCCTTGGACAAGCAACGTTTGCACGCAATGTCCCGGATTGAAGGAAGAGAAGTCCCGATGATTTTTTTCAACCGTCCTCACCACACTCTGCACGGATTTCCAGTCGGAGGCTTTGCAGTCCCCAAACCAGACAGAGATGCAGCTGGTCAAAATGCTCTCTATGGTGTCCCTGTAGAAAGTGGTGAGGACGGGATGGGGGAGATGAGCTCTTCTCAACCGGCACAGAAAGTGCAACCGCTGCTGCGCTCTCTTAACTAGTGATGCAATGTTTTGTGACCAGGTCAGACTGTTCGTGATCTGCACCCCCAGGAACTTAGTACTACTGACCAACTCCACATCGATGTCATTAATGTGTAGTGGTGTGTGACTGTGCCGGTTTCTCCTGAAGTCAACGATGACCTCCTTTGTTTTGTCAACATTCAGGATCAGATTATTTGTGTTGCACCAGTCCACCAGTTGTTTCACCTCCTCCCTGTAAGCCAGTTCATTGTCGTCCCGGATAAGGCCCACCACTGTTGTGTCAGATGACACAACAGTGGTGGGCCTTATCCGGGACGACAATGATGTGGTTTGTACTAAACTTGATGTGGTTTGTACTAAACTTGGCACAACAGTCGTGGGTCATCAGGGTGTACAGCAGTGGACTCAGGACGCAGCCCTGGGGGGAATCAGTGCTCAGAGAGATGATGTTGGAGGTGTTGTTTCCAACCCTCACTGACTGGGGTGTGTCAGTGAGGAAGTCCAGTAGCCAGTTACACAAGGGGGTGCTGAGGCCCAATGGACCCAGTTTGCTTACCAAGTGCTGAGGGATGATTGTATTGAATGCTGTATTGAACGTAGATGGAACAAGCTGCCAGAGAGGGTGGTTGCGGCAGGTACAATAACAACATTTAAGAAACATTTGGACAGGTACATGGATAGTAAAGGCTCAGAGGGGTTTGGACTAAATGCCATCAAATGGAATTAACTGAGACAGGCAACTTAGTTGTTATGAACGAGTTGGGCTTTAGGGCCTTTTTTCACGATTTATTAATCTAAGACTCTAAACAAATTACCTGGACAAGACACTGGATCACTCTGAGAAACTGTCAGATGCAGTAATGGAATGGCAGCATGGCTGATGTTCAGGGAAAGCGAGATTAAGTGAATTAATGGACGTTCTTGGTCAAAACTGATCATGATAAAACCGTTCTGGAAACATTGTCTAAGAGGGAATAGTGCTCATGATTGGGTCTCTAGCCCAATTTCTGTGCAAGGAACATGGCTACATGGCACAAGCAGAGAGATGTGCAATGGCCAGACCCACTGGTGGACAGTGAAACTCTGGCCTCACCACTCCACGAGGCAACGTTACGGCGGGTATTGGGCAGGGCAGTACAGCAATGGGCAGAGGTGAAGAGGGTGGAGGCATTGTGCTACATGTCTATGCAAGGTCAGTTTGACATTCATTTATTTCCCAACCAAGGCCAATGCTCCCGAAGTATTTTATACTGATGTTGGAAATGCAGGGGATTAAATTCCATATAAACTGAAATATAAACGTATCTATTAATCTTATGGAAATAGAATTGGTGAACGGGAATTGAACTACTTTAAACATTGATATACACCCCAACCCCAAAGTGTAGGACAGTAGCAATCATTTCCATATTTTTATTTTCACTGGGAGTACTGTGTGTGCGCCCCCCCCCCCCCCCCCGCCTCCCCTCCCACAACCCCCATCCACGTCCCAACTATTTGCCACCCAATTCACCACCTTGTGATCAGCAGCATGTAAACTGGTGTTGCTGCCCTTCTCTCCACCATTCAAGCAGTCAGCTCAACATCTACTACCCTTGACCAGATGGGCCATCCCTCCCATTGTCATCAAGTAGTGGGGACCACAGCAAGGGTGCTGAAAATGTACATCATGGTTCGAGGTGACTTGCTTTGAGCAGACCCAAGAACCACATTCCTGGGCAATTCTTGGCTGCTATAGCTTAGTTTAGAAATACAAAATGGAAACAGACCCTTCGGCCCATCGAGTGCAAACCGATCATCGATCACCCACACACAATTCTATGTTATCCCATTTATTCATCCACTCCCTACACACTATGGGCAATTGACAGAGGCCAATAAAGCAGCAATCTTAGAAACATAGGAAATAGGTGCAGGAGGCCATTCGGCCCTTCGAGCCAGCACCGCCATTCATTGTGATCATGGCTGATCGTCCCCAATCAATAACTCGTGCCTGCCTTCTCCCCATATCCCTTGATTCCACTAGCCCCTAGAGCTCTATCTAACTCTCTCTTAAATCCATCGAGTGACTTGGCCTCCACTGCCCTCTGTGGCAGGGAATTCCACAGATTCACAACTCTCTGGGTGAAAAAGTTTTTTTCTCACCTCAGTCTTAAATGGCTTCCCCTTTATTCTAAGACTGTGGCCCCTGGTTCTGGACTCGCCCAACATTGGGAACATTTTTCCTGCATCTAGCTTGTCCAGTCCTTTTATAATTTCATGTTTCTATAAGATCTCCCCCTCATCCTTCTAAACTCCAGTGAATACAAGCCTAGTCTTTTCAATCTTTCCTCATGTGACAGTCCCGCCATCCCAGGGATCAATCTCGTGAACCTACACTGCACTGCCTCAATCACAAGGATGTCCTTCCTCAAATTCGGAGAACAAAACTGGACACAATACCCCAGATGTGGTCTCACCAGAGCCCTATACAACTGCAGAAGAACCTCCTTACTCCTATACTGAAATCCTCTTGTTATGAAGGCCAACATTCCATTAGCTTTCTTCACTGCCTGCTGTACCTGCACGCCATCTTTCAGTGACTGGTGTACAAGGACGCCCAGGTCTCGCTGCACCTCCCCCTTACCTAACCTAACCCCATTGAGATAATAATCTGCCCCCTTATTTTTGCCGCCAAAGTGGATAACCTCACATTTATCTATATTATACTGCATCTGCCACGCATCTGTCCACTCACCCTGCAACCCCCTAACATCCTCTTCACAGTTCACACTGCCACCCAGCTTTGTGTCATCCACAAACTTGCTAGTGTAGCTCCTAATTCCCTCTTCCAAATCATTAATATATATGGTAAATAGTTGCAGCCCCAACACCGAGCCTTGCGGCACTCCACTCGCCACTGCCTGCCATTCTGAAAAGGACCCATTCACTCCTACTCTTTGCTTCCTGTCTGCCAACCAATTTTCTATCCATGTCAGCACCCTATCCCCATTACCATGTACTCTAATTTTAGTCAACAGACTCCCGTGCAGGACCTTATCTTGCACTTCTTTTGGATGTGGGGGGAAACCAGAGCACCCAGTAAAAACCCACGAGGTCACAGGGAGAACTTGCTGAATCCACACAGACTGCACCCAAGGCCAGGATCGATGGCGGGTCTCTGGCGCTGTGAGGCAGCAGCTCTACCCACTGCGTCACTGTGCAGCCCGACATATGATTGAAGTCCTCACTCTTTTTTCACCCCCAGTGATCTGGGTACTTACAGGACTGGTCTAAGCTCATTCGGCCCATCAAGTCCACTCTGCCATAAAATCATGGCTGATCCATCTCTCCCTCCTAACCTAATTTCCTGCCTTCTTCCCATAACCTCTGACATGTGCACTAACCAAGAATCTATCCATCTCTGCCTTAAAAATATCCATTGACGGCCTCCACAGCCTTCTGTGACAACGTATTCCACAGATTCACCACCCTCGGACTAAAAATAAAATGCTTCTTTCCTAAAGGAACGTCATTTAATTCTGAGGCTATGACCTCTAGTGTTAGTCCATCCCACTAGTGGAAACATTCTCTCCACATCCACTCTACCCAAGCCTTTCACTATTCGGTGCATTTCAATGAGTCCCCCCCCCCTCATTTTTCTAAACTCCAGCGAGTACAGGCCTAGTGCGGCCAAACACTCATCATATGTTAACCCACTCATTCCTGGGATTATTCTAATAAACCTCCTCTGAACCCTCTCCAGAGCCAGCACATCCTTCCTCAGATATGGTGCCCAAAACTGCTCACAATATTTTAAATGCAGCCTGACCAGCACCTTATAGAGCCTCAACATTACATCCGTTTTTGCATTCTAGCCCTCTTGAAATAAATGGAAACATTACTTTTGATTTCTTTACTATTAAATTCGACTTGCAGATTAACTTTTTGGGAATCCTGCACCAGCACTCCCAAGTCCCTTTGCACCTCCGATTTCTGGATTCTCTCCCCATAATAGTCTCCGCTTTTATTCCTACTACCAAAATGCATGACTCCACACTTAGCGACACTATATTCCATCTGCCACTTCTCTGCCCACTCTCCCAACCTATCCAAGTCCTTCTGCAGAGTCCCTTCGTTCTCTTCACTACCTGCCTATTTTCGTACAATCCACAAACTTTACCACAAAGCCTTCAATCCCCTCATCCAAATCATTAATATACAACGTGAAGAGTAGCAGCCCCAGCACCGAGCCCTGCGGAACTCCACTGATCACTGGCAGCCAACCAGAAAAAGCCCCCTTTATTGTCAGTCTTTGCCTTCTGCCATCCAGCCAACCTGCTATCCATGGTAGTATCTACCCTTTGATACCAGGGGCTTTCATCTTCCTTAGCAGCCTCACACATGGCACCTTATCAAAGGCTTCCTGAAAATATAGTAGCGTTGTTACAAAACCTACCATCAGTTGCGCTCCAGTCCTGCCTGCTGCCTGTGCGTGCGATTCTGGAGGCTTTGGGGGGGGGGGGGGGATTAAAATGCAGGTTTGTATTGGTTGTCGGAGAGGAAGTAAAATCGTACGCGCTTCCGTTCCCGTTTTTTTTAGGTAGACAAAAGTGCTGGAGAAACTCAGCGGGTGCAGCAGCATCTATGGAGCGAAGGAAATAGGCAACATTTCGGGTCGAAACCCGTCCTCTGGACGATTGCATTGCTGGATTGAAGTTAAACGTGACTAAAAATGCCTTCAACGCCTTCAACATCACGGACAAGTGCAGGACAAAACAAAAGGTATGTTGTTTATTTAACATATTATCTTCCTTTTTGGTGTGGCTTCATTTTAATCTTATGATGCGAAAAATGTTATTTAGGCCCCCATACGAATCGGCCATGTCTTGCCTGCCGATATGGGCTTAAAATTTATGGCAACGGCAACATTCCAATCGATCACATTCCAGAAACATCCACTCAAGATAATCAAATTCATTATTTTTTTGCACAATCATGTCATAAGAACATCTAAATAATCTATATTTTGTGTTATTGTCTATCCATGATCAATATTTTCATACTAAATATCCACAGTACAGTTTTAGTCAGATGTATTGTGCAATAAATAATGATTTTGATTATCTTGAGAGTGGATGTTTCTGGATTAATTTATGGGAATTAAACATTAAATTCCTCCCATTTGGCATATAAATTCATGACAAAGTGAGATTTAAAAATTATGTTACATTGTGAATTCTTGTGTGAATGCGATCAGTTTGATATATGTTATTTGGATAAGCTGGCTATTTAAAAATGTTAGCCTCTTCTTAAGAAATGGATAAATGTTTAGATCTAGTAATTGAATTTAGATGAATTTAATTGATTAGATGAAACTGATGAATATTAATTTTTTGTTGGGTATTTACTATTTGTTTTAGCGTTTAACTTTATTATTTCTACCTTTTTTTCTAAAACTGCAAATAATAACTTGTTTCTGTTAATGCTGTTCAGTTTTTTTTCCCTTTACATTTTAAACAGATGTTTCCGAAGAGGAAATGCAAAATTGTCAATCCAAATGCCCAGCAAAAGAGACTGATTTAGACAGCATTCACAGAGATTATCCGAATTTGAACTACTCCAAATGTGATGATCTACAGGACATTGTTAATGGGAAAGTAGTGGGCAGAAAGGCATGTATGTCATGCGTGGTTTGAAGAGCAAAAACTTGTAGTTTACAATGCCAAAATTGAAAAGTTGAGGAAAAACAAGGTGTACAGAGTTGCTTATTGGTTACAATCTGAGGAGTATGATGATGCTACTGATTATGATATGCCAAGGTACCAGCTAGCAACTGATCTTCTCCATAAAGACTTGGTCTTTTGCTAGAAATTGTAATTCCTTTACCTGTCTGTTACAGACTTACAGCATATAATACAATAATATTAAAGTTCTGATCTTGAGAATATTACATTTTTGAATTTTCAAGGCAGTCTGGGTGTTTATTACTATTTCCGTCACAACTGTCAATTTTGCAATTAGCTACAATTAGGTAACTAACTAATTATATGCTTTAATTTCGGGTCATCCAAGTAAGATGTTTCATATCTGTTTCAGAATGCTTCAATCTATAATAACTGAACTTTTAATTCAGTTCTCTGAATTTTTAAGAAAGTTATGAGCTTTTATGTCAATTGATGTCCTCGATCACAGCTTTTATGTTAAGTCAATGGAATAGCAATAGGGAACAAGATGCTAATTTCCAGGTATGAATATGACCATAACTTGTTTAATACTGAAGATATGAAAGTGAATTAGGTATCAAATTAAAGTTCTTTTTATGCTTTATCTGATGGGATAAATTGCAGGCTTGATTTTTAAAATCTCAAAATTTTGTAACATTCCTAAATATAGGTAAACAACTCCTTGTCTGTCCTGATATTTATTGCTTCAAATAATTCCAGCAAATTAGTCAAACAAGACCTCCCCTTCACAAAACCATGCTGACCGGCCTATTTTATCATGAACTAATGAGCACTCCAGTACTAAGAACCTGTAACTACTTTTCTTTTGTCAATTATTTTGCCATTGATATTGGACATCTGCATCATTCTGATAACATTTCAAAGTAATGCAGAGACTTACGCCGATTTCGCTTCTCCTCCTTCTCTTTGTTGTTGAGCCTCTCCGGAATGGCTATGTCATAAGCAGAGTCAACCTCTTCTGTGTTCACTGGGTCCATCTTGAAGGGAAACGAAAAGGTTAACTATGCAACGTTTGCAGGGTATAGAACCTGTTCTGAACACACTACTCTCGATGTTTCCAGGAAGCAATCAGAGTAGAAGCTTGATTGAGAATATTTTTAGTATTTGCAGACCCATTTTCATATTTCATCAACAACAGACAAACAAAGCCACAACACATGATTTATGGAGATAGTAGTAGATAAATGGGAAGAAACAGACATTTAGTTTAAAATTCCTAAAACCGGAAAATGGTTCAGAAAGAAACTTCCATCCGAAGTGTCAGACATCCAACACCAGGGGTACGAGGGCAGCAGATGCATGGACACACCACAATGCACAAGCTGCTGCAACACTGCAGATGCATGGAAACACCACAATGCACAAGCTGCTGCAACACTGCAGATGCATGGACACATACAATGCACTAGCAGCTGCAACACAGCAGATGCACGGACACACACAATGCACAAGCTGCTGCAACACTGCAGATGCATGGACACACACATGCACTAGCAGCTGCAACACTGCAGATGCATGGAAACACCACAATGCACAAGCAGCTGCAACACAGCAGATGCACGGACACACCACATTGCACAAGCAGCTGCAACACAACAGATGCACGGACACACCACATTGCACAAGCTGTGCTACTGCACATTGCTTTATTGTTTGATCAAAATGATAAAACATCACTTTGGGAGTTCCTTCACCATCTGATCATCTGCCCATCTGGGCTGCAGTTTTGAGGATGGAGACTCCCCTCCATCTTCTCTGGGGCAAGTAATACCCATTATTAGTTTAGAGATACAGCATGGAAACCGGCCCTTCATCCACAGAGTCCACACTGACCATCAATCACCCGTTTACACGAGATCTATGTTATTCTACATTCTCCGATGTAGATGCGGGTGGGTGCTCCATTGGTGTCCTGGATCACCAACTACCTCAATATGCCAGGCTACAGAACTGTTTCTCGGACATGGTGGTGAACAGCACCGGGGCCCCACAGGGGACGGTCCTCTCTCCCTTCCTGTTTACCATCCATACCTCAGACTTCAGATATAACTCGGACTCCTGCCACCTGCAGATATTTTCAGATGGCTCTGCAATTGTGAGCTGCATCAGTGAGGAGGGGGGGGGGGGGGGTAAGCTGATTACAGAAGTGTAGTCAACGAATTTGTTGAGTGGTGTGGGCTGAATCACCTGCAGCTCAACACCGACAAGTCAAAGAAGTTGGTGGTAGACTTTAGGAGGAGAGGAACACCCCTGTCCCCTATCTCCATCAATGGTGTGGATGTGCAGTTTACCAAGGAGTACAAATACCTTGGAGTGTCCCTGGACAGTAAACTGGACTGGTCCAGGAACGCTGAGGCCCTGTACAAGAAGGGACAGAGCTGGCTGTACTTTTTGAGAAGGCTCCGCTCATTCAACATCTGCAGTAAGATGCTGCAGATGTTCTACCAATCCGTGGTAGCCAGTGCCATCTTCTTCGCTGCCGTGTGCTGGGGCAGCAGGGCGAAGGCTGCGGATGCCAATAGGATCAATAAACTCATCAGGAAGGCTGGCTCCCCCCTGGGGGTGGAGTTGGATTCATGGGAGGTGGTCTTGGAGGGGAGGATGCTCCACAAACTGTGGAGCATCCTGGACAATACATCTCAACCACTCCATGAAACACTGGTCAACCTGAGGAGTACATAGAAACATAGAAACATAGAAAATGGGTGCAGGAGGAGACCATTCGGCCCTTCGAGCCAGCACCGCCATTCATAGTGATCATGCTGATAGTCCCCAATCAATAACCCGTGCCTGCCTTCTCCCCATATCCCTTGATTCCACTAGCCCCCTAGAGCTCTATCTAACTCTCTCTTAAATCCATCCAGTGATTTGGCCCCCACTGCCCTCTGTGGCAGGGAATCCACAAATTCACAACTCTTTGGGTGAAAACGTTTTTTCTCACCTCAGTCTTAAATGGCCTCCCCTTTATTCTAAGACTGTGGCCACTGGTTCTGGACTTGGCCAACATTTGGAAAATTGGTCCTGCATCTAGCTTGTCCAGTCCTTTTATAATGTTATATGTTTCTATAATATCCCCCTCATCCTTCTAAACTCTAGTGAATACAAGCCTAGTCTTTTCAATCTTTCCTCATATGACAGTCCCGCCATCCCAGGGATCAATCTTGTGAACCTACACTGCACTGCCTCAATCACAGGGATGTCCTTTCTCAAATTAGGAGATCAAAACTGTACGTAATACTCCAGATGTGGTCTTACCAGAGCCCTATACAACTGCAGAAGAACCTCTCTACTCCTATACTGAAAACCTTTTGTTATGAAGGCCAACATTCCATTAGCTTTCTTCACTGCCTGCTGTACCTGCACGCCAACTTTCAGTGACCGGTGTACAAGGACACCCAGGTCTCGCAGTCCATCATGCCCCACGGATTTCGTCAGTCCCATTAGCCTACCCAATACTATTTCTCGCCTAATGAAAATGTCTTTCAGTTCCTCGATCCCCTTAGATCCTCTGTCCTCCAGTACATCTGGAAGATTGTTTGTGTCTTCCTTAGTGAAGACAGATCCGAAGTACCTGTTCAACTCTTCTGCCATTTCCTTGTTCCCCATAATAATTTCACCCGTGACTGCCTTCAAGAGACCCACATTTGACTTTGCTATTTTTGTTCCCTTAACATATCTAAAGAAGCTTTTACTGTCCTTCTTTACATTCCTGGCCAGCTTCCCCTCATACTTCATCTTCTCAGCCCGTATTGCTCGTTTTGTTTCCTTCTGTACCTTCAGCAACAGACTGGTTCCACCAAGATGCAGGACATAACGCCAAAGGAGATCCTTCTTCCCTGTGGCTATCAAACGTTACAACTCCTCCCCCTTCTGTCATGGGGTAGACTGAGACCAACTCCCCTCCCCAATCTTTGCACATCGCTCAAGCCTTTCCACTCATCACTTTAATTTTATGTTTCATGTATTTTGTGTTTTTATGACTGTTGGCAGATCAATTTCCCTCCTGGGATAAATACAGTTCTATCGTATCATATTGTATCCACTCCCTACAATCTAGGGACAATTTACAGAGGCCTACAAACACACACGTCTTTGGCATTTGGGAGGAAATTGGAGCACCTGGGGAAAACCCATGAGAATATGCAAAGTCCACAGACAGTACCCAAGGTCAGAATCTAACCCGGGTCTCTGGCGCTACAAGGCAGTATCATTTTTAACGACCCCACTAAATATTATTGTTACATAATGATGCAGCTGGTAGAGCTGCTCTCTCACAGGGCCAGAGGGTTTTCTCCAGCTGTTCCAGTCTCCTCCCACATCCCAAAGACGTGTGGGTTTGCAGGTTAATTGGCCTATGTAAATTGCCCTATTATGTTGGGAATGAGTGAGAACGTGGAATAAATTAGAACTAGCGTGAATGGGTGGCTGATAGTCGGCGTAGACTTGGTGGCTGAAGGGCTTGTTTCCATTCTTTATCTCTAAAACAATATATATCACAAGTATAATTTTGTTTCATTTCCATGCACATACCGTTTGGAGGATACTCTCATTGATCATCTTATACCAGTCTCCAATGACAGAGTCTATGTCATATTGTATGAGGTACTCTGAACCTCCTCTTGTTTTCAACTGAAAATCAAGGAGAGTATTGTTAATATATTGTTAAGAGAATTAGATATGTTAAGGAAAAAGAGTAGCAAAGTCAAATGTGGGTCCCTTGAAGGCAGACACAGGTGAAATTATTATGGGCAACAAGAAAATGGCAGAAGAGTTGAACAGGTACTTCGGATCTGTCTTCACTAAGGAAAACACAAACAATCTCCAAGATGTACTGGAGGACAGAGGATCTAAGGGGGTAGAGGAACTGAAAGAAATTTTCATTAGGCGAGAAATAGTATTGGGTCTGAAGGATGATAAATCCCCTGGACCTGATGGTCTGCATCCCAGGGTCCACAGGGAGTTGGCTCTAGAAATAGTGGACGCATTGGTGATCATTTTCCAATGTTCAATAGATTCAGGATCAGTTCCTGTGGATTGGAGGATAGCTAATGTTATCCCACTTTTCAAGAAAGGAGCGAGAGAGAAAACAGGGAATTACAGACCAGTTATCCTGAATTCGGTGGTGGGAAAGATGCTGGAGTCAATTATTAAAGAGGTAATAATGGGGCATTTGGATAGCAGTAAAAGGATTAGTCCAAGTCAACATGGATTTATGAAAGGGAAATCATGCTTGACTAATCTTCTGGAATTTTTTGAGGATGTGACAAGTAAAATGGATGAAGGGGAGCCAGTGGGTGTAGTGTATCTAGACTTTCTGAAAGCCTTTGATAAGGTCCCGCACAGGAGACTGGTGACTAAAATTAGAGCACATGGTATTGGGGGTAGGGTGTTGACATGGATAGAAAATTGGTTGGAAGACAGGAAGCAAAGAGTAGGAGTGAACGGGTCCTTTTCAGAATGGCAGGCGAGTGGAGTGCCGCAAGGCTCGGTGTTTGGGCCACAACTGTTTACCATATATATTAATGATTTGGAAAAGGGAATTAGGAGCAACACTAGCAAGTTTGCAGATGACACAAAGCTGGGTGGCAGTGTGAACTGTGAAGAGCATGTTGCGTGGCAGATGCGGTATAATATAGATAAATGTGAGGTTATCCGCTTTGGCGGCTAAAACAAGGGGGCAGATTATTATCTCAATGGGGTTAGGTTAGGTAAGGGGGAGGTGCAGCGAGACCTGGGTGTCCTTGTACACCAGTCACTGAAAGTTGGCGTGCAGGTACAGCAGGCAGTGAAGAAAGCTAATGGAATGTTGGCCTTCATAACAAGAGCATTTCAGTATAGGAGTAAAGAGGTTCTTCTGCAGTAGTATAGGGCTCTGATGAGACCACATCTGGAGTATTGTGTACAGTTTTGGTCTCCTAATTTGAGGAAGGACATCCTTGTGATTGAGGCAGTGCAGCGTAGGTTCACGAGATTAATCCCTGGGATGGCGGGACTGTCATACGAGGAAAGATTGAAATGACTAGGCTTGTATTCACTGGAGTTTAGAAGGATGAGGGGGATCTTATAGAAACATATAAAATTATAAAAGGACTGGATAAGCTAGATGCAGGAAAAATGTTCCCAATGTTGGGCGAGTCCAGAACCAGGGGCCACAGTCTTAGAATAAAGGGGAGGCCATTTAAGACTGAGGTGAGAAAAACGTTTTCACCCAGAGAGTTGTGAATTTATGGAATTCCCTGCCACAGAGGGCAGTGGAGGCCAAGTCATTGGATGGATTTAAGAGAGAGTTAGATAGAGCTCTAGGGGCTAGTGGAATCAAGAGATATGGGGAGAAGGCAGGCACAGGTTATTGATTGGGGATGATCAGCCATGATCACAATGAATGGCGGTGCTGGCTCGTAGGGCCGAATGGCCTCCTCCTGCACCTATTTTCTATGTTTCTATACAGAGAGCATAAAGTAAATCTGGATATATAGCAGCACCTGAGAGTGCAGCAACATGTAGCAGATGAAATGCCAACTCCTTATCTGCAAAGACTACACACCATCTCAATCCATAACTATGCTTGCTCGCTTTTTTTTCTCATTTTTAAAATTGTTTTTGCAACATTCACACTGCTCCCCATGACCAGCTTTTTATTAACTACTGCATATCGAAGAATGGAGCGTGGTGAGATGGACAATAGACAATAGGTGCAGGAGTAGGCCATTCGGCCCTTCGAGCCAGCCCCACCATTCACTGTGATCATGGCTGGAGACTTTGAGCAAATGTAGAACTCTGACCCTACATCTTCAGAAGATGGGAATGGCTATTTATTTGCAATGTTTGCAATACAATGAATGGGTAGCACAGTAGAGCTGCAGGTAGTTTAGTTTTAGCTTTTTTTAGTTTTAGTGATAGACAGTTTGGATTTGAAGGAAGCAGTTCAGTTCCAGTTTAGTTTACCGAGTTTACGTACAGTGAAAAGCTTTTGTTGCATGCTAACCAGTATACGATTCTTCATACTGAAGTATACGATTCTTCATACATGCATCAGTTATTTTGTAGCTTCGGTTGTCTACATAAAATTATGATAATGATGAAAATTAACAGCAGAATATTCAAGCGGAGTTTGGACATTGCGCTCAGTGAGAATGGCAGAAAGGTTCAGGTTGGAGGTGATGCTGGGGAAAATACTGGTGAAGAAAGGTTGACTACAGCTGTCTGATTTCATTCGTTTTGGAAGAGAACTATTATTTAAATAGGTTGATGCCTCTACTGAAATAAGAGAGAAAAGAATGTTTTATAAAATACTCCATGATCTGATCGATTGAAGAACTAAAAAACAGATTATTTCAGAAGAAGCCTGTGAGAAATCAATTCCATGCGTGTCTTGTATCAAAGATCTCTGCTCTCACCTCTAACACGTTCTTTTTACTCGATTTGTCCTTCGCCGCCCATCCGACTGTTGCTCCTTTCAGTTCAACCGTATATTCAGGTATAATCTGGCCAATAGCTTGTTTCTGTACAAAGATCAACACAGAATGTGAAAGATGCTGTTGGCCTTTTCCCGTGTGGTTGCCTTAGAGCTGAGGGAAAGGTGGTGTGAAGATCAGAGAGATATGGTGGGCTAAATGAGGTGGGTATTGTAAAGACTTGCCAACCACGTGATGTCTTCACTACTAGTTTATTGCTGACATTGTAGAAAATGGAAAGATTCAGAGGTAAATTGCAACTTTCCCACAGCATCCCGATTGTAATCGGACATGGTCTTTGAACAAGTTGGGCTCTTTCCACTCCCCACAGCCGTGTCCCTCAGTGATCTTTCACTAACTTTCACCCCTTCAACATGGCCTGATTCAGGCACTTCTCATCCAAACCCAACATCAACTCTTCCAATCTCATCCCCCATTAGTTACACTTCCTGCAGACTCCCTGCCACCCATAATCTCCCCCAAGTCCTATCCTCCATGGGTTACAACCCCCCCAACACTAAATGCTTCCAATTATAATACCTATATTTAAATCTGTTTATCACATTGCTTCTTTCAACAATGCCCTAAAACCTGTATTCCTCTCTTTGTCTCTCAATCCTTCCAATTGCAATCTCTTGTGCAAGTTTGCTCCCTCCTTCCATCCTCCCCGGTAATGTCTCACCCCTCTTGGCTACAGAGTCACAGAGTCATACAGTGTGGGAACAGGCCCTTCTGCCCAACTTGCCCACACCGACCAACATGTCCCAGCTACACTAGTCCCACCTGCCTGCATTTGGCCCATATCCCTCTAAACCAGTCCTACCCATGTACCTATGCAAATGTGTCTTAAACTTTGCGATAGTGCCTGCTTCAGCATTGTGCTTCTGCATTACCTGTCTAATGAATGTTTCATCGTCCCTTTAATCCCTTCACTCACTCACTTTCAGCAAGGCAAAGTATAGAAGCATGGCCTTTGGCCCACCAAGTCTACATTTACTCATTTACAAGAACTAATTTACTGATACTAATCTCTTTTCATTCCCATACTCACGGCAAAAAGATAAAGGAGGAAATGTGTGCTTGGAATAAGGGGATGCACTTTGCATCTGTTTTCACCAGGGAGTAGGATCTGGAGGACGGTGAGATCAGTGTGGAAAACAGTAATATACTAGATAGACACATAGTGCTGCATCTCTGGAGAAAAAAGATGGTGACATTTTGGGTCGAGACCCCTCTTCAGACACCGAACCCAAAATGTCACCCATCCTGTTTCTCCAGAGATGCAGCCTGACCCAGTGAGTTACTCCAGCACTTTGTGTCTACCTTCGGTATAAACCAGGATCTATAGTTCTTTTCTACATACTAATATGCAAGGGCAGTTTGAGATTGAGAGAGATGGTGTTGGGGTCTTGAAGGGCTTTTCAGTGGACCTGGTGGTATCTATCTCAGGTTAGTAAAAGGGGCAAGAGAGCAGATTGTAGGAGCCTTGATGAAGTTCTTTGCAACTTCTCCGGCGAGGTCCCGGAAGACTGGAGAGTAGCTATTGTTGTTCTTTTATTTAAGAATGGAGAGAATCTAGACCGATGAGCCTCTTGTCAGTGGCTGGGAAGCTATTGGAGAGATTTCTTCGGGATAGGATTTGCTCGCATTTGGGAGAAAATGGGTTAATAAGAGAGATGGCTTTGTTTGCAGCAGGACATGTCTTGCTAACTTGATTGTGTTTTTTTAAGGATGTGACGAAGGTGATCGATGAGGGTGGGCGGTGGTTGTGTTCGACATGGACTTTACTGAGGCATTTGATAAAGGCCCACATGGTAGGCTGATCGAGAAGATTAAGCTGCAGTGGATTAACAGTGACATGGTCGTATGGATTCATAGCTGGTTTACTGATAGAGTACAGAGTGTTCAGGTGGAAGGATATTCTGTCTGGTGGTCTGTGACCAGTGGAGTTCTGCAGGGATCTATGTTGACACTGCTATTATGATGTGCTGGTATAAGATATTTGCCTTCCATCACAGTGGGGAATGCGAGGTCGCCGAAAAAACAAGATGGACGTGCTGCCTGCGCTGGTGAGGACTCAGAGGGAGTGCCGTGATCTTGGTGTTTGCGGGAACATCTCTCCATTAGGACATCCCGGAGTCTAGTGTGTGTGTGTGTGTGGACGGCTTTCTGACTGTTCGGGCGGACAGGGACTGCAGAGAGAGAGTGATAGCGGTCAGTACAACTCTGGGCACATCACGGTGAAGGAGCCTGTGTGTGTGTGTGTGGCCCGGACATTGAACTGCTGGCTGTGGGTCTTCGCTTATGCTGTGTGCCCTGGGGACTCTCACATGCCGCTGTGGTGGCTGTTTAAGTCTATGTTTAATTTTTATGTGGTTATGTATCTTGTTGCTTTTTTTGTATGAGTGTTGGCAAATCAAATTCCTTGTATGTTTACATACTTGACTAATAAATTAATTACAGTTCTAGGTATATATAAATGACTCGGATGTAAACATAGACCGGTGAAAATGACCCCACTACTTCATTGTTTCCATTGGTTTAATTTGTAATATTGTAGTTTAAATGTCATTACCAAGCTCCCTGCAGACTGATTCTTGGGATCTTTGTAAAATGTCAGTATCCCACCCTGCAGAACAGTCCAGGATGACGACCAATTCTTCCTGAAATTAGGAAGAACAAAATCAGTTATGCCAAGCCTTCAGAAACAGAGGTGCAGCGGTGAGCAACAGGGGAAATTATCATTGATCCTATGTCAGTGCATAACCCCGACGGGAATTAATCAGTAACAGAAGAAACAGGCACAATAGGATTATGGGCAGTTAATGAAACATTACAAGGAAAATTAGGTGCTCATATCCCACTTGGGTAGCCTACACCCCAATGGCATGAAAACTGAATTCTCCAATTTCAGGGTACCCCATCTCCCTTCCTCCTCCACCCAGCTCTCCCCCCCCACCCCCTACTAATGCCCCCATACACCTCTCTTACCAGTCCTCCCCTGCTCCCGACATCCAATTTATTTCCCCTCCTCCATCCGCTCATCTCCCACCTTTCCCTATCCCAGGTCCACATTTTTCTTCCCACCCCTCCCTCTCGCCCTACGTTTCACTCCCCACCTTCCTTCCGTATCAGATTCCACCATCCGCATGCTTTATTCTTCACCTGCTCTAGCCTTGGTTCACCCATCACTCCCCCACCTCTCTCATCTGCTAATCAATCCCACTTTACCTGGATTCCCCCAGCACTTGCCCTTGCCACATCCCACCCCCATTCTTATTTCTACCATCTATCTCACCTCAACTCCATCAGTCTGAAGAAAGGTTCTGTCACTACACATTATCTGTCTGTTTCCTTCCACAGATGCTGCCGGACCCACTGAGCTTCTCACTTTTTTTTGCAAATATACTTTACTTGCAAGTGAGGAAACAAACAGGAAGGGATCTGTCAGAAAGCTTTAAATAACATCCTATTTATTGTACAAGCAAACTGTACACAGACACAAAATACTGGAGTAACTCAGCGAGTCAGGCAGCATCTCTGGAGAAACAGAATAGGTAATGTTTCTGGTCAAGACCCTTCTTCAGACTGAGAGTCAGGGGAGAGGGAAACTAGAGGTATATAAAAGGTAGAGAACAAGTCAGTTGGCACCGATGACCCAGGAGCCCTCAATGGTCCCATTGTTTTGCTGTGGAGGAGGTGATAAAGGGATACAAACAGTGAAACTAGCAGGATGACCAGGATGGGGGAGAGACAGAGAGAGAGGATGCAAGGGTTACTTGAAATTAGAGAAATCAATATTCATACCACTGGGTTGTAAACTGCCCATGTGATATATGAGGTGCTGTTCCTCCAATTTGCATGTGGCCTCACTCTGACAATGGAGGAAGCTCAGGTCAGAAAGTCAGTGTGGGAATGGGAAGGGAAGTTAAAATGTTTGGCGAGAGATCGCGTAGGCCTAGGCGGATTGAGCAGATGTGTTCAGCGAAACAAAAGTTGAGTCTGCGCTTGGACTTGCCGATATATAGGAGTCCACACCTGGAATAGCGGATACAGTAGATGAGGTTGGAGGAAGTGCAAGTGAACCTCTGCCTCACCTGAAAGGACTGTCAGGGTCCCTGAATGGAGTCAAGGGAGGAGGTAAAGGGACAGGTGTTGCATCCGCTGCGGTTGCAGGGGTAGGTACCTGGGGAGGGGGTGGTTTGAGTGGGAAGAGATGAGTTAACCTGGGAGTTGCAGAGGGAACGGTCTCTGTGGAAAGCAGAAAGGGGTGGAGATGGGAAGATGTGATTAGTGGTGGGATCCCATTGCAGGTGGTGAAAATATCAGAGGATTATGGGCTGTATGCGACGACCGATGAGGTGAAAGGTGAAAAATTCACTGAAATTATCCATGCATTTGGAACTCCAGGACTGTGCAGCCACAGATCCTGGGAGTTATTGGGAAAGATTTCTCACCTGATGCGCTTCCCGTTATCTGCCACCTTGGCTTTGTTTAAAATTCCAGCTTTGTCCAGCGATTGGGACTAAACAATTGAAGGGAAAGCACAAGTGAGGAAATACAAAGGGACAATGACGGCCCATGCACGTCAAACACCCAATCGATAGTTGCATTACAAGGGGAACAGAAATGAGCTACATGCTGGGATTTGAGAACTGGAAACACCAACACCCAGAACCCTACAATAAAGTGAATAACCACAGTATCCATAACAAAGAGAGTCAGAAACTCAGTGACACTGCACAGCCCCAACTAACACCAATGGAATGTTAATGGCATGAGAATGCATCAGGCACAAAGTGGTGGCTACATTTAAACAAAAATTGTCCAATGTTGAAAATTCAGAGCTTTAAAAAGTCACCCGATGATAGGATCCCTCGTGAAGCACCATGCATAAAGAGTAAACTCAGACAGAGGAGAGCGTCAAGCTGGATTGCAGGATTACAGAGAGTGGATCGGTGTGAAGGAGGAGGTGGCTTCACACACAAGAGGAATCACTAACGTGTGGGAGCAGGATCTCAACGCGCTGCCCAAGTGCAAGCTCAGCACTAAAGTCAGACGCATTTCGCCTATGGGTAGCAAATAACGCCTTAAAGAAACAAAACAGAAATTAATTCATTTCATAAGTTTATTGCATTTAGTTGCTTGCATTCAAACCATGCAACAAGTTCCCTTCTTTGTAGGATTCTCTCAGAGGTTATTGCAGGGCAGAATGGATGGTCCTAAAGGGCTGACAACAAATCTGAAGGTCATTCATCTCCAAGATTATTGGAAATGCTGTACCTCTAAACACAGTGTGGAAGGATATTACATCTGGAGTTAATATGATTGGCTTCACTCAGCTTGAAAACACATCAGCATAGAAAATAATCCATGCCAATGTAATAATAACTGCATTGTGCAAATTATTTCCAAAATCTGGTTCCATTGCAGTTCATTGTGAAACATGTTATATTCAGCACAACTGACCAAGATGCAAATGCACTCTGTGATCTCTGAGAATGCAATCATTTTGTCAGGTGCTTTGCAGAGTCAGACAGCAGGTGCACCAGAGACCAGTGGTATGAACCATCTTCTAACACCATCTCTTCCTTTCCTGTTGCAAGTTCATTCTTGATCATTATTTTCTTTTTCCCCAATTTGCTTCCAGGAAAATAACAAGGCACTTACTTTAAAATGTCCTGCAATAAATTCCATATACAAAACAGCAGGGAGAGAATAAGACACAAACATTGCGGACTAGACTTCCCATGCACAGGCAATAAATATCTTGCGTAGGAAGGAACTGCAAATGCTAGTTTGTACCGAAGATAGACACAAAATGCTGGAGTGACTCAGCGAGTCAGTCAGCATCTCAGGAGAAAAGAAATAGGTGACATTTCAGGTTGAGACCCTTCTTCAGACTTGCTTCACTCTGAAGGAGGGTTTCGACCCAAAACGTCACCTATTCCTTTTCTCCAGAGATGCTGCCTGACCTACTGAGTTACTCCAGCATTTTGTGTCTATCATCGAACAAATATCTTGCCCATTATGTAACCCATAGATCTTGGGGGGAAATAACTTCTATCGTGTTCTATCTAGCTTTACAACATATTGCATGGTATAGGCCACTGAATGAATCTTTTAGGTTTTAACACATCCAAGATCAATTCTTTGCCCTTACGAGAGTTATTATTTTGGATTAACAATTATATTATGTACAATTTATTTTCAGCTATATATAAACTCCCAAACGCTTTGTTCTTATAATAATGGAATGGTTTTAGTACCATATTTGCATTTTAAAAGTTTTAATATAGTCGCTGCCTTGTCCCTTTCTAAAACATGAAAATAACATTGTCTATTCAAAACAGTTGTATCTAGGACTCGAAGAACACAAAAGCATTCAAGTGCTATCACGAGTCGAAATATAGATATATATTTCAGACTAAATAAATACAATGCCCTCCATAATGCTTGGAACAAAGACCCATCATTTATTTATTTGCCTGTGTATTCCACAATTTGAGATTTGTAATAGGAAAAAAAATCACATGTGGTTAAAGTGCACATTGTCAGATTTTAATAAAGGCCATTTTTACACAATGGTTTCACCATGTAGAAATTACAGCAGTGTTTATACATAGTACCCCCATTTCTGGGCACCATAATGTTTGGGACTCAGCAATGTCATGTAAATGAAAGTAGTCATGTTTAGTATTTTGTTGCATATCCTTTGCATGCAATGACTGCTTGAAGTCTGCGATTCATGGAAATCACCAGCTGCTGGGTGTCTTCTCTGGTGATGCTCTGCCAGGCCTGTATTGCAGCCATCTTTAGCTTATGCTTGTTTTGGGGGTTAGTCCCCTTGAGTTTTCTTTTCAGCATATAAAAGGCATGCTCAATTGGGTTCAGATCAGGTAATTGACTTGGCCACTCAAGAATTGACCATTTTTTAGCTTTGAAAAACTCCTTTGCTGCTTTAGCAGTATGTTTGGGATCATTGTCTTGCTGTAGAATGAATCGCCGGCCAATGAGTTTTGAGGCATTTGTTTGAACTTGAGCAGATAGGATGTGTCTATACACTTCAGAATTCATTATGCTACTACCATCAGCAGTTGTATCATCAATGAAGACAAGTGAGCCAGTACCTTCAGCTGCCATACATACCCAGACCATAACATCCCCACCACCATGTTTCACAGATGATGTGGTATGCTTTGGATCTTGGGCAGTTCCTTCTCTCCTCCATACTTTGCTCTTGCCATCACTCTCATATAAGCTAATCTTCATCTCATCTGTCCACAAGACCTTTTTTCCAGAACTGTAGTTACTCTTTTAAGTACTTCTTGGCAAACTGTAACCCGGCCATCCTATTTTCGCAGATAACCAGTGGTTTGCATCTTGCAGTGTAGCCTCTGTATTTCTGTTCATGAAGTCTTCTGTGGACAGTGGTAATTGACACATCCACACCTGACTCGTGAAGAGTGTTTCTGGTCTGTCGGACAGGTGTTTGGGGATTTTTCTTTATTATAGAGAGAATTCTTCTAACATCAGCTGTGGAGGTCTTCCTTGGCCTGCTAGTTCATTTGCAGTTAGTAAGCTCACCAGTGCTCTCCCTTCTTCTTAAAGGGCCTGTCCCACTTAAGCGATTTTGCAGCGGACTGCCGGCGACTGTCAAGTTCGCGGCACTCGCCTGAAAAACCGGGAACTGGAACGGCGACTGTCCGAGTGGAACACACACTCGAACACATCGCAAAGGCGGGGGCCAGGGAAAGCGGGGGAGCGCTGTCTGAAATTCACACAGTGCAAACAGTGTGATACAGGAAGGTTAAGACAGCTAGCACAGTGTACGGTAAGTCCTTTAAAAGAGGGGGGAGAAGAGGGGGGTGAAGGGGGCGGAGAAGGGGGGAGTAGGAGTGGAGACACTTTTAAGAAGCCAGACAACTTTTAATAAGCCAGAGATACACAGCTGTGAAGTTTGATGGGCATTTAACATTACCGGTTGGTTATCCTTGGTTCTGAAAACTCGTGCTTACGTTTTTTTCCCCCAATGAGCCAACGAAAATGCCCGGTCAGCAAAGGCGATTAACTAAAACTTCCTATGACTACATCGACTACCTATAACTACATGGCGACCCCACTGCCACTGCACCTACGACTACAGGATTATCGATTTTCTCCATGGTGACCAATATTTGGTCGCAGAAATTTTTTCAACATGTTGAAAAGATTGCGGCGACGATACTGAGGCCGCGACCAGTTCCCAGAATGCAAGGACTCCTCGCGACCATGAAGGAGACAACAGAGACCACCAGCGAACATGTGGCGACCATGTGGCGATCATGAGGCGAGCGCAGTCGCCTAAAATGTCGCCTAAGTTGGACAGGCCCTTAATGATGTTCCAAACAGTTCATTTTGGTAAGTCTAAGGTTTGGCTGATGTCTCTAACAGTTTTATTCTTGTTTCTCAATCTCATAATAGCTCCTTTGACTTTCATTGGCACAACTTTGGTCCTCATGTTGATAAACAGCAATAAAAGTTTCCAAAGGTGATGGAAAGACTGGAGGAAAGACTAAGTGCTGAGAGCTCTCTTATACCTACATTAAGGAGGCAATTAAACACACCTGAGCAATTACAAACGCCTGTGAAGCCATGAGTCCCAAACATTATAGTGCCCTGAAATGGGGGGACTAGGTATAAACACAACTGTAATTTCTACATGGTGAAACCAAATTGTACAAAAATGGCCTTCAATAAAATCTGACAATGTGCACTTTAACCACATGTGATTTTTCTATTACAAATCTCAAATTGTGGAGTACAGAGGCAAATAAATAAATGATGGGTCTCTGTCCCAAACATTATGGAGGGCACTGTACCATCTGAATGATTTTAACCTGGATCAAGTGTAAGTGATAACAGCTTTGAGCATCCTATGTTATAATATAAGTAGTGAGAGGAGGAAAATCCAATGGGCAGCTGGAGAGTGCCCCTCGGCGAGGAGAGGGGAAGGAGGGGCAATTGACACCCGGAAGCTGAAGCAAGAAATCCAGCAACTCAAAAACTGCCAGTGTCACCACTGATGTACAGTCTTTCCGTGCTACCTTCTATGAAACAATTTGAAGGAGGAAACTTGGAGTGCATTTTCTTTATTTCTTGTTCCTAGAAAATGTATGTGAGTTCGGTGAACTTTTGTAACTTTGTCGGTGCCAAAACTTGACTTGTGTACTGGCTAGGTGAGGTGTGACATGATTTTACTAAGTTGCGTGGGTTTTCTCTAAGATCTTCGGTTTCCTTCCACAATCCAAAGACCTACAGGTTTGTAGGTTAATTGGCTTGGTAAAAATGTAAATTGTCCCTAGTGTGTGTTGGATAGTGTTAATGTGCGAGGATCGCTGGTCAGTGCAGACTCGGTGGGCCGAAGGGCCTGTTTCCGCGCTGTATCTCTAAACTTTACAAAACATTTCACTGTACCTTGGTATATGACAATAAAGTATAATTGAATCATTGAGCTCAGTGGGAATAGGATATTAGAATACATCCTGCTTTCCTGGATGAATCCAGAGCATACTGATAACAGCTCCCTTCTCTTTAATAATTGCAAAGATTGGCCATAATTGGCCAACCATCTGATGAAAGGGTGTGCAACACAGTACTGACCTTACACTGATAAACCTGGCGCACACAGCAATGCTGCCACTGTACATGGTGGGTTCCTTTGGAACATTGGGCATTAAGAACACAAGCAGTCAGATCAACTCTTCCCCACTTGAAACGAGTTTGGCAATGCATGCATTCAATAACGATTGCCACACGGTTAAACTAGCAGGAATTCCAACCAGGAATTACTTCTACATTGTAAAGGAAGCGCAAACAACAATTTCATTCAAGAGCTGCATAAATCATTCTTTTCCTTTTCAGGGCAATTAACAAACTGCTTCCCTTCTCTATTAGTGCGCAAAAAAATCTGATATTTTAACGGTGGGGATGGGGATAGGGATTTGGCACAAAGACCCAAGACCTGGGGTAGATCAGTCAAGATCATATTGAATGGTGGGGTAAAAGTTGGGGCTGAATGGCCTACTCTGCTCTAATTTCCTTGTGTTAATCTCTACAAATGTTACAATGTGTTACGATAGAATATTTATCTAGGAGGCAAATTAATTTCAGTCTCAGTCTACCCTATGACAGAAGGGGGAGGAGTTATAAAGTTTGATAGCCACAGGGAAGAAGGATCTCCTGCGGCATTCTGCCCTACATCTGGGTGGAACCAGTCTGTTGCTGAAGGTAGACGAATACTTCCATAAAACCATTAAGCTGCAGTGCTTTCATTACATTGGAAAAATGGCAGATGAAGTTTAATCCGACCAAGTGCGAGGTGTTGCAGTTTAAGAAATTGAATATAAAGGGAAAATATACAATTAATGGCAAGACCCTGAACAGCAGTGAAGTATGGAGGGATCTTGGGGCCAAGTCCATAACTCCCTGATAGTGGCAACACAAGTAGATAGAGTGGTTACGAAGGGGTATTGTATGCTTGCCTACATAGGTCAGGGCATTGTGCATGTCAGGAATCCATGCTGCAGCTTTATAGGACATTGGTTAGGCTGCATATGGAGTGTTGTGTGTAGCTCTGGTTGTCCCATTATTTTAAGGATGTGGACGTTTGGAAAGGGTGCGGAGGAGGCTTACCAGAATGATGCCTGGATTAGGGATAATTAGCTACAGGGAGAGGCTGGACAGACTTGGATTGTTTTCTCTGGAGCGCCTTAGGTTGCAGGGAGACCTGATTGAAGTATATGAAATTATTCAGCATAGATAGGGAGATTAGGATAGAGTGTCCGAATATTGTTCCCAGGTTGGAAAAATCAAATACTAAAGAGTATAGCTTGAAGGCAAGAAGAGAAAAGTGTAAAGGAATTGTACAGGGCAAGTTTATTTTTACACAGAGGATTTGAGCGTGCTGCCAAGGGTGGTGATGGAGACAGATACGATACTGGCATTTGAGACGTTGGATACAGACATGGATATGCAGGGAATGGAGAGATATGGATTATGTACAGACAGATATGAGTTGGTCTTGGCATTATTTTCAGCTCAGACATTGTGGGCCAAGGGCCAGTTCCTGCGCTGTACTGTTATATGTTCTATTTGTGTAAAATCTGTGATGTCCCTATATAGAATATAGTTGATGTCTTTCTATCTATATTAGGAAATGTATACAATTTTGTTTGCATTTCCCAAAATATTAAATTTGACTCTACATTCATACATAAGGGTTTCAATTTGATTCTAGATTGACCCCATCACGAAACATAAAGGAGACGGGATTGAAAATGTTCATCTAGTTCCCAAGTTAAACCTACCTCCGCCCTCAACCATCAGCAAGTGCCAGGACTCCCATGGTCTGCCAATCCCTATCATCAGCTAAAGATCCCAAGCGCAGTAGGACTAATCTCATCAGACTAATCAGTTGGAATAATCTCAAGATTGATTGAGAAAGCAGAGGGTTTTCCACCCCGTGATATTGGATAGAAACCCAGGCATTCGAGTGGACAGGTCAGCATTTACACAAACGTTTGCATCAACAAGAGGGAGACCCCTCTGGCCCTGCAGAGCTCCACACAGCGATTCATCATTTACCTTTTCCTCAGTGTCAGAGCGAATCAGTTTCAGTGACTGGCCATGGCGCCAGTGTGAGAAAACCAAATTTCCCTCTTGGTCCATTCCATTTCCGGCACTCTGTTGATTTGACGGAGCTTCATACTGGAGAAGAGGCAAAGATACCCGTTTATTCTTACACACTCCGAGATATAGAGCCTGCTTAATCTAAAGGGCGGCATGTACCGGCAATAACAATACAACCCAGACATTTAGAAAATAATCCTTTCTCAATCACAGAATGAGGAACCATTCACACATTTGCAGGAGGAAGGACAGAAGAGCATCTGCCTGCACTACTGAATATTCACTGGCTTGTTTACAACTGCAAGATTTACATAACTATTGAAAGTGAAGTTTCTCTGTTACCCAAAAGAAGCAACAAGTAGGTGGCACAGCTGGGGGGGGGGGGCAGCTGGGGGGGGGGGGTGTGGTGGGGGGCAGCTGGGGGAGGGGGGGGGGCAGCCGGTGGAGCAGCTGCCTCACATCGCCAGAGACTCAGGTTTGATTCTAACTTTGGTTGTGGTCAGGGCAGAGTTTCTTCACTTACCTCCCCTAAGGTCAGTGCGTCGCGGGGGAGAGCATGGGTTTCCTACGGTTGCCCTGGTTTCCTCCCACATCCAAAAGACATGTGGGTTTGTAGGGTAATTGGTCTGTAAATTATCCCTGGTGTGTAGGTAGTAGATAAGAAAGTGGGATTACATAGAACTAGTGGGACTGGGTGATCAAAGGTCAGCATGTACGGTGCTTGAAGGGCCAGTTTCTATGGTCTACCTTTCAATTAATTAGACACAAAAATCCTTTAGATCCCATAAGCTAGAATGGGAATTAATAATAATTGTAACATGGTGGCCAAAGGGCAGATGTGTATTGACCAGTAGAGACAGGCTGTGACGGGATCGCTGGTCAGTGCGGACTCGATGGGCTGAAGGGCCTCTTTCCGCGCTGTATCTCTAAACTAAACTAAGACCAATGTCTGTGCTCTATAACTCCATAACAAAGTAGTCCTGCCAAAGAAAGTTGAAAAGTGCACAACATGGCTCTTTCTGACAACTGCTCAGTGTAGCATTCCACAGCCCCAGCATAGTTTCTTGCCCTCTCAACTTCCCTCATTCATCTGCTTCCCAACTCTTCTCCACCCCAGGAAGATCAGCTCCCTCTCTTAAATGGCATCAAAAGCATCACATGGACATCCTTGGTTCCCCCTTTCATAAACACGTCCCGTGTTCTACAAACTTACAGATGAATATTTGCTTCCTCATTTTCCCGGTTCAGATTATAGTTCATTGTATCGCATCATTAACTCTCTCTCCACAAGCGCCACAGTGCACACACAGCATTTTATTTTTTATTGCATGAGCAATAAACCAAGCAGCAATGCTTACAAGCTTCTCTCCAGTGGCTGTAAATTAATCTCCGAGTTTACCAAAAAATGTTTGTCACAGGTTCACTCAAGGAACTCGTGTTTCTCCAACAAATGTTCCTGTTTGGCAGAAGAGGTCGTTGTGATAGGCACTATAACAATATTTCACAGTTAAGTGGATAGGAAAGGTTGGAGGGATATGGGCCAGATGAGGGCTGATGGGGCTAGCATTGTTGGGCGGCATTTTGTGTCGAAGGGCCAGTTTTCGAGCTGTATGACAACGGTGGGTCAAAGGGCCCGTTTCCATGCTGCATCTCTAAACGCATAAACCCAGAGCAGGCATGTGTCCTTCTACCTCCACAGCAGTGTTTTTCCTTTCCACAGCAGCCATTGGTACACTTGCTGTTGAGACGAGTGCCTTCTTTGTGGCCACTTATGTAGAAATCAGGGTTAGGATTAGGGTTAGCATCAAAAATGATCAGGTAACTAACTTCCATCCTCACCTAAAAAGAGCAAGTCAGTCCAATGTTTAAATGAGTAGAAGGCACACGTCTGGCTCCACCTCTCCCCCCCACAGACGACACCTCTTTCCCTAAATTCCAGCTAGGTGGCGATTCCTGTGTCAGCAGCTGTTCCACTGCAACAGTTTCAGAGTGTAGACAGCAGCAGCGCTCTGATCTCTGCGAGTAAGGTTGCTGGAGGCACTCGGGCTCCCGCACCAAACTTGCTGCACAAGCAGAACAACCAGGCAGTTTAATGCAAAGTGTTGCAGTCAATGCAAAACACATTGTAGTATAATACCTACTGATTAAAAAATGAGCATCAAGCACATTGTCTGCGTAAGTGATGACACTGTCAATGCTGGGGAAATAATACAGAGATACAGCGTGGAAACAGACCTTCAGCCCCCGAGTCCGCGCTGACCAGCGATCCCCGCACATTAACACTATCTATACACGAGGGACAATTTACAGAAGCCAATTAACTTTTGGTGTGTTGGAGGAAACCCGAGCACCCGGAGAAAACCCACACGGTCACAGGGAGAACGTACAAACTCCGTACACACCACACCCGTAGCAACTCTACTGCTGCCCCACTGTACCAGCCACTTTTAAAAATACACATGCCATTTCCAGGTGGACTGGTCGTCCACTGAAATGGGCCCAATTCCACAAAATCCTTCATAAAACAATTTTTATACTGACTCGATGCAGTTAGGGCCAAACAAGTCCAAATATATGCCAGTGCCCCATATAATAGACACCTTATGACAGACACATGATTCAAGGTTCTTTGTGGTTCAATTGCCAATAATTCTGGCCATTCTTACCTGTGGAAGTTCCCACACTGATTTATCGTCATCTGGGTTATAATAATAAAACTTCCCACTGGCATCTGTGTGCCTGATCCACTAGGAGGAACAAAATAAAAACAGGTCAGACTATATCACTTTCATTATGCAACAGGTTGAAATCCTACAATAGAAGTAATGTCTGACGAATTGTAGTCTAAGACGTTGGATAGATACAGAAAAGTTATGGAAACGCACCCAGGAATTGTTCAAAGAAAGAACTGCAGATGCTGGTTTAAACTGAAGACACAAAAAGCTGCAGTTACTCAGCGGGACAGGCAGCATCTCTGGAGGGAAGGGTGACGTTTCGGGTGGAGACCTTCTCTCCAGAGATGCTGCCTGTCCCACTTAGGCGACTGTCAGAGTGGAGAGAGAGGGAAAAGAAAAAAAAAAGAAAAAAAAAAAAAAAACACACACACACACACACACACACACACACACACACACACACACACACACACACACACACACACACACACACACACACACACACACACACACACACACACACACACACACACACACACACACACACACACACACACACACACACCACACACACACACACACACACACACACACACACACACACACACACACACACACACACACACACACACACACACACACACACACACACACACACACACACACACACACACACACACACACACACACACACACACACACACACACACACACACACACACACACACACACACACACACACCACACACACACACACACACACACACACACACACACACACACACACACCACACACACACACACACACACACACACACACACACACACACACACACACACACACACACACACACACACACACACACACACACACACACACACACACACACACACACACACACACACACACACACACACACACACACACACACACACACACACACACACACACACACACACACACACACACACACACACACACACACACACACACACACACACACACACACACACACACACACACACACACACACACACACACACACACACACACACACACACACACACACACACACACACACACACACACACACACACACACACACACACACACACACACACACACACACACACACACACACACACACACACACACACACACACACACACACACACACACACACACACACACACACACACACACACACACACACACACACACACACACACACACACACACACACACACACACACACACACACACACACACACACACACACACACACACACACACACACACCACACACACACACACACACACACACACACACACACACACACACACACACACACACACACACACACACACACACACACACACCACACACACACACACACACACACACACACACACACACACACACACACACACACACACACACACACACACACACACACACACACACACACACACACACACACACACACACACACACACACACACACACACACACACACACACACACACACACACACACACACACACACACACACACACACACACACACACACACACACACACACACACACACACACACACACACACACACACCACACACACACACACACACACACACACACACACACACACACACACACACACACACACACACACACACACACACACACACACACCACACACACACACACACACACACACACACACACACACACACACACACACACACACACACACACACACACACACACACACACACACACACACACACACACACACACACACACACACACACCACACACACACACACACACACACACACACACACACACACACACACACACACACACACACACACACACACACACACACACACACACACACACACACACACACACACACACACACACACACACACACACACACACACACACACACACACACACACACACACACACACACACACACACACACACACACACACACACACACACACACACACACACACACACACACACACACACACACACACACACACACACACACACACACACACACACACACACACACACACACACACACACACACACACACACACACACACACACACACACACACACACACACACACACACACACACACACACACACACACACACACACACACACACACACACACACACACACACACACACACACACACACACACACACACACACACACACACACACACACACACACACACACCACACACACACACACACACACACACACACACACACACACACACACACACACACACACACACACACACACACACACACACACACACACACACACACACACACACACACACACACACACACACACACACACACACACACACACACACACACACACACCACACACACACACACACACAACACACACACACACACACACACACACACACACACACACACACACACACACACACACACACACACACACACACACACACACACACACACACACACACACACACACACACACACACACACACACACACACACACACACACACACACACACACACACACACACACACACACACACACACACACAACACACACACACACACACACACACACACACACACACACACACACACACACACACACACACACACACACACACACACACACACACACACACACACACACACACACACACACACACACACACACACACACACACACACACACACACACACACACACACACTGCTTCCTTCACCAGCCCATTTGAATTTTTTAGACAGCGCTCCCCCACTTGCCCCGTCTACAAAATTCACACGGTGCAAAGCCAAGGTGATACAGACACACACCGCGATGAACAGGAAGGTTGGCGCTGTAATTAAGATGGCTAAAGCACAGTGCATGATAAGTCCTTTAAAAGAGGGGGGGAGAGGGGGGGGGAGATGGGGGAGACGAGACAACCTTTAAGAAGTCAGAGATACACGGCTATGAAACATTACCGGTCGGTTATCCTTGTGTCTGAAAACTACTGCTTACCTTTTTTTTCCCCCAATAAGCCAATGAAATTCACCGGTCAGCACGGGCTACAAGCTACGAGAACTTTCGACCTCCTGACAACCCACTAGGACCTCCTGGCGACCCACCTACGGCTCGAGAATTCTCGCTACTCTCCCCGGCAGCTTTATTCTAGTCGCCGCGATGTTGAAAAGTTCGCAGCGACCATAATGAGGCCGCGACTAGTTCCCAGAATGCGGGAACTCCTCACGACCATGAAGGCAACTCCCTGCAAGCATGTGGCAACCATGTGGCGACTGCATAGTCTCCCGCAGTCGCCTAAAAAGTCACCTAAGTGGGACAGGCCCATTACGGCAGCATTTTGTGTCTATCCCAGGAGTTGTTCATTGCTGAAGCAACATTGCAATAATGCTGCACCTACAATCCACCCCATGTACATAGTTCAATGGGAGCACCGAGCCACCAGTTAGCTCCAAATGGAGACGTAACTCCCCAAATATGAAGCACAGAAAGATAATATTCAGACATAGCAATTAGCAAGGCAAATGGAGTATTGGGCCTTTGAAAGGTGACAATTGTAGAAAGGTAGGATATCGTCATTACGGGCTTCTTTATTCCGTGACAGTGGAGAGATCATGGCCACTGGGTTATCCCATACCTGTACAGTCAGTCATACAGTACGGAAACCAGCCCTTCGGCCCAACTCACCCATGCTAACTAAGATGCCCAATCTCAGCTAGTCACATTTGCCCATGTTTGTACCACAACCCTCCAAACCTTTCCCATCCAGGTTCCTCCAGCATACTGTTTGTTTCTGCATATCAATAGCAATATATATTATCTTTGCAGGATGTTCAAAGAAGATTCAAAAGGTTGATTTCTGGTTTATGAATAGATTACGGGGAGAAGGCAGAAGAATGGGATTAGGAAGGAGAGATACGAGATGCAAGAAGTGCATCCAGGTAGAGCTTCTGAAGGACCGTGTTGGGGAACTGGAGAAGCAAGTGGATGACCTCCGGTTCGTCCGAGAAACGGAGTCGTTCCTCGACAAGTCCTACAGTACGATTGTTACACCTAAGGTACTGGAAGAGAGAAGATGGGAGACGGTGAGAAAGGGAGGGAAGCATGGAATGCCAACGTCCCCGGGTGTTGTACCTCTTGTGAACAGGTTCACCCTCTTAGAAGCTGTTGGGACAGAAGACGTGTTTACACTGAGCGGCGGACTGGCTTGCGATGCGAATAGGGCTGTTGAGCCAAAACCAAAAAGGCCTAAGGCAGGCAACGCCATTGTAGTGGAAGACTCCATTGTGAGAGGTACGGACAGGGGTTTCTGCAGCAACAGACGGGATGCGAGGATGGTGTGCTGCCTTCCTGGTGCCAGGATCCAGGATGTCACGGACAGAGTGCAGAAAATTCTCAAGGGCGAAGGTGAACATCTGGAAGTGGTAGTGCATGTCGGCACAAACGATGTCGGAAAGAAGGGGATGAATATTCTGCAGCGTGGCTTTAGAGAGCTCAGAAAAATGCTGAAAAGCAGGACCTCCAGGGTTGTTATCTCCAGTTTGCTTCCAGTTCCTCGTGCTGGCGAGAGCAGGAACAGGGAGATACGGGACCAGTACATGTGGCTGAGGAACTGGTGCACGGGGCAGGGATTTAAATTCTTAGATCACTGGGATCTGTTTTGGGGTAAGGGGGAACTGTACAAAAGGGACGGATTGCATCTTAACAGGTGTGGGACCAGCATTCTGCCAGGCAGGTTTGCCACTGCTACACGGGTGGTTTTAAACTGAATAAGGGGGGTGGGGTGTCGAATGGGATAGTGGAGGATGGAGTTAAAGGGAAAGGGTTTCTTAAATGTGTGAGCGTAGAAACAGAGGGGTGTAAAATGAGGGTAGAAGCAATAGGTAGCAAGGTGAAAAGTAAAAGTGGCAGGCAGACAAAACCAGGGCAAAAATCAAAAAGGGCCACTTTTCAACATAATTGTATAAGGGGTAAGAGTGTTGTAAAAACAAGCCTGAAGTCTTTGTGTCTCAGTGCAAGGAGCATTCGTAATAAGGTGGATGAGTTGAATGTGCAGATAGCTATTAATGACTATGATATAGTTGGGATCACGGAGACATGGCTCCAGGGTGACCAAGGCTGGGAGCTGAACATCCAGGGATATTCAATATTCAGGAGGGATAGTTAGAAAGGAAAAGGAGGTGGGGTAGCGTTGCTGATTAGAGAGGAGATTAACGCAATGGAAAGGAAGGACATTAGTTTCGAGGATGTAGAATCGGTATGGGTAGAGCTGCGAAACACTAAGGGGCAGAAAACGCTGGTGGGTGTTGTGTACAGGCCACCTAACAGTAGTAGTGAAGTTGGAGATGGTATCAAACAGGAAATTAGAAATGCGTGCGACAAAGGCAAAACAGTTATAATGGGTGACTTCAATCTACATATAGATTGGGTGAATCAAATTGGCAGGGGTGCTGAGGAAGAGGATTTCTTGGAATGTATGCGGGATAGTTATCTAAATCAACATGTAGAGGAACCAACGAGAGAGCAGGCTATTTTAGACTGGGTATTGAGTAATGAGGAAGGGTTAGTTAGCAGTCTTGTTGTACGTGCCCCCTTGGGCAAGAGTGACCATAATATGGTTGAGTTCTTCATTAGGATGGAGAGTGACATTGTTAATTCAGAAACAATGGTTCTGAACTTAAAGAAAGGTAACTTTGAGGGTATGAGACGTGAATTGGCCAAGATTGACTGGCAATTAATTCTAAAAGGGTTGACGGTGGATATGCAATGGAAGACATTTAAAGACTGCATGGATGAACTACAAAAATTGTTCATCCCAGTTTGGCAAAAGAATAAATCAGGGAAGGTAGTGCATCCGTGGATAACAAGGGAAATCAGGGATGGTATCAAAGCGAAGGATGATGCGTACAAATTAGCCAGAAAAAGCAGCATACCGGAGGACTGGGAGAAATTCAGAGACCAGCAGAGGAGGACAAAGGGCTTAATTAGGAAAGGAAAAATAGATTATGAAAGAAAACTGGCAGGGAACATAAAAACTGACTGCAAAAGTTTTTATAGATATGTGAAAAGAAAGAGATTAGTTAAAACAAATGTAGGTCCCTTGCAGTCAGAAACAGGTGAGTTGATCATGGGGAACAAGGATATGGCGGACCAATTGAATAACTACTTTGGTTCCGTCTTCACTAAGGAAGACATAAATAATCTGCCGCAAATAGCAGGGGGCCGCGGGTCAAAGGAGTTGGAGGAATTGGGTGAAATCCAGGTTAGTCGGGAAGTGGTGGTGGGTAAATTGAATGGATTAAAGGCCGATAAATCCCGAGGGCCAGATAGGCTGCATCTCAGAGTACTTAAGGAAGTAGCTCCAGAAATAGTGGATGCATTAGTAATAATCTTTCAAAACTCTTTAGATTCTGGAGTAGTTCCTGAGGATTGGCGGGTAGCAAACGTAACCCCACTTTTTAAGAAGGGAGGGAGAGAGAAAACGGGGAATTACAGACCAGTTAGTCTAACGTCGGTGGTGGGGAAACTGCTAGAGTCAGCTATTAAAGATGGGATAGCAGCACATAGATAGAATAGATACATAGAAAATAGGTGCAGGAGTAGGCCATTCGGCCCTTCGAGCCTGCACCGCCATTCAATATGATCATGGCTGATCATCCAACTCAGTATCCCGTACCTGCCTTCTCTCCATACCCCCTGATCCCCTTAGCCACAAGGGCCGCACCTAACTCCCTCTTAAATATAGCCAATGAACTGGCCTCAACTACCCTCTGTGGCAGAGAGTTCCAGAGATTCACAACTCTCTGTGTGAAAAAGTTTTTCCTCATCTCGGTCTTAAAGGATTTCCCCCTTATCCTTAAGCTGTGACCCCTTGTCCTGGACTTCCCCAACATCGGGAACAATCTTCCTGCATCTAGCCTGTCCAACCCCATAAGAATTTTGTACGTTTCTATAAGATCCCCTCTCAATCTCCTAAATTCTAGCGAGTATAAGCCAAGTCTATCCAGTCTTTCTTCATATGAAAGTCCTGACATCCCAGGAATCAGTCTGGTGAACCTTCTCTGCACTCCCTCTATGGCTATAATGTCCTTCCTCAGATTTGGAAAGTGGTGAAATCATTGGACAAAGTCTGCATGGATTTACGAAAAGTAAATCATGTCTGACGAATCTTATAGAATTTTTCGAGGATGTAACTAGTAGCGTGGATAGGGGAGAACCAATGGATGTGGTGTATCTGGACTTCCAGAAGGCTTTCGACAAGGTCCCACATAAGAGATTAGTTTACAAACTTAAAGCACATGGCATTGGGGGTTCAGTATTGATGAGGATAGAGAACTGCCTGGCAAACAGGAAGCAAAGAGTAGGAGTAAACGGGTCCTTTTCACAATGGCAGGCAGTGACTAGTGGGGTACCGCAAGGCTCAGTGCTGGGACCCCAGCTATTTACAATATATATTAATTCCCTGGATGAGGGAATTGAAGGCAATATCTCCAAGTTTACGGATGACACTAAGCTGGGGGGCAGTGTTAGCTGTGAGGAGGATGCTAGGAGACTGCAAGGTGACTTGGATAGGCTGGGCGAGTGGGCAAATGTTTGGCAGATGCAGTATAATGTGGATAAATGTGAGGTTATCCATTTTGGTGGCAAAAACAGGAAAGCAGACCATTATCTAAATGGTGGCCGACTAGGAAAAGGGGAGATGCAGCGAGACCTGGGTGTCATGGTACACCAGTCATTGAAAGTAGGCATGCAGGTGCAGCAGGCAGTGAAGAAAGCGAATGGTATGTTAGCTTTCATAGCAAAAGGATTTGAGTATAGGAGCAGGGAGGTTCTACTGCAGTTGTACAGGGTCTTGGTGAGACCACACCTGGAGTATTGCGTACAGTTTTGGTCTCCAAATCTGAGGAAGGACATTATTGCCATAGAGGGAGTGCAGAGAAGGTTCACCAGACTGATTCCTGGGATGTTAGGACTGTCTTATGAAGAAAGACTGGATAGACTTGGTTTATACTCTCTAGAAGTTAGGAGATTGAGAGGGGATCTTATAGAAACTTACAAAATTCTTAAGGGGTTGGACAGGCTAGATGCAGGAAGATTGCTCCCGATGTTGGGGAAGTCCAGGACATGGGGTCACAGCTTAAGGATAAGGGGGAAATCCTTTAAAACCGAGATGAGAAGAACTTTTTTCACACAGAGAGTGGTGAATCTCTGGAACTCTCTGCCACAGAGGGTAGTCGAGGCCAGTTCACTGGCTATATTTAAGAGGGAGTTAGATGTGGCCCTTGTGGCTAAAGGGATCAGAGGGTATGGAGAGAAGGCAGGTACGGGATACTGAGTTGGATGATCAGCCATGATCATATTGAATGGCGGTGCAGGATCGAAGGGCCGAATGGCCTACTCCTGCACCTAATTTCTATGTTTCTATGTTTCTATGTTTCTATACATCAGCCATGATTGAATGGAAGAGTAGACTTGATGGGCTGAATGGCCTAATTCAACTCCTTTTCCTTATGATTTTATTACTTTAAGATGAACAGTTGATTAGATTCGTCCTAGACTTGAATGAAGAAACAAAATGTGGGATATTATCAAATCTTACAAGATACAGCAGATAAATCCTGGCAAAATATAACCCCACATGGGGGTATCCAGAATAAAGTTGAGAATATCTTCAAAATAAGAGGCAGTCTATTTAGTATCAAGATGAGGAGAAATTTCCTCAGAGAGTGTTATGAATATTGGGAAAATGTGGAGGAAAAATCATTGAATCTCTAGATGGACCGATGTTGAACAGCCTCAACCAACTCCTCTGGCAACTCATTCCATACACCCACCACCCTTTGTGATACAAATCTTCCTCTCAGATTCCTAATAAATCTTTTCCCTTTCACCTTAAACTGATGTCCTCTGGTCCTCGATTCCCCTCCGCTGGGCAAGAGACTGTTCATCTACCCTATCTATTCCTCTCATGATTTTATACACCTCTATAAAATCACCCCTCATCCTCCTGCCCTCCAAGGAAAAGAGTCCCAACCTACTCACCCTCTCCCTGTAGGTCAGCCCCTCTAGTCCTGGCAACATCCTCGTAAATCTTCTCCGTACCCGGTCTTCAAAAAACTCAAATCAGATTTGTGAGACACGACCTCCCACGAACAAAACCATGCTGACTATCCCTAATCAACCCTTGTTCGACTAATTACCTGTATATCCTATCCCTCAGAATATACTCCAGTACCTTTCCAACTACAGATGTTCATCTCACTGGCCTATAGTTCGCAGCATTTTCCCTGCAGCCCTTCATGAATAGAGGTGGCAACATTTGCCATC